>JADLSH010000166.1:1517500-2117500 GCA_016169945.1 Trachythela sp. YZ-2020 | reverse complement strand
CACCCAAAACCCCAATTTGGAAGAGATAGCAAAGCGATTGCCGAAAAACGCGAAGTACACCTCACCGCAGATGCAAAATGAAGTTATAGAGACCTTGTCGGAGATTGTCAGTGAAACGGTGGCTAATGAATGTAAGAAAGCTGGACTATTTACTTTGATGATGGATGGAACTACTGACCACAATAACAGGTACAGTAACTTTTAACATATCCAAATACTATAAGTATATTTTAGTTAATTTAATCTACATAACAATAACAATATATTTTTTATGCATAAATTTAGGGAAATGGAGGGGATTGCACTTAGATACTGGAATGATAGCTGTGGAGGAGTTGTGGAGCACATAATAGACTACAAAATGGCAGAAGATAGGAGTGCCAAAGGTCTTTTAAGTTTAGCTCTATTAACTCTTGTTGATGAGCATGATATATCCTTGACAGATGGGATAGTATCTAACACATTTGATGGGGCAAGTGTTATGTCTGGTGAAAAAGGTAAGTTTGTCTTACTGAAACTAAATTTACAGTCAAATGTCTTTTATATATGGTTACATTTTTATCTCGTTGATGACCATATTATAAAGAATTTCCGATTGTATCCTAGATTGTTTAGGATAATATGCAGCATGCAGCATAGGCCCTCACGGCATGGTGTATGTTCGGCATATCTAATGTTCCTTGTTTTTTTAAAGAAACTTCAGTATTTGTCAATTTTTAATTTCCCCTTTTCTTCTCATGAGAAAACATATTTAAATAGTAAGCACTTGCAGCAGAAATTTTGCCTAATAACCTCCCTGCTATAGCATCCCAGCCCTGCTTCATCCCAGCCCGATAAACATGTTTAATAAGTGATTGTAAAGCACATGATATGGATGTGAATAGTCAACCATATCAAGCAGAAAACGTGTGATTTTTTTGGTTCTCCAGTTCTTTTAATCTATTAGTACAAATAAATTGAAATTGAAATTTTTTCAGGTGGGTTACAGCAGCTGGTCAAGGAATATTGTGGTCGTGACATTCCATACATTCACTGCCTAAATCACCGACTTGCCTTGGTTGTCAAAGATACGTTGTCGACTATTTTAGAGCTGGGTGACTTCTTCCAGTTAATTCAGGACTTGTATAACTTTTTCAAGATTCCCCAGATTGATCAGCTCTACCAGGGTCTTACGTTAAAGAAGCTAATTACCACTAGGTGGGATGGACATTTTTCTAGCCTTAAAGTTCTTTCCAAATCCGTTAAAGAGATACATTTAACGTTGAAAAAATGCAAAACCACACGATCAGTTGATCCAGAGTATCGCAGTAAAGCAAAAGGTTACTCAGCATCCCTTGAAGAGCCAATCACCACGTTTCTGATCATTTTCATGATGGATGTGATGAAGTCGTTGAACCTCCTTAATCTAATGTTCCAAAAGCAAGAAAGCAACCTGATAACAGCACTTAGCACACTCCAATCTGTAAGAAGAGAGCTAGACAATCTGAGTGTAAAATACACCGTAGAGCATATCACGCAGCTCGTTTTTCCACAAGAAGCTTCTGCGCCAGATGATGAATTGCGCCTTCTTGGTAAAAGGAAAAGAACAATCCCTGCTACGTTGCATGACTTCGTTGTGATGGAAAAAAAAAGAAAGCTAATTCCTTTGCTCGACTACATTAAGACCATTCCACTTGTCCGTCAGAAAATCAAGGAGCTCTCTTTCCAACAACTCGAGTGCGAGTGTAATGTTTTCCGTAGTGTGTTAAAGGAATTCAGCGACAAGCAAGACCAGTTATTTGAGATGGCACTCCAGAAGAAGATGAAAGACGAAGCAATGGGTAGAAAGGTGGAAGAAGTGATGAAGGAAGACAAGATGACACAGATGACGCAATTCGTGTTAACGTTAGTGGGTGCTGAAATTTTAAAGCAAATTTATCTGGTTGCAGTCACTGCTGGGTATTCCAGCTCGGTTGTGGAATGCGGCTTTTCCGCCCTCAACAGAGTTGACACATGCCACAGAAGAAGAATGACGCCTTACCGTCAAGCAAGTTTAACTTTGCTGCATTTTGAGAACGCTCTAACACGATCAATTTCATTTGAACAGTTTTTAGTCAAATGGAACAGCAAACCTAGAAGACTAGTGGTAACACCATAATTCATTAATTCAATTTCAATTGTGTATACTTTAAACCTACATATTTGATATTTTGTTAAAGTTGTACATGTATTTTGCACTAAACGATCAAACTTTGTGAGCATCCTTTATTGCACGTGATTCAAATTGTCATTCAGTATATACCTTGGCCAGTACGCAGGCTGCTGTCTCTCTCGTACCCAGTCTCGTTTATCTGATTATCTGTATTCTTTAAGGAGGGCGGGTGTTTTCAGGAATATTGAATTTGTTAATTCGATCGTGCATATTGTGGGGGTCGCCGTCGGGCATGCTGGTTATATTTTACTTTTTTTGAGTTGGCCCCCCCAAAATGTTTTCGGCCCCCCTTGACTGGAAAACCTGGCTACGTCTCTGTAAATGGACTGAGTGCTCGAGGTCAAAAATGTCCTCACCGTTGATGACGTCATATAGGTCCTCGCATCCATGAAAATCACCGCATACAGATATTTTCCTAATGTTATTTGTGCTCGCGGGCGAATTTGTGTTTTTGAATTCTGTGTTGTTTTTTTTGCAAACATTGTTGTTTTTGGTAAATATTTACTACCTTCGAGTTGAGAACAACCTTTTCCAAAATAGGAGTATATTTTCCTGTTGCAAATTTGAAAGCAAACATTTTAATTTGAAATAAAATTATGGCTTCGGAATGTTTTTATACACGACCACAACAAGAGCTTCGGGCCATCGATGATTGCTGGTATTTATGCTATAGTTTTTCCATAAAATTTGTCGTGTTATATAAGTATTAACCTTCTGCTGACATGTAAATTTTTTGCCGACAATCTTTCCTGGTATTATACTATCAATCCACTATCAATCTTATATCAATTTACTGACTATTTTCTAAAAAGTGGGTAACACCCCGCAACCCCTCCCCCCTCCGCTTGGTACGTCCCTGTTATTTATGTACTGAAGTGTTAATTATTGATTTTCTTTAGCACACTATGTCAGATGACCATCAAAACTACTTCATCAATTGTTGCGAATTTAATTTACCGTGCCATAACACTTGCGCGGCACACAAGCATTGTAAGTTGTGTGAGAAATCTTTTGATAATGAATACAAGTGTCGGAGGCACCTTAAGGAAGCGCATCTGAGTAGAGTTGTAGTTGTAGATGACCAACCGTGTTTACCTTGCAAGCTGACCCATGGAGAAACTAATTGTGGACGCGCTCATTATCATTGTCCCAAATGTCAAAAGATGGTAATAAATCGCAACAGATTTGTTAAACATTCAAATCATTTGAAACAACAAAGAGCTGACGTTGAGATGACCTCGAGCATTCCAAAACACTCAGAAGATGAAGATACTTCAGCTAAGACAGAACAAGTCAACGAACCAAAGCCCAAAAGACAAAAATCAGAAAGGAGAGAATGCCCAATATGCCAAAAAGTAATGGATGTACGAAGTCTACCAAGACACCAAAGGGACATTCACAAAGAAGTAATTCCAACTAATGTTTGTGTAGATGAAACAAGGGGGATATATATGGTGCGCAAGAGTTCTCATGGAGGTGTAGCGTTTCCTGTTCATGTTCAGAAATGTGTTCGTTCTCCACGTGATGTGAATGCTAAACAAAATCCTTTTTGCGAAAACGACAATTGCATGGTTTATATGGAAGTCGCTTGGAGAAGTGGGATGAATGCCGTCGAGTGTCAGCACATTAGGGAAGTCGGTGTAAAGACAACATATAAGGAACTTCGCGAACTTCATAAAAGGTGGAACTTCGCGAAAGTGATCTGAATGACATTTCACAGGATGGAACATTCAAAATATTAAAAGAAGAACGAATTGACCAATGCTTATCGCTTTCTCAAGCAGCATCAGAACACAATGCATAGTTAATTGTAAGTTTTGAAGATGGTGAAAGATATATCCACTTTTCTGTATATGACGGTGGCGTGCACTACTATTCCAAATTGGGTAGGGTTATCGTAACTTGCGATCTAAGAAATGGTTATCTAGACTGTGGGTGTTGTCGTCGCAAACGTAGTTGCGTACACAAGGCAATCTGTTTGTGGTATTTGCGCGGTGTTGAGAAGTTGGAGCAGTTCCGTGGTATTGGTGAAGACGACAGTAATGATGAGTTAGGAGTGCCAAATGATGAACAACCATTAGAAATAGATCCGATGTATGAAGCAAGTGAACTCTTTTATCCGCCTGCTGACGAAAATACTGTTGCAAATATGTGCAAGTATCTAAAAGAACATAAAAGAATCCCTTTGTCGGCTAATCGTGATAAGACAAAAGCCGTTCCTCGGAGATACACACCCACGGAAAAGGAATGCCAATTTTGCAATGTTCGTCTTAGCAAGCCTATACGAATTACCACGAAGGCCACGGTAGTGACAATGGATTCTGTAATAACAAATGCAGAAACTTATTTTGTTAAATGCGAATCTTGTGGAATATGTTTCCGCTATCAAGAACACAACGATGGTATACATAATTTTAATGATACATTTCTTATGGGATCGGACGTGTGTATCTATTTAAGAGACAGTCTTCAATGTCACATCCCCATTGGCAGCGCAACCGAAGTTTTGGAGCGAAGTCTAAAAACAAAATTGAATAGTCGAACGATCCTTAACGCTTTTCTTCATTTTGATGCCTTAAGTCAGTGTCATGAATACAGATTCAACTGTTCTATCTGTGGTCATCATCCTAGCATCATCATCATGGATCTTAATCGCAAAGTTTCATTCCAATGCCCTGCGGAATCATTGCGTCTCCCAGCAGACTACCAGCAGAATACTGAGGAAAATGATGTTGTCGATTGCGAAACGTTTTGGGCGAATGTTGAATTATCAATGATTGTTCGCGGGTTTCCTGGTGCTAACGTGCAAGAATTTCTTGTTCGACCTGAATTGCTCAAATGGGTACCTTTTATTGGCAGCAAGACACGAAGTAGTAACATTATTTACAACACTGAGCATAGAAAGGTCAGGATAGAAGATGGAGAAATTGAAGAAGACTGTATAGAAGTAACAGAAGAACGATTGCTCGAGGTGCTTCATCAGTCCACTCTCAAACAAACACGATCATTTGCCAAAAAACTCGGCTTGAATGGAGACGGTAGCAAGTTAGATATTATAATGAACATTAAAAACGCAGTTCAGAATAACGAGGAACAATTCAAGAAAGCTTTCAACAAACTGTGGGGATGCTCTGGTGGCTGGGCATCTGGAACGTGTCCACATGGGGTTGTATACGCTTTGAAATTTCTCATTCGCTCGGAGAGTCCCCGTGATTATGTTGACATTTTATTGTCTATGAAACACCAGCCAAACATCACTATTGTTGATGTTGCTAACCTGGTCGCAGCCCACGGTAATAATCGGAAGAAAGAAATGTTTTCACCTTACAATGGTATGCTGATGGAGCCAACATCTGAGAATGTGGAAAAAGGAAAGGCGGGCGAACTCGACATCTCCTTGGATTGGTTGAATAATAATATTAATAATAATATTTAAAATTTATATAGCGCAAAATACATATGTATATGATCTAATGCGCTTTACATGAAATAAGATAAATACAATCAAGATATAAATACAGTATAAATTTACAAACAACTAAAACTATAATTAATAAAAACTACACCTACTGTTCATATGCTAATTTAAAAAGATAAGTTTTTAAAGATGATTTAAAATTAAGCAAACTGTTCTCAGCTCTAAGACTGGTAGGTAATGAGTTCCACAGAACTGGCGCAGCCGCGGCAAATGCTCTGTCTCCTGTAGTTTTGTTAGTTCTTTCTTTAGGGTACCCAAGGTAACACCCGTTATTTGAGCGCAAGCCATAACGGGATTGTTGTTTAAAACTTATCAAATCTGAAATGTACCTTGGAGCGTTGCCTTGCATAGCCTTAAATGTAATTAAAATGACTTTATAGATAATTCTGTACTTCACCGGCAACCAGTGCAGTCGGTACATGACAGGAGAGATATGACAAAAACGAGGGATGTTAGACACCAATCTAGCTGCTGTGTTTTGAACATGCTGTAACTTGTTAATTTGGTTCGCCGGCAATCCATAAAAGAGGCTATTGCAATAATCCAAGTGTCCAATGACCAAAGCAAGTACAAGCTTTTGCGTAGACTCGTGTGTAAGGTACTTTCTGTCGTCGTATATTATGTAGAAAGTAAAAGGCCAAGTTACATGTTTTAGTAATATGAACATTAAAATTCATATTCGAATCAAACCAAACTCCAAGATTTCTAGCCTCACTCACTGCAGTTATACTAGAGCTTCCAACGATTAATCTATCAACAGTAACTTTCGTAAGTTGTTGGCGGGTCCCAATAATCATAAATTCCGTTTTGCCATCATTCATTATCTTGTCAATAACCATCCATGCTCTCACAGCTCTAATGCACTGTTCCATTGCATTCAATGCTTCCATTTCACTCGCAGAACTGTCTGGTCGGAACGAAAGGTAAATGCATCTTAATAACTTCAAACAATTTACTAGCGTAAATTGTGAAGAGTAAGGGCCCTAAACAAGAGCCCTGAGGAACACCGTAAGATACATGACAAGTGTCTGACAATCCCTCGTTATCGGGATTATCACACATAGTGTGCAAGATGTGGTGAACCAACAGCGTACAGTGCATCCTATTACCGGGTCAAATGACCACTATTGTCTATTTGACAGGTTTCACGAGGGCAATTGCAAAAAAGAACGTGAAGTATTGAGCAGAGTAACGCACGTTCGCCAGTTGAACGGTTTGATCAATACGCAGCGGCAGGAGCAACTTTATAACGTCTTCAACAAAGATAACCGTTTTCTAAACTCAATGAAGCCTGTAAACCACATTTTCTTGTTCAGGTCAAACATCGACTTGTTAAATGAGCGAATTAACGAAAAAAGCATCCAGAACATCGAGCGGTTATCTTCCTTCACGTTAACTGAAGGTCAGTTTGGACGTGTCGTAATTGACAAAACAAGAAAGGTATCGGCGACGGCGACAGCTATTTCCACCGACCAATCAAACGTGTCAGATCGTATCCCGTCAGAGTCCGAAGCCGCAGAGGTTAAGGGAAGCCCTGAGATAAAGGAAAGTTCTTCGCCACTACTGAGACCGACGAGTTCTCAAATTGATTTAACGGACTGCCCAAGCACCCCCGAGAATAATACCAGCAACACACGTGTGTTTTCTAGTCGTCCACCCGATAATCCAAGTGATCCTCAAGAAAACCCCTTCTGGATTCAAGAACTTGGCTTAAAACTGACCGACAAGAAAATTTTAGAGAAAGGACATTGGGTAAACGATCGTATTATCCTGGCAGTGTTTAAGATATTGCGAGTCCAATCATGCACAGCTGAGCTTGGCGGACTACAAGATGTGATTCCTGCTGTTAGGTACGGATTTAGCAACGAAGAACACCGTAAACATTTTGTTCAGATTGTTAATGTGCGTGGAAATCACTGGATAACACTATCCAATATCCAATCCTGCGTTGATCAAGTTCGAATCTACGATAGCCTAGTTAGCCTTAATCGAAGAGGTAAGGAGATCCGCTATCCAATTGATGTTGAGGAGTGTGCCTGCAAGTTAGCAAGACCGGTTGGATTCGTTAACATGGTTGTCACTAACGTACAGCAACAGAAAGGTGGAACAGAATGTGGCTTGTTTGCAATATCAAACACTATTGCCCTCTGTTTTGGGATGGATCCAATCACATTGAAATGGAATCAGGATATCTTTCGTGACAGTCTTGTGCGTTTGTTTGTTGATCGAGATTTTTCGTCATACCTGGCGTCCACGTGCAAAAAGAAAGATGCCCCTATAAGCAAGTTTCTTTTCGAATGGGTTTGCTGGGTACATTGTCACTGTGCGATGCCTGATGATGGTGATCTAATGTCCCAATGCAAGAAATGCAAAAGGTGGTTCCATAGCAGTTGCGAGCATGGACATTTCAACGATCCAGAGTGGAAGTGTCGCAATTGCATCAAACGAGAAGAAGATACCAGAAAATGGAAAGAGGCGCGACGGGAAGAAAGGGCTAAGTGTTTTGTTAAATTTCGTCAAGCAGCTATGAAATACAGTGAGCATGACGAGTTAGTAACACTGTACAATCAGTTGAATCAAGTTGCATTCAACAGCGAGCTTCCCCCTGGCGAAGACGCAGTTGGTTTCTTAAACGTTCAAGAGTACAATGAGTGTACTGGTGAGAGATTGTCCAAACCAAAACTTGGCATGACTTACGCTCATGGTGAATTTATGTTCATCGTTATCTTTAGAGAAACACACGAAGACAAACTGACTGTATGTAAGACGCTGATCCACGAAATGGTACATGCAATCATGCTAAAGCGGAACATCAAGGGAAGATCACATGGGAAAGAATACAAAAATCTTGGCAAAAATGTGTCCAGGATTTTGCAACCCAAGCTTCACGAGTTTGAAAAACCGTACTGCGATTTAGTGATCGACGAACAGGATATATTTAAATCCCAGCTAGGTATGAAGTATTTTAGTATGACCTATCATAGCTATAGGAACACCCTGCTCTTCAAGTTACCTAGCTCGAAACCTGTTTTCCACTTCAACTACTAACGTACTCCGTAGGATTTTCTTTAGTGCAAAATTAAGTGGTTCAACCCTAGTGCTCAGTAACGAAATAAATACGCAATCTAGTACCAAGGGCGACCGGGTACGTGGCTGGTATGATGCGTAGTAGCGTAGTCGAAGTGGAAAACAAGCTTAAACAAACTGGGGTCCTCCCCCGTCTGGGAGTCTTTCTCCATAAAACTTACGTATTCTTGAGTCTCTGACAATTTTTTATATATCACATTTAATATAACAATTAGTTACAATATAACAATTAGTTCGTTCAAATTGATTTTGATGGTTACGAACATTTGGAATGTTTATATTAGTATATGAATGTTTATATTAGTATATTTGAAGGATTTTTCACATGCAGTTCTTGCGCTGTTGGGCGTCAGTTTTTATAAAATACTATTAAGTTAGAACATATAAATTATGTTCAACTGAGACGCCATGCAAAATTAAAGTTGCACAAGTTGTGACAAACCTGCAGCAGACTTGTCTCAATGCTGCTTCAACAACTTGATATCAAAATGTGTTCGCACCGCTTTTTCCCGGCGGCTTGTTGACAAGTTGTCAACGTCTTGTTGACAACTTACTGCAAGGTTGTTGACTCAACAGACCTCTTACAAGTCGATCCAACAAAATTGTTCTCGTCCTGCAATTCAACAACTTGTTAACAATTTGTGAGTGACAACCTTGTAGCAACTTGATAAAATGATGGCATTGTTACAATGTGTTGACAAGCTTGCTACAAGTCTGTTGCGAACACATCATGTTAATTGATGAAATGTGAGATTTTATGTGTGTAGTATTTTTTACGCATATTACGTATTTGCATAATATATAAATAAATAATTATATCCTGTTAGAAAGTTGTTAACATCATATAGATACGGGTTGTATGTTACGTATACGGGCTGTATGTTACATATACGGGCTGAATGTTACATATACGGGCTGAATGTTACATATACGGGCGTGTATGTTACATATACGGGATGAATGTTACATATACGGGCTGAATGTTACATATACGGGCTGAATGTTACATATACGGGCTGAATGTTACATATACAGCCTGAATGTTACATATACGGGCGCGTATGTTACATATACGGGCGTATGTTACATATACGGGCTGAATGTTACATATACGGGCTGAATGTTACATATACGGGCGCGTATGTTACATATACGGGATGAATGTTACATATACGGGCTGAATGTTACATATACGGGCTGAATGTTACATATACAGCCTGAATGTTACATATACGGGCGCGTATGTTACATATACGGGCGTATGTTACATATACGGGCTGAATGTTACATATACGGGCTGAATGTTACATATACGGGCGCGTATGTTACATATACGGGCTGTATGTTACATATACGGGCGCGTATGTTACATATACGGGCTGAATGTTACATATACGGGCTGAATGTTACATATACGGGCGCGTATGTTACATATACGGGCTGAATGTTACATATACGGGCGCGTATGTTACATATACGGGCGTTTGTTACATATACGGGCGCGTATGTTACATATACGGGCGTATTATTATTATTTATTATTATTTACAAATATTTTACAACGGTAGCCCTTCAGAACACCTATGATCTGTTTTTCAAGAGGCCGTTTGAAACTGCTATTACATAATATTATTAGAAAACAAGAATGAAACCTAGTCAAATGCACACATAAGTATAAAATTATCACACTATTAAAAATATTTAAAAAGGAAAATTATTACATGCAGATGGAACATATGTAGCTAGATCTATTTAATGTTACTGTTTTCTCTGAGAGACGTCTTGAATTGACCTGTCGACATTTCATTTGTCTTAACCTTATTTGGCAAGTCATTCCAGCATTTTGCTCCTGCGTATGTTACATATACGGGCTGTATGTTACATATACGGGCTGAATGGTACATATACGGGCGCGTATGTTACATATCTGGCTGAATGTTACATATACGGCGTATGTTACATATCTGGCGTATGTTACATATCTGGCTGAATGTTACATATACGGCGTATGTTACATATATACTGGCTGTGTGTTACATATACAGGCTGTATGTTACATATCTGGTATTATGTTACATATACGGGCTGAATTATTATTATTTATTATTATTATTTACAAATATTTTACAACAGTAGCCCTTCAGAACACCTATGATCTGTTTTTCAAGAGGCCGTTTGAAACTGCTATTACATAATATTATTAGAAAACAAGAATGAAACCTAGTCAAATGCACACATAAGTATAAAATTATCACACTATTAAAAATATTTAAAAAGGAAAATTATTACATGCAGATGGAACATATGTATAGCTAGATCTATTTAATGTTACTGTTTTCTCTGAGAGACGTCTTGAATTGACCTGTCGACATTTCATTTGTCTTAACCTTATTTGGCAAGTCATTCCAGCATTTTGCTCCTGCGTATGTTACATATACGGGCTGTATGTTACATATACGGGCTGAATGGTACATATACGGGCGCGTATGTTACATATACGGGCTGAATGTTACATATACGGGCGTATGTTACATATACGGGCGTATGTTACATATACGGGCTGAATGTTACATATACGGGCGTATGTTACATATACGGGCTGTGTGTTACATATACACTGTTAATTTTAGAGT
This sequence comes from Trachythela sp. YZ-2020, assembly GCA_016169945.1. NCBI lineage: Eukaryota > Metazoa > Cnidaria > Anthozoa > Malacalcyonacea > Clavulariidae > Trachythela > Trachythela sp. YZ-2020. The sequence goes on along the minus strand of JADLSH010000166.1, from coordinate 2,106,111 downwards.
GTTAAAATAGCACCTCGACTGGTGTTAGATTGACACCTAAGGGTGGTGCTAAATAGAAAGTGTCATTTTAGCACCTAATTCAGTGCTAATTTAACACCAAATAAATACAAAGGGTCAATTTAACACTCGATTTGTTTAACACCACTTTAGAAGTGTTAAATTAGCACCTACAAGAGGAGTGCAAGTGTTACAATAACACCGGTTTCTGGTGCTAATTTTTGGGTCTTAAAATAACACCTCTACGGGTGTTAAACATTTGTTATTCGTAGTGCTAAATTAGCACCGTTTCTGGAGGTAGAACATGGGTGTTAAAGTAACACCTATATTGGTATTGCTAAATTAACTCCTTTTCTTGGGGTGAAAATATAAATGTTTGAATATTTTCGCGCAACCCTCTTGATACCACAAACGACATGGAAATTCGGTTCATTTCGATGAATCCTGCCAATATACTTTACTAATGTTTGAATAGATTCTGACACATTCGAGGCAAATGCTGCAACGAAAGCGAGCCATTAGGCCATATTTTTGTCAGAAACACAAAAATATTCTCAGTGGATGTGCTATGCGAGACGTGACGCACAATACCGGGTTCCGAGGCCCCACGCGCTCCAACAACTCCGGTAACTCTCTATATGGCATGGAATACCATATGAGGCATAACATGAGATCAAATTTCGTGCGGCAAGATTGAAATTATTCATTCATCGCTGGCGACTTAATCGTTTGGTTATATTCCGCTTCGAGTTGTTTGTTTTTTAACTTTTTTTATACTTTCTGGTGTTGTCGCGGCTGTTAGTTCGTATGTTAAACTGCACATTGGCATTCTTACGAAGAGCAAAAAGGAATCGACTTTGTTGTTAAATTGGTATGTTCCACACGAGTTGATAAAACGCGATTTATGTATGATATTCTCAAAGTATTTTTATATCAAAGTAATCAAACATCATCTAATATTTAATTGTGATTTCCTTTCGTTTCAGAAGATAGATTCTTCTTTACGCGAAACTCTAATAAATGCGGGTTTGAAGGAGATTACCATCTCTATTCTTGAGGATGAAGAGGTACTGTATTTATGCCATTTATATTGTTGAAATATATTTAGGATATCGTGATCGTCCCCGTGCCAGCGCTTGAATCATAATATTAAGTATGGAGTTGCGTTCATCAGTCGGAAAAAACATTGAATATTTGCTAGTCGAAGGCCATATTTTATACAATAACACAACATGATTCACGAACTCATTTTATTTTAACTCAATAAAGTGCGAGATCAAAACAATGTCGTATAAACATGGTAATATTTATGTTTGAATCACAGATATATTAAAATACAAACGACACAACGACATGGATTTAGATTTCTCCAAAAATAACCTCAAAAAGCAGGTAATTAAAATTAAATTATAATTTGAGATTTCAATTTATAATAGGATTGAGTATAAAGACTTAGATAAAATATTATTTTAAAATATGGATGCCAGGCCCCACACCCATATCTCTGTCAGAAAAATATAAATATTTTGAAAATGTTTTCATGGTAAAGTATTATGAAATGTTATTATATAATTTAGCAGAGTATAGGCCTCTGTTTTAGTACTGTAAATATCAGGCTTATAGAGAGAGCCAACACTCCAACAGGCTTGGCCTCAATAAGCCTGGGCCGAGTATACATGTAGTGATGTACTGAGTTGGCTTGGCCGTGGGATTGTATTGAGGGGCTGATTGCATGAGGTGACTGGTGAGTTGACCCAGTGGATAGGGGCAACTAGGAAAGCTAGACTGGCTCAGCTTCTAAATGTAAATGACATTATTTTTCCACGTTGGGTTTTATACATGGCAAGCAAGCAATTTTGCCATGTCTGGTATCCTGCTAGAACAAAGATAGCTGTCTACTACTGTAAGGGGGCAGATTACATGGAGATTTTTCAACCCCGGGGCCAAATTCATCCCCGGGGCTGAAATGCCCTTAGTCGCTGCAGAAACGATTGGAAACTTCTGGGTCATATATATACAAATCCTATGGTGAGAATCTTTCATACTGTCTAGTCGTATAATACAAATATTAAAATGGGTTTAACACTCTAAGCGGCATTTCACCCAAAAGAACCCCACCTTGGTACAGGTTATAGCAAATACAATATTTTGTACTCATGATGATGACATAAGAATTAATTAAGATTTTAAATGAATTCTTATGTCATCGTCACAAGCGCCTGCGATACACGCTGTATACCACTTTATTTTCAAATGGCAGTCGAACAAAAGAAATTTAATATACAGATATCGCTGTGAATTGAATAAAAGGTTAGTGATTCAAACAACTCTGGCGTGCTCCCTTGCTTGACATTGTTGTTTCAGTTACACTATCTCAGGCTGATTGGCTTTGCTCTAACTTGATTGGACTTACGTATTGCCTAGTGATCAAGTTTATGTATTTTTATTTTAATGATATAAAAAGTGACTCTCGACTTTTGTTTCTCGACTTATGTTTTACTAATTCTAGTTATCCTTTATTTTTTTCCAGAAATTGAGAGCACTGTTACGGCATTGGTTCTCCAATCCTGTTTGAAAGAGAAGGCCATAATCCAAAAATATATTTTTCATGATTTGCACAGTAAGTATATTTTAATAGATGGGCATAGATTAGTTAACTATATATTTATATGCCTCTTGTTAAATCATTACTTGACCCTTTCGATAATTACGTCATACAGTAAACACTTTTTTGGTCTGGAGGTCTGATTCTAGATCCGATTGCCTTATGTCTTTATTAATGAGAGCAAAGCTTCCTGGTAAAAAATATTTATGACATAATTATTTAAAGAAGCAACAATGTGACTTAGGCTCAGTGTTAAGGGGTGAGGTTAAGGGCCTAAGGTTAGTCGATATTGAACTTATAAGCTAAAATCAAAATGAATATTTTCAGGATGATGATTCCATTGACGAAGAAGTAGAGAAATCCACCTATCCACGGATTATAGCTTCTGGAGACCTGGTAATCTTGGATCCTTTTTACATCGCTGCTGATGGACAAATCTGTTTAAACTTCTTAGGCAAAAACATTCCAGTGGCTATGGTGGTGACCATGCTTATCGCCATGCTGAATATGGAGTACACTCAAGAGTTTCGAATATCTACGCCTTCCTGGAAGCGGTTTTGATGGACAAGCGCGCTGATGCTAAGGAAAGAATTTCTGTCCAGAAATTTGCAATGAGCTGGGACTCCAATGGAAATAGTATATATACAACATTTATATTAAACTTCATTTAATGCATGCATAATGGTTAGTTAAAAGTTTTGTGAAAGGATATTTCAAGTGGAAGAATATTAACAATTGTTAAACTTAATCATGAACAGCTAAGGAAAATGAACCCAACAAATTTTAACTTAATTTAATAATAATCATGAAACTATTTTCTTGTTTGTGTGTAATATTATGAGGCCATTTGGGTGCACTAAATCACTTTAGTGCAGTGTAAACTAATAACAAAATTAAGTTTTATTTTCACCAGGCTTAACAGTTAAACTTAAAAACTGGTGTGACTTTAGCACTGAAAAGGCGTGTTACTTTAACACCAAAACAAAGTGTTATTTTAGCACTACACAATGAGTGTTAAATTAACTCTAAAAACCAGTGCTAATATCACACTAGGAAAGGTGTTGTTTTAGCACCGTAACTAGTGTTAAATCAACACCATCAAAGGCGGTGTTAAAATAGCACCCAAAAAAGGTGTCATTTTTTACCTAATTTTTTAGCACCACTTTTTGGTGTTAAATTGACACCCTAAAATTAACAGTGTACGGGCTGTATGTTACATATACGGGCGCGTATGTTACATATACGGGCTGAATTATTATTATTTATTATTATTATTTACAAATATTTTACAACGGTAGCCCTTCAGAACACCTATGATCTGTTTTTCAAGAGGCCGTTTGAAACTGCTATTACATAATATTATTAGAAAACAAGAATGAAACCTAGTCAAATGCACACATAAGTATAAAATTATCACACTATTAAAAATATTTAAAAAGGAAAATTATTACATGCAGATGGAACATATGTAGCTAGATCTATTTAATGTTACTGTTTTCTCTGAGAGACGTCTTGAATTGACCTGTCGACATTTCATTTGTCTTAACCTTATTTGGCAAGTCATTCCAGCATTTTGCTCCTGCGTATGTTACATATACGGGCTGTATGTTACATATACGGGCTGAATGGTACATATACGGGCGCGTATGTTACATATACGGGCGTATGTTACATATACGGGCGTATGTTACATATACGGGCTGAATGTTACATATACGGGCGTATGTTACATATACGGGCTGTGTGTTACATATACGGGCTGTATGTTACATATACGGGCGCGTATGTTACATATACGGGCTGAATTATTATTATTTATTATTATTATTAAACACTGTATGTTCCCCAAAGGGCTTTTCAACATACACTTACAAATAAATAAATTAAACTATACTATCAAAATCTATATAAAACTATTATAAATCTGATGATTTAAAATTTAAAAGATGTTCTTTTAGTTTTTTCTTAAAACCTTTAAGTTCTGAAATGTTTTTTAGATCATCGTCTATTTCGTTCCATATTTTAACTGCACGGTAATAAAAAGTTCTCTGTCCAGTAGCTGTTTTATAACTTGGAATACGGGCTGTATGTTACATATACGGGCGCGTATGTTACATATACGGGCTGAATGTTACATATACGGGCGTATGTTACATATACGGGCTGTATGTTACATATACGGGCTGAATGTTACATATACGGGCTGAATGTTACATATACGGGCGCGTATGTTACATATACGGGCTGTATGTTACATATACGGGCTGAATGTTACATATACGGGCGCGTATGTTACATGCATATACGGGCGTTTGTTACATATACGGGCGCGTATGTTACATATACGAGCGTATGTTACATATACGGGCTGTATGTTACATATACGGGCTGAATGGTACATATACGGGCGCGTATGTTACATATACGGGCTGAATGTTACATATACGGGCGTATGTTACATATACGGGCGTATAGAATAGAATAGAATAGAATGTTTATTTACCCACGGTGAACTTATCAGGATTTACATATATGGTACACTAACTAATTACAAAATTTACAAACTAACAAATTACGGTTATAGCTCAATATAGAAATAATTATAAAATAAAAATACCTGCTTTCCATAAGTGCCGTGCAATAATATAATTTGTTAAAATTCAATCATTTAAAAAACCTACTACAGCCCGATTTAAACACGCTGAGATTATTTGTTTTGCGTAACTCAGTAGGAAGGCTATTCCAAAGCACAGCACCACTATAACCAAAGCTATTCTTTAGGTAGTTGGTTCGTGGCTTTGGAATAGCTAGTTTGTCTTCGGTGTCTCTCAATGAGTAGTTCGTGATGCTGCTACGGTCTATGAACATGGGACGCAAGTAATCGGGAGCGAGCCCATTAAGTGATTTATAGACCATAACAGCTTTTTCAAGCTTGCGCTGGGTATCGAGTTTTCTCCAGCCAAGCTGCTCTCTAGTAGAAAATCAGCAGCAATGTCATAGCTAGAAGATGTTAACACTCTTGCTGCACGATTTTGCAATTTTTGAAGCTTATCAGCATAGGTTTTGTTACAATTATCCCAGACGACGCAGCAATAATTAAAATGCGGTTGCACTAACGAATTGTAAATATACTGCAGAGTCGTAAATGGAACAAAAGGCCTTACACGTTTTATAGCTCCAATGCTTGATGCAATCTTTTTAATTAGCTTATTGATATGCATATTCCAAGACAGATTTTCATCAATCAGTACACCTAGAGACTTTGTAAGCGAAACCTGATTAACAGGGATCCCATCAATTTCCAGAGATGGTAATGGGCTCAACGTACATAATCTTTGCCTTGAACCGATCAACATGAACTCTGTCTTGGATTGATTTAAAGTAAGCTTGTTTGCGATAAGCCACTCACTAACGTTGACAAGGTCTTGATTCAGATTCTGATTAATATCACGAACGTTATTGCTTGCCAACGTCAAATGAGTGTCGTCTGCATACATACGTGCCTGGGAATGTTCGAGGCAATTAGGCAAATCATTTATATAAATTAAAAATAGTAATGCCCCAAGATAGTCCCCTGCGGGATACCACAGGACAGTGAGCGGTTCGGTGATAGAAAACCGTTCACGAAGCATTTTTGATTACGATCGCTTAGGTAAGATTTAAACCATTCACTTCCTATACCATATGCATTTAATTTAGATAAAAGAATTGCATGATCTACGGTGTCAAACGCTTTTTTGAGATCTAAGAAAACTACTGCGTTTACGTTACCGTGATCGATGTTGTACGCCCAGTCGTTTGTGGCTTCGAGAAGAGCAGTAACTGTGGAATGTAGGCTTCGGAATCCTGATTGACTAGTTGAAAGTAATTTGTTATCCGTAAGAAAAAAATTGACTTGATCATAAATAATCCTCTCAAAAACTTTGGCCACAATAGGAATAATAGAGATGGGCCGATAGTTATTGAGATCCTTACGTTTCCCTTGTTTAAATAATGGTATGACCTTTGAACATTTCTAATCGTCGGAATATACCCGTGATAATGGAGCGGTTAAAAATTATACTTAGAGAATCTGAAATCAAATCAGGGCATTCACGAAGAAGCCTAGCTGAAATTTTATCCAAACCAGTTGCTTTAGATTTGCTAAGTTTGGATAGAAGAGAAAAGACTATAGACGAACTTGTTGTCTTCAGTTGAAAACTAGTACTAGCTCCACTTTCGTTACTTGAAAGGTAATCTAAATGAGAACGACTGTTTTCGTTACAAGGTATTTTATCGGCAAGCTTTGGCCCAATATCAGCGAAATGATCGTTAAACGCCTCAGATAATTTTTGAGAGCCGCTTATAGAACAGCCGTTCAATTCAATTTCCTTTACGTGCGAGATGTGTTGTTTTCTTGAAGTTAGTTCATTAATTATATTCCAAGTCTTTTCGAATTGCTTTATTTTCGTGAAAAGCGCTCGTGTAATACATTTCTTTGGCATGTTTGATTTCAGTATTTACAATATTGCGAGTTCTCTTAAAAGCGTGCCAATCAGCTGGGTCATTAGAGCTGCACGCTTTTATCTTCAAAATATCTCGATCATGCATGCGTTGTTTTAAGTAAGGGTAATCCAAGGCGATTTAGAAGCCCTAATACGCTTTGTACACAAAGGTGCATGTCTTTCAACAACACTATTAAATATATTTTTCCAAACATGCCACATGTCATTTGGGTTATCATGTGCCCTAATTTCATCCCAATTCTGCAGCCAGATATCGTTTCTGAAACTTGCAGAATCAAAATTCTTAAACTTTCTATAGGTCACAGTAGAGTGGCCCTTAGTAATAAACCAGTTGAAAGTTTACGAAAAGCATAAATTAGGCTATGATCACTGATACTGATATGAGAGACACCGGAGCAAACAATCTTATCAGGCGAATTGGTAAATATCAAGTCAATTAGTGTTGAAGATGACTTGGTTATGCGAGTTGGTTCGCTTATTAACTGTTGTAAGCCATAAAGATCAGTGATGCTAGTCAAAATGGTTGAATTATGATCCATTACGGTTGACCCAAAATTGCAGTTCAGGTCACCCATTAAGTAATATTCAACATTTTCTGCGTCGAGTCTACCTACTAGAGTTTCAAAATAGTTGAATTTGTCGACGGGTGAATCTGGAGGTCTATACCAAGTTGTAACGAGAAAAGGCTTGGATCTAGGTTTACGAATTTCGATACATAAATTTTCTAGTTGATCAATTGACATATCGAAACGTGGTAGAAAATTGATATTGCATCGAACATAAAAACATACACCACCCCCAAATCTGCCATTGACGCTTCTGTCGCGACGTACAATTTCATAACCAGATATATGAACCTCATTGTCATTTATAGTAGAATCAAGCCTTGTCTCGTTAATTGCCAAAACATCGATTGAATTGTCAACAAGCAAAACTCTAAGCTCGTCGATATGCTTTATTATACTAGTAACATTAAGTGATGCTAGTTTGAAGCCGCGCATAATAGGGGCTGCTGAATAGAAAGCCCGTATATGTTACATATACGGGCTGAATGTTACATATACGGGCGTATGTTACATATACGGGCTGTGTGTTACATATACGGGCTGAATGTTACATATACGGGCGCGTATGTTACATATACGGGCTGTATGTTACATATACGGGCTGAATGTTACATATACGGGCTGAATGTTACATATACGGGCGCGTATGTTACATATACGGGCTGTATGTTACATATACGGGCTGAATGTTACATATACGGGCTGAATGTTACATATACGGGCGCGTATGTTACATATACGGGCTGTATGTTACATATACGGGCTGAATATTACATATACGGGCTGAATGTTACATATACGGGCGCGTATGTTACATATACGGGCGCGTATGTTACATATACGGGCTGAATGTTACATATACGGGCTGAATGTTACATATATACGGGCTGAATGGTACATATACGGGCGCGTATGTTACATATACGGGCTGAATGTTACATATACGGGCGTATGTTACATATACGGGCGTATGTTACATATACGGGCGTATGTTACATATACGGGCGTATGTTACATATACGGGCTGTGTGTTACATATACGGGCTGTATGTTACATATACGGGCGCGTATGTTACATATACGGGCTGAATGTTACATATACGGGCTGAATGTTACATATACGGGCGCGTATGTTACATATACGGGCTGAATGTTACATATACAGGCTGAATGTTACATATACGGGCGCGTATGTTACATATACGGGCTGTATGTTACATATACGGGCTGAATGTTACATATACGGGCTGAATGTTACATATACGGGCGCGTATGTTACATATACGGGCTGTATGTTACATATACGGGCTGAATGTTACATATACGGGCTGAATGTTACATATACGGGCGCGTATGTTACATATACGGGCTGTATGTTACATATACGGGCTGAATGTTACATATACGGGCGTATGCTACATATACGGGCTGTATGTTACACATACGAATAATATAAACTATAATATAAACTTAAAAGTGAATCGACAATTTAAAAAATACGACAAACAATAAATAATTTGAAATAATAATTTGTAATGAATAATTGAGTCACAATTACTTCGCTTCCACCCGGACCCAGACCCCAATGGCGATTACGTAATGCAGCGGTCAACCAACCTCCGTATATGTAACATGCCCGTATTTGTAACGCGCCCGTATATGTAACGTAACGTTACCACCCCTGCTCGAAAATTTAGCTTCATCAGCCTGGGTTTCCACGTCGCTGAAAAGATGCAATACCCGTATAAATAACAATTATGTAATAGCTTTTAAATGTCAAAACTCGAAACTTGTTATGTATAAGCAAAATTCTTACCACAAACCCGTGTGGATTCCGTAGCGTTGGAAGTGATCAAGCAGCATTTTGGCCACATCTGCGTCTGAATTCAAGGCATGTTTTGCCTTGATTTCCCTCTATCGGGTAAAATTCTCGAAGAAATACACGAATATTCTCTCCTGCTCGCTTTTTTCTTAATATTACTGCCCGAAGTCGAAGAATAAATAATTCAACGAAGAAGATTTTGGCTCGCTCATCGTTTCGGAATTCGGACAAGATGTAATATAAATAACGCGCAGTGTGACCAGATTTTTTCAGGACCAATTACTAAAAATGCCTGCGAAAAATTACTAAATCCAGAAAAAAATTACTAAAAGTTGCACACTCCCAGAACAGCTCATAAATCAGTGTTGCATTAAACTACCATAATGCTTAGCGAGTATAATGAGTATAAATATCATTATCCATATCGCTCCTATAATTTATTAACCCAAGATTTCAGGCTTTGGGCCAGGGGCGGCGGAGGCTGCAGAGCTGGGGGGGGGCAAAAGGGCTGTCGCCTTCAGATGTTCATAATTTTTCGAGAGACCATTGCCCCCGCCCCCAATACCCAAACCGCTCCGCCGCCCCTGCTTTGGACAAAATAGAAAGCATTGTTGCAGAAACATTTGAGAATTTCTGTTTGCCAAATTTCACGTTTCCATGTGCGATGCTTGTTGCAAAAACGTCGTTTCCGCTGTCCAGGCGCAGGCCTCAGGAGTTGAGACAGGCACCTGAGCAGGCTGAGCTGCCTTAGCTGCCCGAACTGCCTCCTGCCTGTGCGTAAATATCATTGACGAGGACACTATTTTCTCTCAAAATGTGACAGTGTTCATACAAAACAATTGGTAAATTTTGAGAAATTCATCTTTTATCTAATTACCAACAGATTACTAAATTTCCCAAATAATATCATTATTAACAATTTTCCTCGTTTCGGATTGGCTAAGAACATCAAAATTTTCTCTTAATTCTTTTTACTATGGGTATTTGGGAGAAAATACCACATGTGGTATTTTCTCCCAAATACCCCTAGTAAAAATTGAGCAACGTCAATTGAGTAAAAATTGAGTAAAAATTGTTAATAATAATATTAATACGAAATAGCACTTGTTCTCGAAGTATTAATGAAAATTTGCACTTGTGTTTGGCGAAATATTCGTATATTACGAATATTTCGCCAAACACGCGTGCAATTTTTCATTAATACTTCTCGAACCGTGCTATTTCCTATACAAATTACCAAAAAATTACTAAAAATATTTAATTACTAAAAAAGTCCCAAAAATTGCCAAAAATTACCAAAAGTAATTAAAATTACCAAATCTGGTCACACTGATAACGCGAGCAAACGCGAGCATGGAACGGGAATAAGACTGGGGAGAGAAACAGCAGGAGTCCCCGCAATCTCGTACCCCGAGCCCGCGATCCTTCGGAGGAAGGAACGGACGATTCTTCCCAAAGGATCGCAGGCTCGGGGGACGAGATTGGAGTCCCCCACTGAGCTATACTATATTACTGGAGGACGTGCTCGGCAGAAAAAAGTGTCCGCAAAAACATGGCGGATTTTGGCCTTTGCTTACGCCATTACCATGACGACTGGTTCCTTTTGCCCATGGTAATTACCACTGACCAGGCTCAATTCTGAGCCCGCTACAACATTCACACCCCCCTGGTTTTTGCAAAATATATTTTAGCTTTTTGAATTTTTGCAGTAAATTCTCGTTGTTTTCAATATTTTCCACATATTTTTCGACCTTGGAGCACTTCCGCGAATAAAATGCAAGTCGCACAAGTTATTCTCGTCCGCAAAAGCCAACAAACAGATAGTAAAACCTCGAAAATGTGGTCAAAGACGATTTTTGAAACCAGAACTAGCAGGTAATTAATATATTTTTGCAGTTCACACACTATAATGATAATAGTTTATTATAAATGTACAGTACAATGTATTTGATATTTTACCAACGAGCATTTGAAGTTTGGTTGTAAAAAATACATAAACTTTGTTTTATTTTACTTGATTGAAATGGTCTCAGGGACGTAGCCAGGGGGGGAGCCTTGGGAGCCGCGGCTCCCCCCCTTTGATAATATTTAGTGCTAATACTTACTGCAAAACCAGGAATTATGTCTCACATATAGCAACAACGACCTTTAATCGAAAGAATGTAAGTTTTGGTGTGGAATAGGGAATATGTTCTCTCTCCTCCGCAGAGGCTTACATGAAGTTTCTAGTGAGGGAAAAGTGAGCGTGCAGGGAGTGATGGGAAGAGCGAAATAAAAGTAGCCTCTGCCAGTTAATGTAATAAATATGGCGGTTCGATATCAACCTTCGAGGGTGTTAAGAGATGTTTTCCACTTTCCTTTTCAGGCGTACTTGACTCTCCTGGAGTGAATCCAACATTAATATCTTCTTCTGTCAATTTGCACCGAAAAATAGCGAGAAATTGCAAATGAATATGGATATGTTGACTGAAAATATCCTCTAAATTGCAAAATTTCTTTATAAAAATGACTCCACTGACCTTCGATACTCAGATTATGAAGATTTATTTCAATTTCTACCACATTTCCGTCCATTTCAGGTTTAAAAAGATGTCAAAGCAGTCAAACAAAAAGTTTGGTTCGAAAACCATACTTTTTTGCATTATCAATCTTCATTTCAATCGCCTTCAATCTCGCCTTCATTTCAATCTTCCCATCACTCCCCGCGCGCTCACTTTTATTCAGGAAACTTCATGTAAGTTATTTGTAAATACTTAAGGAGGCTCTGCGGAGGAGAGAGGAATATGTTGGAGCCAAAATTTAGGTTATACGTAAAATTTGTCAGGTTTTGGACGTTAAAACATAAGTATTAGTTAATAGTACTCCGGGAAAATTTTTTAAGCCCCCCCCCTCCCCCCCCCCCGACAACAAAAACGTAAGAATAATTAGTGCTTTAATCCCTCCAGGGCTCCCCCCCTTTCAAAGTTCTGGCTACGTCCCTGAATGGTCTACCTTGTCCTTATATATTAAAAGGGTCGAAAATTATCCACATCTATAATTTTATACTGTTTTATCAATAGTTGATGTTCTGAATAGGTTGTATGTATTTTGCCATTTAGAAAATTATAATTTTCTGTCAGTAGTATGAAGCCATGTATTTTACAAATATCAGAATATCTTGATTCTCTCAAGAATCCTGAGGACTGATTTTACGACATAAAGCTATATATGTGCTACTATCTTTAAAGTAGGGAATTAGGATAATATAGAATTAGGGTTTTGTGTTCTGTAACTACAATTTATGTATATGTTAGGGGTGTCGGAAAAAGTTCAGGGTGCTATTGCACACAATTTCTACCTAGCTTTCTGGCCAAAGATGTCTTTAGGTTGAGGATTTTGAAGAACTAGGATTGTATTCCTGGAATGTATTAAAGCAAGCCTGGCAAGACCTAGTAACTGACCCAGGGAAAATCAGTCGATGCCCCCCCTCCAGTCTCGTACCCATGAAAAAGTTCAACCAGTCCCCCCACTAAATGCATGCCAGGGATGTGAACACTGTGTAGTGTTCTGGCCAATTATCACCTGGGAATTTTTTGCAAAGTTTAATACTTTTATAGTTTGGGTTATGTTATTGTAGGATTTGCAGACTTAGATGAATCGTGCAACTACCTAAAAAAACATTAGAACAAACTTCAACATTTCAAGCAAAGGTCGGGCCTTTTAGTCTGCCCAACAAAGGGTCTATGCTCAAAACATGGAAGTTTGTTCCTATTTTGTACCATACATTGTTGTATCCAAGCCTGCAAATAGGATAGGTTTTTCAATAAATATCACTTAAATATGCAACAATCTTGAAAAGGTCACTAACTTGTTCACCCTTTGTGCATCATCTCTATGAGTGAAAGGTATCACGGACCATATCAGGTGTAAATACCCCCAGTGTGCCAAAAGTTCCAGTGTCCCTGGCTTACAATATTTTTTGAATAACCTATATCTATTATTTTATTGCAGAATTATCCAACAATGATGCAGTACTGCCACAGTGGTGTTTTTTATTTAATTTCAAAGAATAACTATTAATTAATTAGCAGTAAATATTCTAAAAACTAAACTTTATAATCAAATTATTATGATATTATTGTAACTTTCATGCTCCATGTGCTACAACTTTGCTTTGGCTGTTCTATACTTTGGTCACTTGTGCCATTTCTTGTTGTACCTATAACAGATTATTCATCCATTATATCTATACTAGCTTATAATTGTGAGGACACTGTGGAGATACACTGTGGGTCAATATAGAAAAGATCTAGACTCCCAACACATGATAGGAAATTTCTGCAGTTCAGGTGGTGAAGGCAGATGTCTAAAGGAGAGGGGTATAAATTAGCTACTAATTTCCTCCATGAGGGAGGTGTGGATATTTTGTGGAATGACCCATCACTGCTTGTGCTGGCTTTCATTATTTTGAAGATATCAACATCACATTTACTGTGTTATAGGCACATATGTGACAGACAGCCTACAGATTCTTAAAGGGGTTGCTCCATACCAGCGCTTGAACTCCTAGTCAAAAGTGTCATAAATCATACAAATTTGGGTATGCCTGTATGCATTGGTTGATGCTTAGTTTTTGTGAGGGTAGTGAATTGCCTTAACTAGCTACACAGTAAGCAACTCAGTCTGCGACACTTGGTGGTATACAGTCAGGCAAGACCAGGGGCATAACTAGTGGGGGAGAGGCCGGGTTAGGGGGTGTATAACCCCCCAATAATGTTTAACAATTGCAATTCGTAGAGCAAATTTTGCCATGTTTGTCGGGCAAAAATACATTCAAATCATGTTGAGTGAGAACAAAAAGCCTTGAAGATCCAGTTCGGGCAATTTTAAAAATTTGCTAATCTAATATAGAACATTTTCTGACCATCAGAATTCTATAAAATATTCCCCAAAGTGCATGAAATGGTGTTTCAGAGCCTCTACATTTCAACATTTTCTGGGGGAGCATGCCCCCATACCGCCTAGTGGCCTATTGCTTTCGGCACTCGATACCTTTGCATTCCCACTAGCGGCATGAGGTACGCATAACCTTTTTGGTTTTTCCCGGCCCCTTTACGTTATGTCCTGACCACACCCTTTCGTCGGGCAACATGATCTACACCACCCAATGTTTTTCCCAAGTTATGCCCCTGGGCAAGACTTGTCTATAATATAAGCCACATGGGCTTAATATTATAAATGTCAATAATATTATATACAAAAGCACAAAACCTAAGGATATCAATTTGGCACCATAAATATGTATAAAACCACAAATATAAATTTATATAAACTGCTAAACTCTAAGACATACAGAACATAAAAGCGAGTTGTGAAACTGATAATAAAAGCTTATCTGCACAATTTTTAGTCAATCAGTCAGTTTTATTTATCGACTGTTGTAGATCTCATCTCTTGCCTTGTTTACGTTTTTCTGACTGGCAAAACTTTGTTAAAGCTCCCAGGAGAGCTTTGTTATTGTGATATTCATTGTTGAATCACAATGGAGAACTATATCTCTTATAAAATCAGAATTTGCCTGCCTAAAATAATTATATTTGACGGAAAATAAAAACAAATTCACGAATCCTACCTGTGAGACTGTGAGAAGAAATATTCTTCCTTTATAGTGAATTGTTGCATCCAAGAGCGGAATGAAAGGAACTTTGACCTTGACGTTGTAAGACAATCAATACAAGTAGGAGAAAATCAGAAAAAAGCAAGATTTTTAGCTTTAAAAAAATTCAAAATACTTGTGCAAAAACCAGGGGGGCAAAGAACTTTGTTTAAAACTTAGGATCGCGGTTGGTCAGTGGCAATACCATGGCCAAAAGGAACCAATTGGCGTCAGCAAATGCCAAAATCCGCCATGTTTTTGCGGACACTTTTCTGCCAGGCTGACATTAGCGGCACGTCCTCCAGATATATTAAGCTCAGTGGAGTCCCCGCATTGGAGTCCCCGCAATCTCGTACCCAGAAACAGGTGGGCATTTTGTCTGAGCATGCGCAAGCATGCGCTAGTTTATGAGCGAAACTTAGCGCAATCCCTGGGGCGAGTTGAAGAAATTCAATATGGCGATGCATTGAAGGAGTGTTTCGTAGATTTCTCCGCTTTTCAAGTTGATAAAACAGCATTGCAATCAAAGGAAACTTTGCAAAAAATAATGGAAAACATTTAGCAATGCTTCCCAAAGGTTTTAAAATGTTAGAGAAGTCATTTTACTCCGTTTTTTCTCTTTTTATGCTTTGAAAACAGGCAAGCTCACTCTTTTTGAGAAAGCCATCAATATTCCCCAAGTTACTTCCCCATCATTTGTTTAAATTAAACAGAAACAGATTAAATACTAAGCTATATAAGGAATAATAATATTCTTCACTGATCTGAAAGATTCCAGTATTTTAGTGCTCATTTGAGCAAAGAAATTAGATGTAATTTAATTAAATCTAAATATGCATATCAATAACAAATATTATACAACATGTTTGTCGACTTTTCAATACTTTTCTAATCATTTTATCAGGCTGATATATAAATACAGGATTACTTGTGTTAAACACATGGTATAAATACAATAAAAGTCAAATTTATTTAAATTATTATTCTAAAGTTTGTAAACACACCAGGTCTAATTCACATAACTACTGTTAGTTTCTCAAAACAATTTGTATAATCATGAAATTTGGCTAACATTACTAAGTGCACTATGAATGACTGATGGCCACTGATAGTAAGCACTGACATAATGACCTCAGAACACTGTTTTGAATAAAGTAAGCACAATCGCCATACAAAATGTCAATGTGTAGCCATTTCCTCATAATTGAGAGCTTACATAAAAGAGCATGTTGTGTGAATATTATATTTCCAAAAGACCAAAGATGATTAATAAGAGCCTTTTACAAGACTTGACAGTGTTATATCAACAACATGGAAGAATTTATCTGCAAGAAAAAACATAAATAATACTAAATCTTTGCAGAAATGGCCAAAAACAGGGGAATTTTAAGGCAAATGTAGGCCAATAATGCCCAAGGTGTATTTAAAATGCAAGCCAAAATAGAAAATGATATGCCAGTTACTCTACCAATAATTTTGTAAACACAAAACAGTAACATATGAATCAATACCAAATTGCTATAACATTTTCTTAAGGGGGCTGCAGTTGGTATTGGCTGACACAACCATATTCTGAGCTAAAAATTTATATCGCGCGCATTTTTCATGGTCAAATAACTGGCTTTGCTACAAAACCAGGTAAAAAAGCAATTAGTAAAATATGGTTTTGAGTGACGAGCATAGTCAAATTCTTGATTTATTAAATTTTCAAAGTTTTTCCAGATAAACAGATTCATCATTGAAATAAGCTCTATTCGGGACCTCATTATACAATCCGAAATATTGTTGATGGACCAGATTTTTTTCAATTTTCTGTGATTTACAGAACACTAGTTATAATTTAAGGATCAACCAGTATTGTTGAAGACATATTTTCCTTCCAGAACACCTTTTCAAAATACTAACCCAAACATGTCAAAAATAGTGTACATTTACAAGGGCAATTTCAACCCTTTGGCGCATTTTTCCCATGAATAATTTTAATTCTAATAAAAATACTATACATAAAACTTTGATTTAAACCTAATTTCAAGTGATGAGCATACCCTAACTTTCAAGCTATACTTCAAAGAAGATGGATCAATTCAACTTAATATGGGTATACTGACAGCTCTGTCACCCGTTTAGTTTGGCATTAGGAGACCTTCTGAAACATTTTAATGAAAGTATAATTTACAAAGTTCACATTTTCACTTACTTTTTAACATCTGTTTAAATCAAACTAGCTCTGTAGCCATGGGCAAAATCATGTGATTGATGTCAGCATCCATTTATTTCATGTTTCCCCGGTGAAAATATATTCTATTCTAAAGCCGATATTTTTGCCTAAAAATTTGGTTTCTTTTGACGATTTTTTGTTGACATTCGTCGTGAATACTTGTGATAGAATTAAGAAGTTGTTTATGAAACACTTCATGTCATTTGAGGAAAAGAATGGGCTTCTTTATGGCAATATAAAGAAGCCCATATCACACCTGCCTTAAAACACTAAATAATATCATGCAAATAGAAATAAACAAAATATCTGACTGGTTAATTGTAAATAAATTATCAATAAATAATGAAAAAACTAAATTTATATTATTTAAATCCCCTAAGAAAAGACTAATTCATAATGTAACAATATCTATAAACAACAAACCTATTGATCAAGTTAAAAGTACAACATTTCTGGGGGTTATCATTGACGAACACGTAACATGGAAAAATCATATAGATTCAGTCTCAAAAAAGATTACAAAGTCCGCTGGAATAATAGCCCGAATTCGGCATTATGTAAATTTAAATACTTTAAAACTAGTGTATTATGCTTTAGTCTATCCATATTTGACATATGGTAATTTAGTCTGGGGAAATACTTACACAAAACGAATTCAGAAGTTAATAAGTATACAAAAAAAAATTGTCCGTTTAATGTCATTTAAATCTAATTTTGATCACACTGATCCAATTTTTCAAGATTTGAAAATACTAATTCTTCCTAAAATCAATGATTATTTAACTCTCTTGTTCATGTTTCGTTACCACAACACAGAATATTTACCAGCCATATTTAACAATCTATTTGTAAACGACAGCGATATTCACCATTACAAAACAAGAAATGCTTCCAATCTTCACAAAATGTATAAAAGAACAAATTATGTCAATCATTCTCTTACTAGTAAAGGGGTTGATATTTGGAATAAGCTTGAAATTCATTTAAAATCTATCAATTCATTCATTGTCTTTAAAAACAATATAAAGAAATATTTAATTGTCACAGATAGCTGTATACACAAATAGTGCAATTACTCTCCCATATAAAAAGTTAAGTATATATAGGTACTTATTTAAGTACTTTTTTGGGATATAGGTTTTAGTTATTTTGTTCATTATTTTCTCAATATTTGACTGTAAATAATTTCATTACGTAATTCTTTAATAACTAGGGGTCTTAATTCAAAAGCCTGTTTAGGTTTCTAGTAGATCTCTAGGCCTTACTTTACTTATTTTATATAAATTACTACTTTTGTAAATATTAATGGGCGAAAAACCGATAAATAAATAAATAATAATTGGAAATTATTTTTGACTCTGAGTTTGATATGTGACCTTTCTCTGATTTCAATGGAGTTTTGACTGTATTTGCATGTTTTAAATGTAATTATGTTATTAAGAAGAGAGAGGAAATTCATGTGTACAAGATTCACAAGTGTACTGAGATTTTTGTACAAGATGTGGGATTTATTTATTGAACTGTAAATACATATACATTATGAATTATGGTGTTTGACAATATCAATTATGTTGACTAGTTGGCAAAAAACAGAATTATGCAACGATGTTATGGATAATTAAATATGTGGCAAAATTTGTATTTGCAGTTTAATTGATCTAGACGAAATGGTATATATTATGATCATGATCATCAATAGTTGCATTTGAAAATTGAGCTTCATGGAAGTAATTGTCTACGACTAGGTCTCTGGTTCTAGGTGCGCTCAAGCCTTGTAGACTTTTTTGGAAGCAAGACTAACTAAACCTTTATGCTAAATGTCAAGCTCATACACCTTTGACAGTATACCTAGCATAATACAAGATGCAATTTTTGACACCTTTATTTATTTCAACCACGTCCACATGCATAATAGTTTAATTTAGTCATTTTACACATTAACCATCAATATACTCTATAAATGAGCCTTGTATTATTATTTTACTTTGTATAGCACCAGACATTTTAAATAATATGTAAGGTGAGATGCTTGTGTATGGGTTAAGCCTGGTTATAATACTAGCAATGTTGCCAGCAATTTTTCTCCTGATGTATGCAAATAGTGGATTTACAAACAAAAGTGTGTGATCAAATATGGGATGGAATTTGCATCTACACTTCTATGTGTTCTTGGCCATTTGTTTGATGAGGAAGAAAAAATTTCCAACACAATTTCTAGTTTGAACTATGCTTTAACCTAACTACCTATTGCCCACATATATTTTAACCCCTTATTAACCCATTAACTGGCAATACCCTACTAGTGACAAGTAAAATTGTCTGGTGTGAGGCGGAGTAAAATACTAAAGTCGGGCGCATCTGGGCACATTGCTAGCTAATGGTTTAATCACCAATACCGCTTGACCCCAATGTTGCAATTCCTTTATTATTTCATATGTAAAATACACAAATCTATGATTTTAACTCCAGACTTATATTTCCATTGTTTATAGTGGTAAGGTTTCTCATCAGCATCATAAAACTATTGTTTAATATAGACAGTCCAAGGCATATCTGAAAGAAATTTTAAATTAAGGTTATAAATTCAACCATGAACACACACACATTGGTATAGTAGCTTTGGCCATAACTTTATTGAAGA
Source organism: Trachythela sp. YZ-2020 (assembly GCA_016169945.1). Lineage (NCBI taxonomy): Eukaryota > Metazoa > Cnidaria > Anthozoa > Malacalcyonacea > Clavulariidae > Trachythela > Trachythela sp. YZ-2020. The sequence continues at coordinate 2,086,122 of JADLSH010000166.1, read as the reverse complement.
AAATCCCTCTATTTTACCAAGGGGAAGTAATAATTTAACCCATTGAGCTGCAATGTCATTTTACTCTGTCTAATGCCAGACGATTTTACTTGTCAAGGGAAGGGTCTTCAGAGTGACTCTTGCACATTAATGGGGTTAAGGCTGGAGCAATGTTATTTCTAGGTATGATAATCATCAGGTATGATACCAAACATCAAATTAGTGTGCCAGTATATTTATAGACTTTATAGCAATGTGCTGTAATATAATTATGATATTTGAACAAATGTAACAAAATATATCTCATACATTGATACAACCAGGGTTGTGCAACAAGTAACAAGCAATGTTTTCATTAAAGAATGGTCAAATTCAATAGAGCAGAATACTATTAAATTATTCATACATACAAAAATATTAAGGGGGTACACTACAAAATTTTAAAGGAAAATCCTATTTTTGAAATTAGCCATATTATGCATCGTTAATGATCCATTTTTCGTTTTCTGGTGTTAATTTTTCTATTTGTTTGGCGGAAAATGGGTAAATAGGGGAAAATAGCAGCTTGTTTGAACCCCTAGCTATATAGTGAATTTAAACGATTTTATTTCAAATTACACCAAGTACAAGTAGGTTATATTTAGGCGGCAGAGGCGTTATAATGGCGTGAAAGTAAATTGTGTTCACGCTATATATTTTGTATAATTACGGTTCCACTTCAAGGCTTTGACTGATTGAGGACATCCTGTAAAGTCCAACGAAAGTCGATCTGCCATAACCTTTCAAAGAACCGAAGGGTTAAACATTGGTATCTTTTTAAAGACGGCAACGGCGGAGGTCACAGCTGGGAACCAAACTTAGATGTTGAAATAGTACGTGTTAAACATTTTTCAAAAAATCTAGCATGGCATTTTCATGATATATATGCCTAACTCTCCCGTTTAGGTGTTTGGCTATGTCACTTCGACCCCGAATTAGTCTTAGTATATTTTGTTAGCATATGAAAATATAGGGGAGCTCCATGTCCAATTTTTCATTTGTGCTTATAATATAAGTAGCTTTTATTCAGTTTTCAATTTTGACCTAATTAGCAGTACGCTAAAAACGATATCCCCTAAAGTAATGAACCAAATGACTTCAAATTTTCAGTGAAGCTTTGTGTATACCTTATCTATGCTGTGAACTAGGATTTTTGAAATTGGCTAAATCTGTGATGTACAATCATTATTTTTCTGACCGAAACGACATAAAAATATATGCGACATCAACTCCTTCAGAAAAAAATAACTAAAACTCAATATTTTTTAAAGATCCTAGTTCACAGCATACACGTCATATATTGGTTTCTATTTTTACCATTTTTGAAGATTTGTCATGTTTGGTTGTCTTGTAATCGTTTTTATCGAGACACCATTCTTTGACTGCTGAGGGTAATTATATTGGTAACCATGGCAATCATAATTTTGAAAACTGTGTCATTGGTCATCATTTGATCAGAGGAATAGTTCTGGGCCAAAAAATTATTGAAATAGCCATTTTTAAGAAAATAATAATTTGTTGTGGTGTACCACCTTAAAGATACTTACTTTATAGACACATCGGAGAGTTTGGAAGGAAATTGTAGCCACTTGAGACAAAATATTTGGTTGATGAGTGTTGACATGTGTACAAGCTGGTGTTTCAATCATCTCAAATTACATGTAAAACGGAAATATCACATACACTCGATGTCCTCAGTATCACACTAACTGCGAAGAACATATTTTAACGCTTTCGACTTGAAAAATTCCAAATTTATTCATTTTTTTTTCAGTAAAATTTCGATCTTCACTCCTCTTGAAAATATTATGGCCGCGCACGAACTTCTCGGAGAATGAGTACGAAAAACACAACTGCGCAGGTCACAAAATACCGGATCTTTCCGATATTTTCTAATTAACTCAACTCATGTGGCCAGAGCCATTATACTCATGGCTCTGGGTACGAGATTGGAGTCCCCGAAAATAAACAAACTCCGCACATGCGCAGAACGGACAATAAAAATCTTTTATCGCTGAACTTTATAGTGAAATTTTGTCTTTAATACATATATTAAACTAAGAAGTGAATATATCTCTATATATCTCACAATCGGCTATATAAACCTAGCATATATCATTAATATACCCAAGCACCTCAAAATAAGATTGAAACCACTGATCTGAGATTGAAACCTGAAACCTCACACAGACAGTAAATGTTACACCTCCCCAGGTGCTCCTAAACCCTGACCGTCCAGATGGGGCAAGGCCAGTGTGAACGCCTCAGCAGGCGTCTTGTTAAGGTTTAGACTCGTTCCTGTATTTACATACTTGTTAACGTTTCTCAAAGTCGTGCTTGGCGCAGATGGATTGCGACCTGGAAACCTTGCTTGAAAAGCGTTTTGCACTGCGGTTAAACTTTGAGTTTGCGTATAATTTATCACAATAAAAACTCTTTGTTCTGTGGTCAATTGAACCATTTTCTACCGAACTGATAATAGGATTAATTTGTAATTTTATCATTTTTGCAAAATTATTCTCTTTTAGAATTTGCGAAGCTGCTTTAAAGGGCAGAAAATCGTGCGCTTTACAAAGATATTTTATTTTTTTAATAAGTCAATACTTAATATATGCACCCTGTCAATATTTTGCACTCTTTACATTCAGCTTAGTGCTCGGCCATTGAAATTCTAACAATAGATTATTTTCAATAGTTTGCGTTTTTTTGGTACACCCTGTATAGCAAGCTTGATTGAGGTGAATCTTGTGTGGATTATTATCAGCAAAATTTCTCGAGGTAAGTTAGTTATGCAAAACCTTTAGACAAGAATAAACATCTTGTAAAATGGATGGTTCGAGTCTTAACCAACTGCAAACGGGAATTTATCTTCATGGATTGGAAAGGTTTCAATTTTTAATATTCTTGTACTATTTCACTTCGCTCGAAACCTTGTGCCAAGAATGAACATCATTATTCTTACCCGCTGGTTGAAGGGATCCGCCGATAAACAAAATTATTAGTATGAAATCCGATTCCTATGACGTCATGGGAGCGCTATTGCTCCACCTGTCTTAGAAGCGCTCTTCTCACCAAGAAATGATGACGTCATGGGCGGTGCTAGTGCACCGCCCGCACCGCCCGACGTAGAACCACTCTTCTCACCCTACTAGTGTTATATAAGGAAATTGAGTGTACTATTTAACAAATTATTTATATATATAGGTGCCAGGAAGAGACTATTTCCTGAAGGAACGATCGGTGTCTTACCAAGAAATGGTATATGTGCATTTCATTAATTACCTAACTCGTGTACGTATCACAAGCTATACATTTTTAGGATTAAGAAATAATGTTATGTAAAATTTGAAAATCATTATAATTTCATTAACATTCCCTAAAAATATCATTCTATTTACACAGACATGCATTGTCAATCAATGAAATATTGGTCCCGAGTTGTGGTAGTGGAGACGTCCTTTTAACGGGAGATTTTAATTTTCATGTCAATGATGTAAACAATGTGTCGGCAAAGAAATTTAGAAACCTAATTGCATCGTTTGACTATAAAAACCACGTGATAACTGCTACCCATAAAAAAGGACATACGTTGGACCTCATATTGACGAGATCAGATGACAAATTTGTATCTGGGGTAAATGTAACGGACCCTGCTATTTCTGATCACTCGGCAGTAAATTGTAAGCTAATGTTTGCTAAACCACCTCCTGTAAGGAAGTCCATTAGCTTTAGGAACATCAAGTCGATAAATTTCGACTTGTTTCGTGCTGATATAAGGAAATCTGTCCTAGCCGAAACTCGCAATACTGAAACTGATCATGATATTTCTGCCCTTGTTGATTCTTATGAAAGTGTACTGGCAACGTTATTGGATATGCATGCACCTGTTAAAAGTAAAACAAAAACATTACACCCAATCACTCCATGGTATACTCCTGAAATTCAAGAACAAAATGTCATAAAGAGAAGGTTGGAACGCCGCTGGAGAACCACACAACTTATGGTTGATAGAGAGCTATACACGCAAAAATGCGCTGAGATTAACAGTCTTATCGTGAATTTAAAGTCTAATTATTATAAAGAGATGATAAATGATTGTGGGTCAGATCAAAGAGAACTTTTTAAGAAAATAGAAAGAATGTTTAATGGAACCGTTGAGAGAAAATATCCGCCATATTGTGGCCCATCTGATCAACTGGCAAATAATTTTGCGAAAACAAAATAGATACTATTAGAAATGAGTTACCAACACATTTTACTAATACAACATGCACAAACACCATGGAAACAACATTACCATTGAAATATGGTGAGCTTAGATCATTTGTACCTACAACTACCAAAGATCTGTTTGTTCTCACTGGAAAAATGGCCCATAAATCATGTGTTCTTGATCCAATTCCTGCGAAGATCTATATGGAATGCTCGATTGACTTGTTATCGGCGATTACGAATATGATTAATATTTCTCTGGAAACAGCTACTGTACCTAGGAATTTAAAATGTGCGGCTCTCGAACCAAGATTGAAGAAAGATAACATGAGTACTGATGATTATTCCAGTTTCCGTCCCATTTCAAACCTTAAGTTTTTGTCCAAAAGTCTAGAGAAAGTGGTAGCTACTCAGCTAGATCAACACACTTCGAGAAACATTCTGGGCGATTCCCTACAATCTGGATTCAAAAAACACCATAGCACTGAGACAGCCTTGGTAAAGGTTCAAAATGACATTTTACAAGCCATTGACAATCAAAACTCAGTTATCCTAGTTCTTCTCGATCTTTCTGCCGCATTTGATACGGTGGATCATGAAATATTATTGCGTAGACTCTCTTTTAGATATGGAATCATGGGAAAGGCTCACGAATGGTTTAAATCATATCTTATAGAAAGAACAGCTACGGTATATATTTTGGATGGCAAGTCTACTGCGCGGACTGTATTATCTGGCGTCCCTCAGGGTTGCATTTTGGGTCCAACGCTCTTCTCACTTTACATTGCACCAATAGGAGAAATTATGCGATCATTGGGCATGGATTACCACCTCTATGCTGATGACACACAACTATATATCACCTTTAAATCAGATGACCCAGATAAACTAGCTGAGGCAAAGTTAAAAGTCGAGGATTGTATTAGGAAAATAAATGAATGGCTATCTGAGAATAAATTAAAGCTAAACAGTGATAAGACAGAGATAATGTTGCTATCGTCTCGTTATCGTCCATGCCCATTTTCAGCATCTATAACTGTTTGTGATGACGTCATTGATCTATCCCAAAAAGCAAGGAATGTTGGCACTATTATGGACTCACATTTAACAATGGAAACACAAATAATAGCTGTGTGCAAATCCGGATTTTACTATCTGAGGAAAATAAGTAAAATAAGGAAATATCTTAGTCCTGAATCTGCAAAAACTTTAGTACATGCTATGGTTACATCACGATTGGATTATGGAAATGCGCTTTTGTATGGTCTACCAAATACTCTTTTGCAATGAATGCAGAAAGTACAAAACGCAGCAGCACGAATTATCATCTTGTCAAGAAAAAGAGATCATATATCACCTGTCTTGTTTGGATTGCACTGGCTGCCGATAAAGGAAAGAATTGAATATAAAATTCTATTACTAGTCCATAAGGCCCTATCTGGAACAGCACCGCCATATATTACCGACATGCTGAAGGTCTATGTTCCTGGGCGTAATTTACGATCTTCAGCTGATAGAAAGTTGGTAACACCTAAGTACAACTCAGAATAATATGGTGGACGATCTTTTTCTGTAGCCGCACCAACATTGTGGAATAACTTACCATTGGAACTAAGATCATTCGAGTCCGTAAACAGTTTTAAGTCAGGACTGAAAACACATTTGTTTAAAATAGCATATAAGGATTTTATATAACTTTCACTTAGATATTGTGAGATAGTCGATTTTTGATAATTCTAAATTAATCGCCTTTTTAACATAATTTAACCTAAACTAATCGTCTTTTTAATCATATTTTTAACATTGATTTTAATGTAAAGCGCTTCTGGACATTTATGGAAGATGCGCTATATAAAATTTAAATATTATTATTATTATTATTATTAAGTTCAATTCAGACGATAGTAAAGCCTTTTGTCTATATATCTAATGCATATATATACAGTCATGCAAAAAAACCCAGATTACAGTGTATGAAATATTTATTCATATATGGTATGGCCGGAAATTGGCCTACTCTGGGTGGTAACCAACCTGTTTCCCAGGGTTTCACCTCCGCCACGCCCCCGCAACAGCTGCTCCGCCGAAACCCTGTTACTATACAATTACTTTATGGTTTCCGTGTTTGGATGGCCTGATCCAAACACGCGGGAATGTTGCGAGAGTTAAGACCATAAAGTAATTGTTTTATAAAATAACAACAACACGATAGTCTTCCGTGTTTGGATGGCCTGATCCAAACACGGGTTTCGACCAATCAGAGCACGCGTTATATACATGTTATTTTATAATGTCTGGTCATGTGACATCCCAGATTTTGGGATGTAGATTAATTTGTCGTTAGGGTGGGTACGTTGGGCAGAGTTTATATGAGTAGTGCATATTAATTAACTTGTACGATTTACTTTTCTTTACTCATATTGTTTTCGATTCTTTTTCATTTATTATTTGACCCAAAGTCAGTTTGTATGCAAAATTCAGTTTGTAAAAATAATTCAAGCTTTATGTGTTAAATTTTTACAGCCATATAATATTTATAGTTCACGAAATTGATACACACGTTCTCCTTACAGCGGAATCGAACAATTAGTTGGTAAACAGCTACAGCAAGACGATTCCGTGCCGTATGACCGCATTTTCGATCTTTATGTGTAGTCTGTAGACGATAATATGCGAGAAAGCTTATTGTATTAATAATAATTCCAAGGATATAAAACTAAATCCTCGTTTGAAGGATTTAATTTGAAACTTGTAATTGTATTGTTTACAAATCTTAGGCTCTGCTGCCCGACATCTCCGTTCGGTTAAAAGCTAGTTAACAAATAATCTAAGTCAGACTTATCAGGAAAATCTTCAGTAAATTGAATTTTAGTATAAATTGTTAAACAAACTCAGAACAATAAGAGAAATTCTATAATTAGACGAACAGTTTCATTACCATATATGGGTAATTGTTTTGTTTATCAACGCGATGTCAACAGACTGGATCGCCTACCCCTACTGAGTATAGCAGACGACTTTGACTCACATGACCAGACAGTATCAGGGTCTCTCCGCAGCAGGGGGATGTGCGAAGGTGAGACCCTGGGAAACAGGTTGGGTGGTAACTCACCTTAACGTGCGGCGAGATAATGCGAATTAAGGCGATTTAAGAAAAAAATACAACTTTTAGGTAATGCGTTTTAAATTTAAGAGAAAATACATTGTAATTAAATATGCAACTCCAGGTTCCTAGCAGAGCGCTGCACCGGAATCGCAGGGCCGCAGATTCGATTCCTGCCAGGGACCTATAGTTGCATCTTTCACAATTGTTTCTGGTAGGTCTAATAAATGTATATAATTTACACTCAATAATTTCCCATCTACAAAACCCTTCAATTATTATTCAATCGAGTGAGATGCCAACAAAATCTTAATTAAATATGTATAGTACACATTAATAGTGCATAGTACAAGTATTTTGAAAAATCCTATATCATATTATATACCTATGCTTGATAGTATGTAACTTACTGTGTTTCGGCTATAATCAATAAGCACGTAGCAAGCCCCTCGAATAAGCCCCCAAAGTTGTCTGAGGGAAAGGGTGTCTATCAGAGGGTGTCTATATAGCATTTCCAATTTGCAGCATTTCAATTTAGTTGGCGAGTTTAGGTGATTTAGTGCGAGTTTAGGCGATTTCAGGGAATCTTTGCCAATTTTTAGCCGCGATTTAAGGCGAGTTAAGGTCCCAGAGCAGGCCTCAAATTTGTCTCCACGTTTTATAAAATCGCTCGTTACATGCACTGTACGCATACTTAAACGATTTCAAAATGATCAACTGAAATAAATTTGAATGGACTGACTTACGTAAACGAAAAACAATTCCGCAACTAACTGAATATAACCATATATAAGTTTTATCTTTTTATAGACTTAAATGACTCTATTTGTCTAGGGAATGTACACAGCTTACAAAACGGTCGACCAACGAAGAACGAAGAATGGATCTGCAAATTTTGCAGTGAAGCAATCGGTTGAATGCCATGGCCATTGACATAACTGAATATAAAGCATATTAAATGCTAGAACAAATGAGGTTGTTTCGTGTGCCTAAAAGATATAAACAAAATCTCGACGTTTCGAGCTAAAGCCCTTCGTCAGGAGAAATTAGTAGACAGATAAACACATTACATCAGCTTTTATAGCAACGCTATAAAAGCTGTCACGTGAACAAAATATTAACCAATGAAAATAAAGTAGTCATAACAATCATAACAAACTAGAATTAATATGTAAAGATATAGACTGCATGCAGGCTTTGGCCCGATTATAGGGTCGAAGGCCTGCGCACAGGCGTTACACTTATCAAATGCTATAAATGTCGTACAAGGGAAGGGAAGAGGGGATATAGAGGCAGGGGCGCAAATGAGGGGGGGGGGTGTGGGGGGTGTCACACCCCCCCATATTTAAACATTCGGTCCTGGTGGTTATTATAAAGTCGGTCCCAAACCAAATTGAGACTCTCAGTAATCTTCGGTACCCAGAGCCCGTTTTATGCGCGGTCCAAAGGGCGCGATGGAGGGCTCTGATAAAATCACCGATCTGTATGGAACGTTACGGTAATTATATTTTGACAAAACATCTCAAAATAACATTTACTGTATTTTGAATGGTAGTTTGGAAAACACGGAATGACGGAATCCGGAATTTGGGTTAGGATTAGGCCTACCATTTTGAATTCCTACAATAACAAATCAAAAACCTGTCAAAGTCTATTAATAGTTACTGGTATATTGTTTGTGAAATAAAACTTCTCTAGTTTTACAAATGGAGAGTAGTTTATATGATTTTTACAATATTTCAATTTCTAAGGCGTATTGTTTCGTAAATAAGCGAATAATTATTTATTATATTATTATAACACGGGGCTTATAAGCTTATTTATTTTTATGAGGTTTCATTTTAATCACCGATTTGTGCCATGTCTTCGAGCATTGGCTAACCGGAAGTTGTGCTCAATTCATAACATCCACAATTCACAACACAGAGAACATGGTCATGGAGATAATTTATCAAATGAAGTCATGCCGCATACTCGTTATAAAGTGACCTGTGCTCTCTGCAAAAAGAAATTTGACAACGATCATAAAGCGCAACATTGCAAGCGTTTTCATACAAAATACACAGCAAAGACACTACCACTATTGTACAAAAATCAGATAACGGTATGTACCCCCTAAATATTCTATTTTTACCGCCTTGCCGGTTAGCCTTGAGTGCCTACATTATATAGTATTACTGTACATATTATTGTATAAATATATATACTTGTTTATCATTCTAGTCATGTAAATCATTCAATGTTATTTTATCAATTTATGTTATGTTCTTTCCATATACCAATCACCTCTTGTCTCGTGACCTCAATCTATCGTGGGTTCAATCTGCAGGCTCCAGTTTCGGTCAATATTTCGTTGTTGACTGGAAGATTTCATATTCATTTTCAGCTAGCGGTTTTCAGTAATGCGAAACCGAATAAAGATGCCACAACATCAAAGGCAGATGAGACAAGAACACTACAATTAGACGATGCTATAGTCGAAACCGGTGAATCAGATGGAACTATTGAGCAAGAAGCAATACCTGAGTGTTTAGAGTGGGATGAAGATAAGTCAGCGGATGAAGAATCTATTAAAGCAAGCGCCAAATCGGTATTTTTCAAATAAAATAAATCATTTTGTGCTGTAATTCACCTTTTAACCCAGTGAAACTGATACCATGTTACGTACTTGGTATAAAGTCCGGAAAAGTTCACAGAATTGGCTGACGTTTTCATTTAAAAGGATTTTCGATAGAACTTTTCATTTTGAATAGACAAGACCAGCGCCTTTAATAGTGTTTTGAAGAGACAATATTTCTCGAGTTGGAAATCCACACAATACAATGATATGGCATATTCTTGCATATTTGTTGATTTCCACCTAGCTAGAAAGTTTTGAAAATTAATATTTATTTTTCGCGTAGGCACATGTTGATCGTAAAAGAACTGCAGATGATGTGCTTTTTGATAAACCAGAAGGGCAGTCAGGCAGCAAGGAAGAGAAGCAACCTAGATTGCAACAACAATCTGATTCAGTAAGTTTTTCCTTAGTTTATAAATATTTTGTCTTAGGAATTATTATAATTCATTGTTTTACATTATAAACATCGTTATTTTTTTACATGGAGGGCCTGCTGACTGAATGGGCCAATCTAAATAATGGATTAATGGCATGACATGATAATAGCATTGCTCAGACTGTCAGACTTAGTTAAGTCAGTTTTCTGAGAATTAGGCATTGATTTTTAAACTAAGATAAAATCTTATTAAAAGGTTCCATCCAGAAAAGAAGACTTAGCAGAGTCACCTAACAACTCTGATTGTGAACAAGAAGATGATTCTCAAATTTCCTGGATTTCCTGTTTTGGGCAGTTGAAGTTTTTATGTGGACATATTTCAATGTGCGAAAGGGTTCTTGAGAGAACTTCTAAAACAGATGCTCCCCAACCTTGTGTTCTCTTGGAAGAATTAGTAAGTGTAACCGAAAAGGTAAAAGCAACATCATCTGCTCTTCTATCTGATGCAAAGAAAAGCCTTGACAAGCTACAAGAGATGAGTCCAACCATTTATGCAGCCGAAGTCAACGAGTTTGTCCCTATCAGTAAAGACCCTGGGAATAGACGGATAATTCTTACAGACCAAGACAGATAATTTATTATCAATTTAGGCCCATTTCAACCCAAGCTTGGGTCATATCCTCGAAATAACGAAATTTCACAGTCCAAGCAATGTAGATTCTCTTCTGAGTGGTTTGACGAATTTCCCCATTTGGAATATTCTGTTGTCAATGATGCTGCATTTTGTTTTGTTTGTCAGCTTTTCCCGACAGGAGCAGGTCATGAAAAGTCAAATGATGTTTGGATTGTAGAGTGTTCGCCAATGGCATAAAATGAAAAGCAGAGGAAAGTCCAAGCAAGGAAAGTTATCCAGTCATTTTGGAAGCAATAGTCACAAGGCATCGTTAGAAGCACTGGTCGCATTCCAGCAAAGATTTCAACACATTGACAGAATGATGGATAAGAGCATATGAAGCTGTGCATTGAAGCTGAAGCAGAGAAGAAGAGAAATCGAGAAACTGTTAAGATTCTTATTGATATTGTGGGCTTCCTGGCCTCGTATCTCTACGAGGGCATGGAGCTGAGAGTGATGCAAATGGTAATTTTCATCAGCTGGTTATTTTAGTTGCAAGGCATTCTCCAACGTTGAAAGTGTGGTTAGATGAAGCAAAGAATTCGCGGCAAAGAATTCAACACGGAGTCAATCGTTTTTCAATCTTATGATTACACATCTTCAATGTCAGGGAAATTCAAAGGATGCCAAGCAAAGATGACAGAATATCTTGAAAGAGAAATACCATATTTCCCCTGCCTTGCACACAGGATAAATACAACTGTCGAACACAGTTGCGAAGCAAGCGATGTCATCGCTGGCATGTTTGATACCTTGGAAATGATTTATGTTTTTTTCACATCCAGCACCAAGCGCTACATGGTTTTTCGTCAGGAAGTGAAGGATAAAGAGATAGAGGGGGCACTTCAGCTGAGGAATCTTTCTGTCACTCGCTGGGTTGCTCGCTCAGAGTCAATTGTGGTAGTGTGGGCGAGTTTTGATGGCATAATTGCTGCTTTGGATAAAGAAGCGGAATCAGAAGATGCCAAGACAAAGGTTAAAGCTAAGAATCTACTTGCAGCTGTCAAATGTTTCGAATTCATCGTTGCCTTAATGTTCATGAGAAATGTTATGTCTAAAACGAAGATTTTAACGAAGCAAGTTCAAGCCATTGAATTGAATATTGTTGATGCTTTGGAAGCTCTTGATGCCACGATCAACACCTTGAAGTATTTGAGAGAGAAAGAAGAAAACATAAATCTCCAAATAGAAGCTGCTTTTGCGTTTAGTGCTCAACATGGTGTCAATGCTGAATCAGAATTTGCTAAGCACCACAGGAAGAGAGTGGCACCGCGCAGAATTGATGATACTCCTGAAAACGCTGTTCATTTTGGGTTGCAAACGTTTTACAGAAAAGAGTTCCTGCAAGTGCTCGACGCCCAAATACTATTGCTTGAAGATAACTTGAAAGTGGCCTTTAAGATCATAGAGCCCGCTGTTTCCTTGTTAAAGCCACCGTACGAAAGTGAAATTATTTCCAGAGATGTGTCTTCGCTGATTGACTTGTTTCCACCCAATGCCAAACCGGACGAAGCCTCACTTGAAGTTGAACTACAAGTTTTTCGGAATCATTGCTTGGCGTCAAAACAAGGCATTGCTACCATTCACGATGCTTTTAATTATTGTTCGAAATTCAAAGAACTGTTTCCACTCACATTGCGGTGCTTGAAACTTGTTCTCACAGCTCCAGTAACATCGGCTTCAAGCGAGCGAAGCTTCTCAAAGCTCAAATTAATTAAAACTCTCATCCGTAGTACTACGTGCCAGGGAAGGCTTCAGAGTTTAATGACATTGGCTTGCGAAAAAGACTTGACTGATCAGATTGACCTTGAGCACATCGTTACGAAATGGGCAAATCTGCCGAAGAGTGGAAGACTAATTAAACTTTGAAACATATTGTTAAACCCTGCCTCTCACCACAGTCCACGGACATCACCGATTACCAGTCCGAATAACGGAACCAATGTCCCACTGCTATTTAGTTCATATTTGAAAAGAGTCAACTGAGGATATTCTGTTGTTGTAGTTGTTGTATTAAAATTACAAGAATTGAAAAATGACCGCGTTACTATTTATTCTATAAGATCGTAATAATACGTAGTTTGCACGAGCCGCGAAGTCGGTCCCTGGTGGAAAAAAAATCGGTCCTTTGTGCGCACACCCCCCCGAAAAAAAAATTGCATTTGCGCCCCTGCAAAAAGGAAAGTATATAAGAAGTATTTAAGAGAAAAGAATGAGCTAGATGAAGGAGAGGCGCTTATTGATACCATCAGGCTGAATGGTGCCAAGTTTAAAAATGAGACGCTTTTCTTGCTTCCGACGGGTATCATTACCACCAATGCTACTCGTTTTGTTATATAAAATGTTATATAAAATGCTACTCGTTTTGTTATATAACTATCAACTTATAATTTCTTTCGTAATAAAAATCACTAACTACAATCCCGTGCATTATGGTTGAGACAATGCAGCTTGGGGGAGAGGGGGTTATGAATTCGAGTTTTAGCAACATTTGTGAGAGAAACACATCTTTTGAAAGTTGCCTCCAGTCATTTTGCACGCGATTGTAGCATGTTATAATTATCGCGCTTAAGGTGGCTCGACACAGTTTTCAAAAATTCGTAACGTAAACATTTTGAAATTTTTAACTTGATGTATTTTTATGTTTTATTCACCAGATATCGGGGTTTTCATATATTTTTATCTTTCTACTTTCAAGTTATGTTAGTTTTAGTAACATATAGTTCGTTGCAACATACGCGTATGAAATTCACTCTAAAATAGCCTATCGCCTCGTGCAGTTGGAAAAAAAGGAAGGTTATCCCCATTTTTTTCGTATTTTCTTATTTTTTGTATAATGAACGATTTTTGCGGTGCAAAAGAGCATACACAATTTAAACATAGGTCACCGGACAAAATAATAGGGCCATTTATACGGGAGAAAATAAGTCGCGACTTACATAAGACGCGAACAGCGCCGAACACACTCGTATAACTAGTCAAATTCTAATAGGACGCGACTTATTGTGCAACCGCCAGAACGACTGTTCTTATTTAAGTCGGGACTTACAAAATTTTACCATTTATACGAGTGTGTTCGCGTCTTATTTAAGACGCTTCTTATGTACAACGCGACTTATTTTCTCCCGTATAAATGGCCCTAATGAGATATAAATGGAATTTTTTTAATGACGTCAGCAATTGACATGAAAACGCTTTAGAAAACACGCAATGGCGCGAGATGGCGCGAGCAACTGCTCAGGTCAGGTCAGTTTGGAAGTTCTTTCGTTAATAATTCCCGCGCACACAAATTGTCACACGGGTTTATTCATAAGTATAGCATAAAGTTCTATTTTCGCGATTCTTGCTTAAGGGATTTCGTGATTACTATATCGAGCCACCTTATAATAAAGTTCTATAGCCTTTAACAGGCAAATGATACTTATATTATTAACTATGGCAAGGTTGAACATCTGGAAGTAGTGTTATAATAAATAAACCAAAACAGATATCGATATATCATCACTATGCAAAGATACAGAAATTAACTGATACCTTTTTGTTTCATTAATTGCGAATTGCATCATGTTCTTCAAAGTTGCAAACATTTTCCCAAATGGGAGGCTCCATAAAAACCTAAAACATATTTACAGCTTAAACGGGCGAACAGAGGCCGCGTTTGCATATTTTAAAATTAAAACTAGCCAATTACGCGATCGTAATTTTTTAAATTTTCAAACAATTATAACAGAAATTTACAAGTGTATTGTTCAGTTCTTATTGTTTGAAAATTACGATTGCGTGATTGGCTAGTTTTAATTTTAAAATATGCAAAATATGCAAACGCGGCCTCGGTTCGCCCGTTTAAACTGTAACATATTACCAACCACCAAGAACACTAAAACCACCAAGAACACTAAAACCACCAAGAACAAAGAACACCAAGACCACCAAGAACACCAAGACCACCAAGACCACCAAGAACACTAAAACCACCAAGAACACTAAAACCACGAAGAACACCGAGAACACCAAGACCACCGAGAACACCCAGACCCCCTAGAACACCAAGATCACCGAGAACACCAAAAACACCAAGAACACCGAAAACAGCAAGAACACTGAGAACACCATGACCACCCAGAACACCATGACCACCCAGAACACCATGACCACCAAGAGCACCAAGAACACCGAGAAAACCAAGACCACCGAGAACACCAAGATCACCTAGACCACCAAGAACACTGAAACCACCAAGAACACCGAGAACACAGCGCCACGAATTTTGAAACATTTAAAAAACAATGGGAATTTGAACTAGCCAATCACGTACGACCTTCTAAGAGGTGCGACCTGCCTCCGATTTGCAGCAGTTCAATAGTTTGCTGAAAATTGTCCACCGTGGTTGTATTTTCGACTTCGGAGCCCAGAATTGCAGGAATTTCCCTTTCTGAATCGTATGCTGAACTTGTCGAAGCCATGACAAGAGCAACTAACAATGCCTTATTTCAGTATTTATAATCACAATATTGTATTTCAGTAATACTACGCTCTAGTAATTTCTGAATTCGATGCACTCGTATTGTCACGTGACGCGGTTTCTCAACATCTGAAATTAATTGGCTCGAAAGCCTTTGAAGTTTGCCGGCCTTCCAAACCCTGTTCTCTATTAACTATGCATCAACTAAAACTCCATTTGTTCCTACGCGGTATTTAGACATCAGAAAAGGCAGTGTCTTGTAAGTCGTGCAAAGTTTTTGTTTGTGAAGTATCCCTGACCCAATTAAAACGGAGTGGTTTCCTTTTTCTGTTCTTAACATAAGATTTCTGTATGTATAGTGAAAGTAGAATAGAAACCGGCAATTTGAAACGTTGCATCCACACCAAGAACACAACATTTTGTTGGGTTCGTGCAGAAGCGCTCAATATCTTCTAGTTGCTGCTCAGATGCCAGGAAAACGATGGGTTCTGGGGACAAGGGAATTTCTCTAATAAGAGTGTTCTCGATTCTCGAGAACAAATGAATTTTTCGAGTCCGCGTTTTACAGATTTTCGAGTCCGCGTTTTACAGGTCCAGTCCAGTCCAGGTTTTACAACATGCCGATTGCGAGGCATGTTACACTTTCCAATTTCGCTTACAACTTGTGTCGCAACAAAATTGCGAGAAAAGTTGCAAGAGAAGTTGCAAGAGAAGTTGCAGTGTAACAGCGCCTCTAGGTTCATTATCATTCTCATCATTCTTTGACAATGTGAATCAATGTTAAAATCTGCCAATTGGCATGCCTTGGCACTCTTCAGTTAATAATTTGATTATCAGATCATTATATTTGACTCGTAAAAAGACGTCGGAACCTGACCAAGTATTCATTCAAACTGCGTAGTAAATTACAGGAATACATTCTTAAGTATATCATTAAATAATATGTTATGTTATATTCAGTTATTATCTAAATTATATATATGCCCAAAAGTTTACAACAAACTAACTGGAATTATTTATACCTTGCAATCGATTTCAACCAACTTTTCACTAAAATGTTCCGAACTTCGTTGCGAAGTTCAGAAGTACATGATGAATTCACAAACGAGTTTGTAAACAAAGCCTCTGATTGGTAACTAGAGAAAAAGCAGCCAATCAAATGCTCAGTTTACAAACCGGTTCTGAATTTCATTATGGACTTTTGAATTTCGCAACGAATTTCCGAAGTTCGAAACGAAGTTCGGAACATTTTAGTGAAAACTTAGTTGAAATCGACTGTAACAAATTGAAAATGATGCATAATGATTTATAACAATTTACACAAAGCAGTACGATATATAAACTGAATTATTTATACATAACATATTTCTGTCAGTCCTGAACTAGCCAGGACATGTTCCAGCTGTATATCTATAATAAGCCATCTGGCAGACACCATGAAGGTGGACAAATGCTCCTGCTACAACCAGTACGTGAAAAATCTGATGACTTTGAAACTAAAACAAAAGTTAATATATATATATTGACGGAATTATTGTATATTGAAATGTTATATTGAACGTCATGGTTGCCTTAGCAACGGTAGTTGTGTCACTTTTGTTAAAGTTAATTTAAGATTTTCTCAACCTCGTTCCCAGGGTTATCTTGGTGGCCGCGCGACGAAGCTGGGAGATGACCCCAATCTCGTACCCAGAGCCATGAGTCTGGGTACGAGATTGAGATGACCCCGGAAAAGGCTGTGGAAATCTCCAAGATTCTTGGAGATTGAGTGCATGCGCAATAACGGCTACATTTGTTGCTGACTAGAATTAGCGCTGGCGCATGCAATGTTGTCGCTATAAAATATATAGTGTACTCTGCTTGTAATATTTCTGAAAATTTGAACAAATTTTACCAAAATATTCCATAAATATGTTGAATATACATGTACACCTCTGAATTTTCATCAATATTCAATACAATAATAAGATTCGAAAACACTCAAATATGTTCATAATTATTAAACTTCATATTGACATATCTTATTGAAATTGTCAGTTAAAGCCCCACGGCCTCTGAATCATACGTACGATGACTGGAAATTAAATATCGCACGTCGACTATCAATATAGTTCGGAAACCAAAGCACAATAGTTCCAATATTACACTGATTGCGTCCAACGAGTCCATGCTTTTACCACGTACTGCCACGACAGCCAACCGAACAGTCAGCGCCATACTCCAACAAATTGATAATATATATATAATGGAAGACCAGTAATAATGCTTTGTTTTTAAGGTGACGACTCGTTGAACTTATGCTTCTTTAAGTTTACTCAGAGTCTCTGACTGTTTCAGTTCTTTATAAAAACTTTATTAATATAGAGCAATTGAGCAAGACTGTGTTCTACATTTTCTTTATCAATAAATATTTTAAACCAGAGAACGTCTGAAACTTTAATCATGAATCCTGGTTTCGCCTCTTCCATATTTAAATTTTCTTATCAGTTATATTATTAAGACTAGATATTAATATGTCTAGGAAAATTTTATTCAGATTTCCTTATGGCATGCAACACAACTGCTATTTAAATTTTCTGTTTTTACGTGGTATGATTTTGTGTTATTTGTGTCTGGTATTCAAATACTGTAGTCACCACTCACCAAGTTACAGTCAAAGCGGATGTTCTCTTGCGAGGAACATTGCAATATTGTCACGAAATATTGCCATGCATTTTGATTTGGAGATTGCTCTGAGCAATTTGCAATCAACGCGAACAAATTGCAAATTGAAATTCACAACCGGGTGTGTAAACAAAGCCTCTGATTGGCTTCTAGCAAAAGAAGAAACCAATCAAATGCTCCGAGCAATTGGATTGGAGCTTCCTTTTTGCTAGTAGCCAATCAGAGGCTTTGTTTACAAAACTGTGAATTTCAACTTGTGAATTTCACATGTCAATGTCTGGACATTGGAAATTGTCCATAGTTGAGAGGTGTCTGTATTAGAGAGGTGACTGTATTAGAGAGGTGTCCATAAGGAGCTCAGCTTTATTTGTACTTGATCAAAATAAAAACATGTTTTGTGCATTTGAATCCTTGTAACTACATATGTTTAAATCAAGTTTGAGCCATCAACAATTGCAAAACATATTAACTCTACTGTACTCTATATTACATGATCATAGGTATATTTCATTTATTTTCCCAAGACAATGAAAGTATGAGAGGTGTGATGAAAATACCAAATTTTATTATATGGCAAGTGCTTGTTTTGGTGAATCTCGCAATCTGATTGGTCGCTGACGAGGCAGGATTTTCCCGTATTGCCCACGGGCAATACGGTATTCTTATTGCCCTGCGACGACTTGAACACATTTCAAACCAATAAAAGCATTAAAAAATCCTTAAAAATAATTTAAAACAATGAAAAATAAACGGAAAATACGGAAAAGGGATAACTACAAGGGATAAAATCAAGTTTTGTTGGCTCAAGTCGAAATATTAAGGTAAATTTTACGATGTTTTTTAACTAAAACAGTCAAGAATATTTTTGTTTTTTCGAACATGCAAAGTTGTTTTTGTCCTTGATCCGATAGCTCAATATCACTATATTTTCTATTAATTTTATATTTTCTATAAATGGTACTGTAGAGTAGTTTTACTAAGCTAAGATTAGATAAATTTGTAAAAAACTAAGACAAATTCGTATCATTGAAATTATTTTGACAATTGAAAATGACCGGCTTTGAGTTTCGGACTTTGTACTTTGCCCTCGCGTGACCAATTTTTGGCAAAATGGATTGTTTTTTGTTGTCTGAAATACCATATAATAACCAACTTACTAACTTCGACTGTTCGGTCTGTACGGTAAAATATCAAGCCTCGGTCTTGCTGTATTGACCTCGCTATCGCTCGGTCAATACAGCAAGACCTCAGCTTGATATTTTACCGTACAGACCTCACGCTCAGTTAGTAAGTAGTTAGTATTATTACTAGAAATATTAAAAATGAACCTTAAACTGTAATTTTGACCATTGTAAATAGTTTATTAAAGGAACAAAATAAATGAATGGCAGTACTATGGTACATAGCCTGTTTGCCTCTCAGCTTTTTTCAATGTATGTTTTGACATTGAAAAACGAAGAAACTCCAGACCATGACGACCATAACGACGAGAATTCAATTCATTCTTTTGTTAAAGACGACCTGGCGCTTTCCTTAGAGTCACTTCAAAAGCAATTAAAAACTCTCACCAAAGAAGTAGACGCAAACTCAGCCGCTGTTAATCTATTTACTGAACATACGAACTACCATAGAAAACAACAAGCTACGGAAAACGAACTCGAAAAACTGAAAAGGGAAAACCTGAATCTTGTGAGCGAAAACACTCAGTTGAAAAACCTAAACGACAACCTTCAAGAAAGAGTAAAAAATGCAGAAGATGAAAGGGACAGTCTAACTACAGCAATGCGATTACTATTTGAAGAATCGTATCCCAAAGGTTACCCACCAAGCACAAGTCAGAGTGATATGATCACTGTACATAACGACCAACGCGACTCGGTTGACTGCACCCAACAAACAATCGAAGTTTTAAACCCAGATATTCAAACAAGAAATAGATTCACCGCCCTAAATGTAGAAGAAAACATTTCAAACGGTGGCGATGCTACTGAGAACAAAACAGACCATAACCGAGCAGTTACTGATCATGAAACACAAACAGTCAATTGTAACAAAAAGCAACCTATCAAGCGGACGACTAAAGACCAAAACGAGGCCTATGAAAATCATCGTCGCGATGAGCAATCACGGATGCAGACTGACCATCGGAAACCTGTAAACGTGGCCATCCTTGGAGATTCTATGCTGAAGTACGTGAATTCTGCACAGTTGCGAAAAAGCACCAAAGCTAACATCCAGATAAAAACATTCCCAGGGGCCAAAGTAGATGACATGAAATTCTATGTCAAACCAACCTTGGCCCGTGCTCCCGATCATTTAATCTTACACATTGGCACAAACGACCTAAAACACAGCTCACCTCAGAAAATATCCAGTTCTATGTCCACACTTGGGCAAGAAATTAAAAAAGAGCTTCCTATGACGAATCTTGTAATATCAGAAGTGATTACAAGAAATGACGATCCTAACTTAAACATGAAAATCGAAGAACTTAACACAAAGTTATCTCAGGTATGTTCAAATAATAACTGGAAACTCATTACGCATAAGAATATATCTACAGTCCATTTAAACCCATATGGCCTTCATTTAAATAGACAAGGAACTGCAAAGTTGGCCAACAACTTTAAATATTTCTTAAATAATTGTAATTGACTGCCTGTACTTCGCATCAATAATGCTCCAATTCAAGACCTGAAAATAAATGTTAATAATGTACCTGACTTTGTAAACATATCGGCGCCAGAACATAATAACAGAGTAGACTATTCAATGAATGTATCACGAGATGACTCCGGCGCAGAATCACCGCATAGCCAAGCTAACCCTTACCCGAAACTGAAAGGTTTTTCTATAGGACAACTAAATATAGCTAGTTTAGTAAAACATATCGAAGAACTCCGAATTTTCATTACCAAAACACCTTTCGATATATTATGCATTAATGAGACGAGGCTAGACAATACAATCAAAAGCTCGGAAGTTGAAATTCAAGGCTACGACCTTGTTAGACACGATAGAAACAGAAACGGAGGGGAGTAGCAATCTACGTACGTAATGTTATACCATTTTGAGAAAGAAAATCTCTAATCCCAGAAAACGTTGAGGCAATCTGTCTTGAAATCAAAAAGCCAAAATCCAAACCAATAATAATTTCGACATGGTACCGACCACCAGGGTCTAGTAACACAGGAATACTTGACTGCTTTGAAACTTTTCTTCAGAACATTGATAACGAGAACAAAGAAATTATAATAACAGGTGACTTCAATATCGATCTACTACCCAAAGATAATGAATGCTGCAACACCAGACGATTAAATGAACTATTAAACGCATATCAATTACTGCAACTTATAAATAAACCGACTAGAATAACTGTGTCAACCAAAACGCTGCTTGACTTGATCATTTGCAAAATTGATGATTCAAAAACAATAGCTTCAGGAGTTATTGATCTAGGTATAAGTGATCACAACCTTGTTTATATTTGTAGAAAGATAGGAATACCAAAAAGGAAACCTAAAATCATTGAAACAAGACAATATTACAAATTAAATGCCGATAAATTTCAAACTGATTTAAAAGAAGCTTTTATTAATTTTAATGAACATACTGACCCCAATGCAGCTTGTCCGAATGGAACAAAATTTTCTTACAAATAGCAGATATTAATGCACCCCGGCATTCAAGAAAACTAAGAAGCGATCGACAACCGTGGATAACAAACGAAATTAAAAAACTGAGTTTCCACAGAGACTATCTAAAAGAAAGCAGTGAAGCTAAATTCCCTGCTTTTCACGATGCGTATAAAAAATGTAGAAATCAAGTTACTGACCACATTATCAAAGCGAAAACTCAGTACTTCAAGACAAACCTGGAAAACAGTAAAAATAGCAAAGAAAGCTGGGGGCTAATTAATAAACTTCTGAATAAAACGCCGAAAACAACCACTATTAATGACATAAAAATTGAAGATGAAAATGTAACAGGCGATGTAAACATAACAAATGCATTTAACAGCTACTTTGCTGAGATTGGACCAAAGCTTGCATCAAATATTCCTTTAACAAATATAGACCCAATACAATTCACCCAGCCTTGCTCCGCAGAATTTAGTTTTGCGACTATAACAAAGGAAGATTTAGCTACCACAGTTGGTAAAATAAACCTGAATAAAGCGCCCGGTTTAGACAAAATACCAAACAAACTTATTAAAGCAGCTGGAAATACGATATATGATTCCTTATTGCATGTATTCAACCTTGTATTAAAAACTGGAACTTTTCCAGAGGACTTAAAACTTGCAAAAGTAATTCCAATTTACAAGAAAGGAGACAAGGCTGAGTGCGGAAATTATAGACCTATATCTGTGATTCCTGCATTGGCCAAAATCTTAGAAAAACTCATTTGCGATCAATTAAGCTTGTATATTAACAGAAACAACATCATCTGCGAACAGCAATCCGGCTTTCGCCCATGTCACTCCACAGAAACAGCTCTTTTACATTGCACTAACCAATGGCTATTAAATATGGACAAGGGTCTAATCAACGGGGTTCTTTTCGTAGACTTTAAAAAAGCATTTGACACGGTCGACCATTGTATTCTTCTGCGGAAACTGGAACAATATGGAATAAAGGACAGCCCAAAACTATTTAAGTCATACTTGAACAACAGGAAACAAGTCTGCGTACTCAATAACGTAAAATCAGATCAAAAAACAATCCAATGTGGGGTTCCACAAGGGA
Source organism: Trachythela sp. YZ-2020 (assembly GCA_016169945.1). Taxonomy (NCBI): domain Eukaryota; kingdom Metazoa; phylum Cnidaria; class Anthozoa; order Malacalcyonacea; family Clavulariidae; genus Trachythela; species Trachythela sp. YZ-2020. The sequence goes on along the minus strand of JADLSH010000166.1, from coordinate 2,063,243 downwards.
CTAATCTGGGGCCATTGCTATTTTCTATATACATAAACGATTTACCGAACTGCCTCGAACACACTCAAGCATCAATGTTTGCAGACGACACAAACTTGACGTGTTCTGGAGTGTCAACTGCAGAAATTGAATACAAATTAAACTCTGACTTGAGTAATGTAAGTAAATGGCTCGAGGCCAACAAATTAACATTAAATACTGAGAAAACTGAATTTATGTTGATAGCCTCAAAAAGAAAATTAAACCAAATCCCTGAAAACCTCCAAATACTAATTAATGACTCACTTATTGATCAAGTTAAACAGAAAGAGGTCTTGGGGATTATAATTGACGAAGAATTAAAATGGAAGGAACACACTAATGCTCAATGTAAGAAACTTTCGAGTGCTGTGGCTCTTCTAAGAAGAGCTAAAGCTTTTGTATCTCAAAATGAATTAATTCGTATGTACAACTCTTTAGTAGTCCCTTACTTTACATATTGTTCGTCCGTCTGGAATGACGGAAATCGAACGAATCTTGAGAAACTGTACAAGATGCAAAAAAGGGCCGCTCGTGTCATAACTAGTTCAAACTACGAAATAAGGTCAAAAACAATCTTTCGGATTCTAGGATGGACTCCAATTGAGTCTACTCTTATGAAAAGGGAAATTTTAATGACATTCAAGGCTATCCGTTGTATTGCGCCGGAGTACGTCTCTAACATGTTCTCTCATAGCCAAAATAACAATTACGAAATGCGGAGCAACATGCGCAAGCTAGTGTTAGGTAAACCTAAAACTAATTTTATGAAAAGATCCTTTTCATACCGAGGAGCTTGTGCCTGGAACAACTTACCCATTGACATTGTCAACGGGTATGAGCAACTATCAACAATTCATTTTAAAAGTTTAATCGACAATTATTTTTCCACAGATTAAATGACTGTTGATGATGCTCATAAATATTGCAACATGAGTAATCAATATTGTTTCATCTAACATGACTTATTTGTGTAAATAGTTATTAATATTTTATAGTATTATATCAAACGATCCCTTGAAAAGCAGCAATAGCTGAAGGGCTATCGTTTTTAAATAACTTTTATAAATAAATAAACTTGCAAAGTTGGGTACTTGGGATGGTTAACTTTATTGGAGCCTGCTAATCGTTATGGAAGCATGTAACACGTTTAACGTTTTCAGGGCATTTCCTCATCATTTATAGACACCTCCCGACGGAAGCGTAACTTCGGTCTAAGAGTTAGGGGTGTGGGTACATTTTGCCCGACGAAAGGGCGTGGTAAAGCAGCCGGCCAAAACCAAAATTGTCTATTGAGACCCCATACCCGGGGGTATGTGGGAATGCTCCTCTGAGAAATCTAGAGTCTCTGAAACGCCATTTCATGCACTTTGTGGGAAGACAAAAAGTGGGGGGATTCGTCCCCCCCAGGACTGACGCCCTTGTCATCAACCAATACAAATTTGTAAATTCTCATGTCTGTCACTGTGGAATATGATTTTATAAACGTTTAAACTTCAGAAGATTACACGATTGTAGGCCAAATAGATCATTTATGCATAATCCAAGCTTGCATTTTTCCAGGTCTATGTTAGTAACATCTAAAATAGAAATGCCACAAACAATAATAGTTAACAGTTACAATACCTAAGAAAAATATACTATTAGATATCTGTGATTTGTACTAGGCTTAACTGGGAGATCTAATTTTTTGCTTATCGGAACATTTCCTCAATGAAAACTAAAAAAGGCTCCTGCATACTTGGTGCATAGTGACCATAAAATCAGGTCCATAAATACGTATATTATTGTAACTAAACAGTAAATTAGAAGCCATACCTATAAAATAGTAACATTCGATGCACATGTAACAAGATTATCGATACATACCTGTGAAAATACGCGATTTTAAATGAGAAAATACGAGTTAAGATCAATAGTTATCTGGTCGCTCCCATGCAGACGAAAAATTTCATAGTGCGGAACGCCGGAAGTCTGCAGCGCATTGCAACCACTGTGCTCTTGAAGGTGGACCAACGAGATGGCAGATTCTTACACCCTCTCCCAGGTTCATCTCCCAGCTTCGTCGCGCGGCCACCAAGGTGACCCTGGAGACGAGGTTATATTATTGCTTTTTCAAGACTGATATATTTGTTTTTCAAAAAGAATTGTTAAAAAATTCAGAGCTAAATCGTAATTGTATATTTTTGCTGTAGCGTAAAATACGTTCTCATTGGCCATAGACATATTTGGATGAGGTTTTTGTGATATGCAAAGTTATCAGAGTCTGGATAACTTCGGATTCAATAACTTTTTATACATCTAATATGGTTATTAAACTCATTCGAGCTCACAAAAATGGAGTAAAACAATCATACAATTAAAACGACGACAACAGCAACAAACTATTCGAAGCCTCATTTACCTAGTAAACTTATAGCATAAAAATTTCAAAAAGTGTGTCCTTTGAGCAAAAACGTTTCTAAAAACTCATTTATGTTGTCTTGAATATATTAAAAATAATAAAAGCTAAGACTTTGCAGCTACAATTTCAGACCGCGGACTACAACGACAGAAAACTGATTTATCTGCTGATAGATAGATAACACAGTAATAAACAGTAATCGGTAGGTTTCGTGATTGCCGTATCTAGCTGTAAGCTATCAACCTCATACCCAGGCCCTCTAATCTGGGCTCCTTTCTCGCAAGACGGCATACTAGAGAGCCTGGCCAGGTACGAGGTTGGTAAACTATTAGCCAATCAGAAGATACCCAGTGATCACAATCTATAATTAATATGGTATCTTAATTGAGTGGAGTGCAATTCAGAACTGGAATCAAGCAGGTGATATAAAATTTTGTCATAAAATTCGTCGTGTTATGAAAGTATTAGGGAAATTTAGGAAACACAACGCGACATCAAAGAGGACGTGAAAATGGCGTGGGCACATCCATAGATGGGCATATCACGCCATTTTTACGCAATTTTCACGTCCTCTTTGACGTCGCGTTGTGTTTGCTAAATTTCCCTATTATTCTGCTGTTGACAACTGTTGACTTGAAAAACTTTTGCCGAAAATCTTTCCTGATTTTTTATTGAGTAAAAAAAAGACTGTGTTTTTGTGAAGTTTTCTACAACTATTTGCGATTATTTTCTAAACATGCACGGCTTTAATTGGCAACTGAAATCATACTTGACACACCGCTAATTTCTTAAAAAATCACATTTAGTATAAACTGACTTACTTTCTGTAATGATTTCGCAGGAATTTCTCGCCTCAACAGCACAAAATTAACAATTTTTTTAGCCTTTTGTCAACGTAATTTGCATGTCAGCACAGCAAATTTCCGCATGAGAGCAAGGATCTATATGACGTCAGCAGTGATGTGGACACCGAGTTCTGGTTAAAGTAGATTGAACGCTCAGTCCATTTAGTATAGGTCAGTGTTGACAGACCATAATACAATCCGATCTCAAATGAAGTCGGCTACAAAACTTACCACAATATTGCATTTTCCTGGGAAAAAGCGTTCTGGAATCCTAGTTGCGTATAGGATGGCACCGGTAATGTATAGTATGCCCATTAATATTAGCCAACCTAGGGACGCCTGCTTCAAAGCAATTGTAATACCATGTGCGATTAGAATGTGGACACACGGAATGATACCAGAACAGCCAAGACTAACGAATACAACTGAAAAAGTATTGAAAAAATTATATAAGCAATAACAGACATTTATACATATATAAGCATTTCTAACGAACACACTCAGAGGAGGGTGGACAGCTGTCACGTGAATTTCTCGACCAATGAAATCGCGCTATTTTTCCATCGTGTTTGTGAAGATTTTAGGCTGCCTAATTTGCATTGGGCGCAGAAACACTTGAAAAATACATACTAATATTTTAAAAATTCTATAAAAAAGCAAGCGTGGCCTTAATATTATACAAGAACTTGTGGTATCTGTAAAAATTTCTGAGGTAAGTATTATTGTTTAAACTTATTTTCATGATTAAAGTTCATCGTGTCATTGCAACGTGATGACTTGAGGCCGCGTCTGTTTACAACTTTCAAACTAAAATATCTGGAGTTCCCATGGTTCGATTTTCGTAATTTTTGCAAAAAAATCAAGATAAATGTATATACTAAAAATCTGCTGGAGGGATCCCGGTGATCCCCCGGAAATTTTCGAGATATTAGGCATTGAAGTGACCATAGTCATTTCGACGTTTGCCAAAGTGGCGTCTAATAGTTTAGGAAGATATTGCGCCACCAAAGCTTGTTTTTCCCAATGAATCTTGAAACTTCTTTAATATAAAGAGCGTTATTCTTTAGAGTAAGCGTTAAAGTACTTTTGAATGAATTTTAGGAGATTTAGGAGTTATTTGCGTGTTGTTTAGAGATTTTATATCTGGGCTAGTGTCTGGCTCTGTCTGCAATTTTGTTGTCTGACGGCCCACTCGACTCGCAAATATCGAATATTTTGTCATTGTTATTCAATTTTTTCCCTGGAATGCATCCATGCTATTTCAATAACTATTGATCTACCTTATGTGAGCAGTATTTTGTAGCGTAAACGTTATTTTGATCTTTTATGTAGGCTGTACGTTGTCATATTGTATTAATCCGATGCCATTTCTCAATTTCTGTCAACAATCATTGAAGTTGAACATCTCGAATTTCCACAATTGACGCAGTGATTGCTCGTATTTTTCTGAAGAAGTGGACTTTACTGTTTAAAATAAGTGCTGAGTTTTAGAAGCAAATTTTAGAAGAAAATTTTAGAAGTAAAATTTTAGAAGTAATTTTTGTTTATTTACAGATTTGTATTTTGGTTTGAATTCATCATTGTATTGTTAATTTGCCTTCTTGTGAATATTTGCTTTCTTTAATATTTCTTTATATATGTAGAGAATGAGCAGAGATATTATATTTTATGCATGTGCTATGTATTTTCAATAAAAATGGAACTGTATATTACTCATGTAAAGTTTGTTTTGTCTACATTTCAACAGTAATTTCTGTTTCAAAAGTATATGTTTAAGCTGAGGAATAGAAGTTCTTTGACGACCCCAATATGGGGGTTTTCAGTAGTCACAATGTGCTATTGGGATAAATAAATAACTAAATATAATACATACATATAATACATAAATATAATACATATTAAAAGTCGAATCCTTTGACGCCAGCCGAATCAATCTGGCCAATAAATATTTAGTTAACTGTCTGTACTACATTCCTCACTAGTTGCACAATATACATTACAAATACAGACGATCGAGGCAGTGGGTCAGCTTATGAAATCATTTACTTAAGTATATAAATTGCAACACGTGCAACACTGAACAAAGTGTCCACAAATTACATAATAGAATTATCAACAAATGAACATTTATATTGACCACAAGACCAGTTGATCACACGCAGCCTTTGAGATTTCTGCACAAATAAATCCATTAAACGGACTCAAAGAGTCTTGTTATACATCCATACACAAACACTAAACACATCCATAATGATGGCATTGAGTCTCTGGATCAATAGCGTCCATTTTCGCAGAATTTGCTACGGCCAGAGATGTTGACTTCACGGCAGTCAACGCATAAATGAGGCCGCACGTGGAAACATACGCTCGTTACCCATGATGCTTTGCGGCCTGCTGTCCAACCTCCTCTGGAACACACTAGTACATATCCATAATAGATGCATGGTCGGCCAAAGTTTTTAAAGTCACACTCTTCCCTCTGTTGTGTGCATTCATTATAAGCATTCATTTAGTATATTTGGCTAGATATGTTGAGATCTCTCATTTTTCTTCAAAGTGAAAAATTTGACAATTTGATTGTTCTTCCAAAGTTTGCCGTTAGAAAGTTGGCAGAAAAGTGTATATAGAACACTATAGGAAAACGTACTGAAAACGTAAATATCGTAAACTTTCTAACGGTAAGGCACATTTGGCACATTTTTAAATGTTCGGCCGTCAAGCGTTCCAGAACTTCCCTCTTAAACCAGACTTGTATAACAATGCTTGCTCTTGTCATTTGAATACTTATACTATAGATCACGAAGTGTGGACGGGTACTGCAATAACTAGGTGATCTCGTTGGTTCTAATCAATGATGAACTAATAAAAGATCGGACCGGGAACATTATGTATTTTTTGCATATAAACTAGGAGTATAAGTCTACTTTGGAGTAGTTACCACTGACAGCTCAGGTAATGAAAGGTGGTTATGACTGATGACTATTGAATACAACTACATATGTCCTGATCGTAGTTAATAAATCCGACTGCTGAGTGCTGGTCTTTTTAAGACCTCATTTACAAGATTAAAGGGGAATCACGATGATTATAATTTAAGCCTGCATAACTTAAAATGAAACTAATCAAACCAGGCAATTGTTACATCAAAACTATTCCTTCAGGTAATTGTTACATCAAGACCATCGCATCGCATCGCATCGCATCGCATGGCATGGCATGGCATGGCATGGCATGGCATGCGATGCCATGCGATGCCATGCCATGCCATTCCATTCCATTCCATTCCATTCCATTCCATTCTATTCTATTCTACTCTATTCGCGTTGCTAGTGCAGACTCTTAACATACAAAATATCAATAAGAAATATAACACAGATAATTGTACACATAAAACTGTTTAAATCAATTCTTAAGTTGGCACTATATGCAATATTTATCTTTATGTATAAATATTGCATATAGTGCCAACTTAAAAAAATCCTCGAAAAATTGTGCTTTTAACTTAAAGTGAACAATAAGCGCACACAGCTGAGAAAAGAACGCCCTGTTATTATATTTCATGTACGTTTTCTTGGAAAATACAGTAGATATGCAGGTGTAAAACATTTCCATATATTACGTGTTTTGATGGAACGATTTACTACTTAACCTATTATTTATCAATAAAAAGGTTACCTATATTTTACATAAAATATTACCTGCTCGAAGAACTCTGTATTTCGGGGTGTTGAATTTCTCCCATAAAGAAATGAATATACAACACAGTCCAAGCAAGCAAACCATAGTTATATAAACAATCTTTGTTTTCTGATAGCAATAGAATCCATAGTAAAGACATGGAATGAATGAACCAATGATCAAGAGGGCTATTCCAGTGTAATCCAACCTACAAAAATTAGAATATTATTTATTTATCTCAATGTAAGTGCACTACATCGAAAATAAAGAGCGTCAAAAAGAAGCCTCATTTAAATCAGTATTTTGGGTGTGTGGGGGGGGGGGGGGGGAGGGGGTTATTAGATTGAGTCAAACGTTTGTTAGATTAAACGCTTATCATATTAAATTGTTAGTGTTGGAGCGCAAGTCGAAGAGTATCAATAAATGCCCGCCTATAAATTTAGTCTACTTTAGAAGCAAATTCCCTCAAGACCAAGAATGCTGATTGGTTAGAAAAGTAATGTACATATGTACTGTAGTAAAGTGATGTTATACTTTATGTAGTATTTAGATAATGAACAGTGCCATATATAGACATCACCATATATGGTATTGAGCATGTGCTTTGAAGATGGTTCGAGAGACTGTTTTGGAAGCTAAAGCAACTTGTATTTTGTAGACTCTATTTCATTAATAAAACATAAGAATATTACATTGGCGACGAGAATAAAGTATATTTAAGTATGGCAGAACAAGTATATAGGATTGGCAAATCTAAATGCGATTCCAGTCACTATTCAGCCAATGCCTGAATTTCGACCCGAAGCACATGTTGGTGCTAGCATCGCAACACGATGGGGTAACTGGCTATCCGACTTCGAAATGTTCATTTTGGCCTCTGGAATTACGGATCCAAAACGCAAACGTGCACTTCTGTTATATCAAGCTGGTTCTCGCGTGCGAGAAATCTTCCGATATCTGCTAGAAACGGGCAATGACGAAGCTTACGAAACGGCAAAACAAAAGTTGAAGGAATATTTTGATCCTCAAAAGAATCGCCGCTACGAGGTGTATAGGTTTCGACAAACGGTACAAGCGCAGAATGAAACATTGGACGCTCTACACACACGACTGAGAACACTGGCCGAAACATGCGAGTTCCACGATGTAGAATTCGAAATCGAGCAGCAAATAATCGTCGGGGGAACATCGTCAAAGATTCGAAAGCGGGCATTACGAGACCCACAGTTTGCTTTGAAAGACATGCTCTTGGAAGGACGTCGGGACGAGCAAAGCACGTACCAGGCAAAACATATCGAGTCGAAAGATGTGAACACCGCAGAAACTAACAAAATCGAGACGAAAGTTGGAACTAATACGAACGGTGGCAAAACATGTCGGAATTGCGGACATGCATTTCCTCACGAAGGCCGTTGCCCGCCAACCGGAAAGACATGCAACAAGTGTGGCAAAGCAAACCATTTTGCTAGCGTGTGCCGAAGTGCTAGCAAGCAACCTAATTACAAACAACAATTTAAGTCGAAGAAAAGATCGTTGAAACCTCTACAAAAGGAAGAAACCCAAAACTCTAGCTCTGATTCAGATGAATCATACTTATATGAAGTAAAGACTAAACAGAAAAACAATGCAAATGTCAGAGTCACGGTAGGCGGTGTATCATTCAACACAATGGTTGATACCGGGGCAAGTATCAATGTTATTGACGAACAGACATACTCTAAATTGAACGGGATTTCCCTGCACCATACGAAAACAAAAGCGTTTGCCTATAACCAAGAGCAACCGGTAAAATTTCTTGGTAAGTTCGAAGCGATTATTGAAACTCGTAAGCGACTGTCTGTGGCAACCTTTTATGTTGTGAAAGGTCGAAACTCAGGTAATCTGTTATCATTGTCTACAGCTCAAGATCTGGGACTAATTACTCTGCACCTAAACAAAGTATCTACGAGATGCTGCCTGGATAACATTTTAACGAAACATGCTAAAGTATTTAATGGTCTTGGAAAGTTAAAGGGCAATACAGTCAAACTAGACATTGACAAGAACAAAACACCAAAGGCTCAGCCGCAGCGAAGAATTCCATACCATATTCGAGACAAAGAACCTGCACCAGAAGACCAAGCGACGCCTTGGGTCTCACCAATAGTAGCTGTTCCAAAGAAGGATGGTAATGTGCGGATATGTGTCGACATGCGCCTGGCGAATGAGGCGATCCAGCGAGTGAGACATCCTATTCCAACTGTGAATGATGTAAGTTTTGAGTTAAATGGAGCTAAATATTTCACAAAACTAGATTTATCTCAAGCTTACCATCAGCTTGTTCTAGACGAACAGAGTAGATACATTACCACATTTAGCACTCATATCGGACTGTTTCGATACAAGCGCCTCAACTATGGAACTAATGCTTCTGCAGAAATCTTTCAGCATGCCTTGCAAAGAGAATTACAAGGACTACAAGGTGTCAAGAACATAGCGGATGACATTATTATATTTGGCACAACTCGGGCTGAGCATGACGATAATCTAGATAAATGTTTACATCGGTTATCACACAAGGGTTTGAAGTTAAACAGAGACAAATGTGTTTTTCTAAACAACACATTGTAATTCCTTTGGACAAGTTTTCTCCAAAGACGGTACAAGACCAGACCCCAAGCGAGTTCAAGATTTATTGAATGCACCCAAACCCGCAAACGTAAGCGAGGTACGAAGCCTACTCGGCATGGCTAATTATAGTAGCCAGTACATTCCTGACTTTGCAACGTTGACAGCTTCACTTCGTGAATTGACCAAAAGGAATGTGAAATTTGAATGAACTGCAACTCACGAACACAGTTTTAAACAACTCACCAATGCATTAGCCACATCACCCTGTATGGCATATTTCGACAAAGAAAAAGAGACCTTTGTAGTTATGGATGCAAGTCCAGTTGGGCTTTCGTGTATCTTATCACAAAAGACACAAGGACTCGATGACCAGAAAATAATTGCATATGCAAGTCGAGCCCTAACAGGAGCTGAAAAACGCTCGCGATTGTTTGGTCTGTGGAACACTTCCACTTATTCTTGTATGGTAGCGAGTTTACCTTGGTAACAGACCATAAACCGTTGGAGGTTATTTATGGCAAAAGAAACTCCAAAACCTCTGCACGAATCGAACGGTGGATTTTACGCCTGCAGCCGTATAGTTTCAAGATTGTGTACAAATCCGGAGCAGAAAACCCAGCAGATTATCTATCCAGACACCCCACAGCGAGCAGTACGAGAACACAGGAGAAAGTGACCGAAGAATACATAGACTTTATTGCTAGATCTAGTGTTCCTAGAGCTATGACAATAGAGGAGATAAAAATGGCAACAAATGCAGACAGCACTCTGAAGGGACTCCGCGCCGCAATAAAGTTAAATAACTGGGATTCTCAAGTGGTCAAATCATTTAAACATGTCAAAGATGAACTGTCTGTTACGTCAGATGGACTAATCCTCAGGGGAACAATAATTGTCATACCTGAAAGCCTACAGCAGAGGACATTGCGCACGAAGCTCATCTCGGGCTGCAGAAGACGAAAGCACTAATTCGCGAGAAGGTATGGTTTCCTCAAATAGATAGTATAGTTAAAAATACTATAGAACACTGTATAACGTGTCAAGCTGTTGGGAGTCCAAGCCCCCCAGAACCACTTGCAATGACACAGGTCCCAGAACATCAATGGGAAATACTGAACATTGATTTCTATGGTCCTCTCTCATCGGGCGAATATCTATTAGTTGTGATAGATCGTTATTCGAGATTTCCCGAAGTAGAGATTGTTGGATCTACCAAAGCATCAGTTGTCATTCCTAAACTTGACAAGATATTCGCAGTGCATGGTATTCCAACTACTGTCAGATCAGATAATGGCCCTCCATTCAACGGGGAAGACTACCGCCATTACCTAGAGACCTTGGGAATAAAAGCTGAATTCTCAACACCTAAGTGGCCCCAAGGAAATGCACCTGTCGAGCGTTTCATGCAGCCTTTAGGTAAAGCCCTAAAAACTGCGAAAATCGCCCTTGGAGACAGGAATTACAAAGATTCTTACTTCATTACCGCACTACCCCACACACCACAACTGGTGTACCACCTGCAGAGCTGTTGTTCGACAGAACAGTCAAAGGTAAATTACCGATATTGAAGAAACAGAAGATCATTAATGACATGGCGAAGCAAGTAAGAACGAAGAAAGAAGACAGAAGTACAACAAAGAGTACGCCGACAAACGACGCCATGCAAAGAAGAGTGAAATAAAGGTTGGAGACTGGGTATTGATACAAGAAAAACAAAACAAACTGACAGCTAACTTTAACAACAAACCTTACACTGTAACATTTAAGAACAACAGTGAGATAACAGCAACTAGTAAGGACGGACATACTGTTAGACGAAATGTTTCACACTGTAAACAGATACCGAAACCAGACAAATCAGACGATGGCAATATGTCAGATGACTCTGAAGACTACCCTACACCATACAATGGAAACAACGACAATCACAATAACAACTTACCTAATGACGACGGTCATGACAACAATTGGATGCCTGTGCGACGATCTGATCGAAGTCGAAAGAGACCAGAAAGATATGGACACAATATCCTTTCATGAACTTTATCAATTGTGACTTTTAATAGCACGATGTGACATTGATGTTTTGTTTAAAATGGGGAGTGATGTAGTAAAGTGATGTTATACTTTATGTAGTATTTAGATAATGAACAGTGCCATACATAGGCATCACCATATATGGTATTGAGCATGTGCTTTGAAGATGGTTCGAGAGACTGTATTGGAAGCTAAAGCAACTTGTATTTTGTAGACTCTATTTCATTAATAAAACATAAGAATATTACATGTACCCGAAAGCCATTTATCATAATATCATATATCTTTGAAAATGATCTAAAAACTCGGCTACCGCCTCGTTTTGCAATCAACGTCTCCGCGTTTGAAAATCAGATAATAAACGTTTTCTTGTCTATACCCAATAGATTTCAAAGGGTAATGTCACCAGTATACCCTTGTAAACCCATTCATTTGTATACCTGTGGTTGTAACAGGAGAGTTACATGAAAATGATATATTAGTTAACTCTCCTGTTACAACCACGAGTGTTTGCAACTACTTATGAATTGGTTCATTCAACAACTTGTCTAGAACATTTGCGGCCGTGTTGTATTGAATATATAATTGTTCGCCCTTCGGCTCTTGATTGTATATTCAATACAACAAGGCCGTTAATGTTGCAAACATTACCTACAAGGTAGTTTACTTATTTCGGTATGATTGCGGGGGTGTTTATTAGAGAGGAGAGGCTAAACAGAGAGAGAGAGAGAGAGAGAGAGAGAGAGAGCTCATTGGTTTAGCCAAATATGGCGAATAAGATAAGCATAATTAATAAATCTATTCACTGTACACGTATTGGCCTTGTTAGAGAGGGGGGCTTAATATATTTCTTCCTCTAAAAAAGAGAGCTTATTAGAGAACGGGAACATATTTGAGAGGCAGGCTTAATAGAGGTATTGCTGCCTTCAGCGTTATTATAAAATGCCGGATGTAAATAAATAAAGTTTGTAAACACAACGCGAAAAACTGTATTTGATCTATAAAAACAATATATCTACAAAGGTTTTTAAAATCGGTAAATGTAAAAGGTGGAATGGCCGCGTGAGGAACGGCATGCAAATGCAAAGGGTTTGTGTTCAGGAAGTGTTAGGAAGCTCGTCTATTTTGGGGGGCCGACCAAAGCAAAAAGGTATTATCAATGTGGTGCCGAAGGCATAACCCAACTAGGGGGATTTGGGGGCATGCCCCCTTCTAGACCCTCTGAAATGGCATTTTCAGCCATTTTGGAGTGTTATTTTGCGAAACATTTGACAGTTAATCAACTAAAGGTGACATGGAATTACACCATCAATTTAACACTTTTCCAATAAGTTCTTTACTCCGAAATGAAAAACAAAACGTAATTATATTTGTACTGAATAATCTGACTGTATAATAAACCGACTATAGCGGATTGTATAGCCGTGGAAAAAGTACTACGCAGACGCAAACCGTCAATAATTCTCTCTCGTAAACGAAGGAGAACTATAGTAGAACGATTTGCAATAAATTGATACGTAATTCTGATTTCTCCCTACTTTCTATTTTTCTTCAAATATTAGCGTTAATGATAAATTAAATAATGGTAAATTCCAAGATTCGCTCCTCTCCCTTGTTTAACGCCCTCCTCTTGTTTAACGCCCCCACTTCCTACGCCCTGTTTGTGTTCATTCCAGACTAGCTCACTGGCCATTCCGCCTTTTACATTGATAATCGTTGCAAAATCTATACCTCCTTCATGTAAGATCTAAAACTCACCTGCTAAATAGATTTGATATTTTATCTGAGTGGCAGTCCATTGTATGATAAAGTGTGGAAAAAGCAAGGCAGAACAATGCTCCCGCAAGGAACGAACCAAAAACAACTTTTTCCGTTGTGTCTCCCGGGAAAGGATTTGTTAATGTCACTGGTCGTAAGAAGAAATACAAAGAAACACACACAAACGCTACGAAGCCAAGTAAATGTGTCCAAATATTGCCAGTCTCGGTATGTATGCGAAAGACACTTTTAAAGCAGAGTCGAAATGATTCTAACGGAGGTCGATGCCCATGATCAATAAAATCATTATCTCGAAGCCATTCTGGCAACTCCCAATGCGCCACAACACGCCAGCCTCGTTTCCCTGCTTCAATTACTTGTCGTGCTAAACGTTCAGCTTGTTCAGCAGCCTCCTTTACGTGTATACGTTCCTTCACATTTTGGAACATGACTTGCAAGTTCTCTTCACCTCTACCTATCAATGCCTGAAATCAGAAATTTTATAATGAATACAAAAATTTATTTTAGTTAGTAAAAAGATAAAAATAGGTACGCTAAGCGTACATGTATCTGCTCATGGTGATCCCACTGTAGTCATGAAGGAATAATATTCTACAATTCTATTTGGCCCTAAATTGTATAAGTTAAACATATATTTTGTACAAAAACATACACTTCATTCAACCAGTAACTTGTAAAGAATAAGAGATTGATATTTAACCAATTAATTGGCAGTAGCCTACCACTGACAAGTAAATCGTCTGGCATTAGACAGAGTAAAATACTAATAAAAGTAGGGTACATCTGGGCTTGCCAGCTAATGGGTTAAAAGAATATATTTTTATAAATATCACAAAAATATATATCATACACAGTAGAACAAGGTTTTCATATTAATTGTTAAATGGGTGGGGTTCACGATTTACAGTATCACTATGCCAGACAGTTTAGAACATATGACAAATAAAATGGCTGATATAAATTTCACTAGCAGAGACTATTTCCATAACACAACAAAGATTTTATTTAATTTTATGATGTCATTTGCTGATAGTCCATAATATACTACAATCAGGTATGTGAGAAAAATTGTAGATGCATGGATGTTGTCAGAATGCCAGGTGTCCCTAACACACCCTTGCACAGTTTCAAAAGCCTTTTTAAACACATTGATACACGACTTCAACATGTGGTATTCAGGGATGGAGGAACACAAATGAACTATTTATTCCACATGGATGTGTTAGCAAATAGGTCATATTATTGAAGTCTATTCATCAGTAGCAAATGTTAAATATGTTGAAAATCAGGAGTATAATTTGACACATGTATATAGTCTGTGAATAGAATGTATAAAGTATATATAAACACAGCATATCAGATCCATACATTGGCTAGAATTGACTAGTCAAAGCAGCAGTGTTCCATGTTTGTTTGTTCACGCTACAATACAAATATGAGAGTGATGTGTAAAGTACAGGCAAATGATTGCTTGAAAAGACATTAAATATAAGCTATTTAGTAATTTAGAGGAGAATTTGCCTCTGAGGGATATGAATTTCTATTATGAAATTATAAGTATGTGATTGTGACACTGTCTGCAATAAATGTCATGCCAAAAGGAGTATTGTACAGTCTTATCTTTTACTGTCTTAACTATTATATACTATAAACAAGACTATATTTGTACACAATATTTTATTTAAAGAAATGTGACCACTATAAAATGTGGAATTGCTAAATCTGAAATTAAAATGTGGGATTAGCATTCATGGTAGTCAAATATACTTTAGCATTGAGAACTTATGTGCATAAACAAGATGCTATATTTTACAATTTACGCGTCAATGTTATATTAATATGTTGTAGTATTTCTTTATAATTATACCTTGATCTTCGTCCTTCGATAGTTCGACTGTTCACTGTTTCCCTGTTTAGTTTTCCTTCAGAAATAGAACCACTAAATTTTAAAGCATTCTTTCCGGTTTATCCATAGGTCTATCTTCGTATTTCCACGTTTTTATATTCGTTTTTATATGAATTAACGACATTTTGTCAATCGCCATGTTGAATTTTAAGATCTAGCCTGCGAACAGGCAAAATTGAATGATGTAATGGCCTTGGAGAACATTACGTCATTGCATTGTAAGCCACTTGCTGATTGGTTATCAATTTAAATAAGCTCGTCGCTGAATGGCTATAAGCTAACAGCTAACAGCTAACAGCTAACAGCACGACGGCAATAATATCTGCTTCGCAGATACAAAAACACTTCGACGTTTCGAACAAAGGAAATAGATTACTCGTCAATTGAACAATTTTTCTCACATCTAAATTTGGTGATGTATAAAAACACTTGCAAGTCGGTTCGTCCTAGATTGACGCACGTCGGGATGCTGGCAGCATCGAAACCCCCTCAAAGTGTTTGTTATAAGACGGATGAAAAGGCGTCAGATGGATAAGACCTTACGATTTCACTGACGACACCAACGAATAACAATTAATGACAAGAACCTGTATACGTAATAGAAGGTTTAGGTGGTGGATATTTCGAGTGAAATAATATATACAATATTTTAGACCTGAACGGGAACGGCTACGAAAAATGCAACTCTAAAGGCTCTTTTCCACTCATCGCAAAACCAACTCGCAAGCCCGTTGCGAGTGCTTGCATCTAATTAAAATTAACTATCGAACATTTTGATTGGATAAAAGTACTCGCAGCGAGCTTGTAAGTTGGTTTTTGCGATGAGTGGAAAAGAGCCTTAAGTCCTCCGACAGGAATCGAACCTGCGGCCCTGCGATTCCGGTGCATGGCGTTTTTCCTATACTTCATTTTAAGTTTGCCAAGCGTTAACTGCAATTTCATGTATGTATATATAGATGCGGGTACTGCGGATTGTGATAAGGTAAACTACAAGATGTTTTTTATGCATCTCACTCGATTGAAATTAAGGTAGAAGGTTTAAGTGGTGGATAGTTCGAGTGAAATAATATATACAATATTTTGACCTGAACGGGAACGGCTGCGAAAAATGCAACTCTAAGTCCTCCGACAGGAATTGAATCTGCGGCCCTGCGATTCCGGTGCAGCGCTGTGACCGCTGAGCTACACAGTCCAGTTGCCAAGCGTTAACCGCAAGTTCATGTGTATATATATAGATGCGGGTACTGCGGGTTGTGATAAGGTAAACTACAAGATGTTTTTTTCTGCATCTCACTCGATCTCTCTAATGTAATTAGAGTTATTACAATGTTTTGTGGCTAGCCAATGCATTCACCTGCAAGTCAAAACATAAATTGGCACACAAATGTCAAAACTGAATTCAAATAGAAACGACTAATGAGTGATGTTGTTATTAAAGCGCACAGTGAAATGACTCAATTCTCAGTAAAGCTACGATTCCATCGAAGGTTTGATTAATAAACAATTTGTTCACTTATTGTGTCGTATTGGAATTGATAGTTGTACTGATGAAATAACGCGATATTTCATTTTCATATGCATGTATGTACCAGGTACCCACGTACCGGTGGAATATACACGTTGGAAGCGAAAACATTGGCGCTTTCAAGGTCAGATTCCACTTAAAGACAGACGG
This sequence comes from Trachythela sp. YZ-2020, assembly GCA_016169945.1. Taxonomy (NCBI): domain Eukaryota; kingdom Metazoa; phylum Cnidaria; class Anthozoa; order Malacalcyonacea; family Clavulariidae; genus Trachythela; species Trachythela sp. YZ-2020. The sequence goes on along the minus strand of JADLSH010000166.1, from coordinate 2,046,291 downwards.
AAAACGGAACGTCTATTTATTTATCCCTGTTGTCGTGTTCAAGCTCAAAGAAGAACCGTAGTCTTTCTCATTTGAAAGACTGATTCTCATGTTCAAATTGAATGCAAAGCCTACTTAATTTATTAGTCAATACATTGCAATGTATGGTATGCATTATTCACGATTAGCTTAATTGACATGCAATCAGTTGTTTGTTTTGTAATGACAAAATGTAGTTCTAATTAACTGTAAAAGCCGATTTATCGGATCCGATTCTCAGGCATGAAGTGGGTATGAGCCAATGGCTTCCAATGGCCTTACACTTGTCAGCAAATCCAGTAAATCACATACGTCAAGAGGAGAATCGGATCGTGTGAACAGGCTTAATAGCAACTGTGTGTAGTCGATAGCTTGTGTAGCTCGCGGTTTTAAGGAGCATAGTCAGTATAAATATACTGGCAACCAATTTTTGCAAATATGTGCATGTATCATACTGTACACATCAATACCTTGTTAACATACTGTAAAACGAAATACATTTTTCTAAAAGCAAGTTTCATGATCACTATCAAGTTCTCACTTCTTGTAATTTGGATGAATGATTTTCACATGCCAAGCCCAAAATTATTTGACCATTCAGTGGAAATGGACATGATATTGCTATTTTATTCTGCCTAACCCCAGACGATTCTACTTGCCAAGGGTTTGAAAGTATATATCCTTGAAAACATACCATTACAGTATATATCAGTATATTGATTTTCTCCACACAAGATACAACAACTGGAGACAATGAAAATAACGCATCGTAGCAATGCAGGCCAGGCAATGCTTGGCGTAAACACACCACATAAATACTTCCAGAGATTTCAATTTTATACAACTTAGTAAAACCATGTTTTAATGCTGTGAGCACATTGACGTGTACCTTGCACCAGCTGATGGTGGTCAACCGGTTGTTATCACAGTGGAAAAATAATGTTTAGTATATTACAGTATATAGTCTTGTATTTGGATGCAAATATATAAAAGGTAGATATAGTTTTATTTTTGACGTTGACCACCATCTGTTGCCCTGTATAAGTTCAGCTTTTCCATTGCAATGAAAGGGGCAACAGTGAGAGTGATAGAAGTCAGAATATTAACACATTTATGCAAAATGTAGTGATAAAGCATTTCTTGTATACACACTCAAAAGTTATCACAAATTAACTGATAAAATTAATATTTTTGCCGAAAACTTCAATAATATAAGCTACAATCCCAGACAAAAACTGTTGTGACACTGCCCAAATATTAAATGAAAGCTTTATCCCCCTTCCTCAATGTTGGTAAAAATCGGCAAATCATCAGGTGAACAGCGACAATATCATGAGTTTGCAGCATTGAATAGGGGTAGAAGAGGAAAACCCTATGTGTCACAAGATTTTTGACGCAGATTGTATAACAAATATGATTAGGAAATTTCGAGAGGAATTGCTGCGTCGAGTCATTCTGTTCATGCATGATAAAGCGTGATGTATATTCTTTACTCTTTAGGCGTGTAGTTTACGTTGGTTCACTGTACACAGAATTTTCCACATTAATCTAGCTAAAATGAATGTTAACCTGTGCTGCCTATTTAAGAACATTCATTACCTTCATAATTATTTTATATTAACATAAAAAGCGATTTTGATTTACAATGGTCTTTACTGCACGTATTGGCAGTGATACTCGTGCCCGAGTGTATTACTTAAGAAATGTCAAACGTTTGTCTACACGCAAGGTAGCAGAGTTGTGTGATGTTTCACGTGGAAGCGTTGTCAGAATAAGCAGAGAAAAACGTTCCAGTCAGTGGTTTGAAACAAGCAAGAAAAACAAAGGCCGTCCGAGAAAACTGACATGCCGACAGATGCGTTTGCTTCTTAGATGCCTGAGGAGTCTGCGTAGTGAAGAAGGCAACTTCTCAGCAAAGCGTGTGATGGAACGAGCTGGAATTCATCAGTCACAAATTTCAGTTCGGTCAGTGACGCGATTTCTAAATCAACATGGTTATTTCTACTTACAAGCACGGAAAAAGGGTCTGATGAAAAAGGAAGATTTGAAAAAGAGAGTTAAATTCGCGAAATGTTCCAAAAACAGTTATGCGGACGACTTCTGGACACATCATGTCTCATTCTATTTGGATGGAACTGGATTTGCGCATAAAACAAACCCACTCGATCAAGCACGTGCGCCAAAAGGAAGGACCTATGAGAAACAAATCAGAGGGACTTTTACTGGGGTGCACTAGAAAGGGACGTAAGGAAGGGACAGGCGGACGTGTACTGAAAATAATGGTTGCAATTAGCTATGGAACGGGGGTGATTGCGTGTGAGCCATACGAGAAAATGTGTGGAAATTATTTTTCGGATTTCATAGACAGAAACTTTGATATCATGTTTCGAATGGCAGACAAAGTCGCATTTGGGTTCAAGATGGATATCCATCTCAAAACTCGGCCAAGGTTAGAGCAGCCATGTTGCGGGCACGATGTGAGCTATTAAAAATACCTCCGCGAAGCCCAGATTTAAACCCCATTGAAAATCTATTCAATATGACCTCTCAACTACTAAAAAAAGATGCCATATCGCTCAAAATAACAAAAGAAACCTTCGAAGAGTTTAAACGAAGAGTTATAAAAACCATGAAGTAGATTCAAACAGAATATATTAACAATTTAATTGCATCCATGAATAAATGTTTGCATCTTGTCATTGCGAATAAGGGAAATCGCATCAAATACTAAACTGAAACTGAACGTTGCCAACAGATTTTTTAGGACTTCTAACCTCTAAGTATAGTGTGATTGCATGATGGTTTTACCTGTAAAAGCGTGCATTGCAATGAACTGAGACACTGAGTTGTGTATCATAAATCATAATTTAATATCAAATTAATGTATAAGTACAGTACAAGTTATAACAAAGCTAAACAGGAAAATGCCTGTATGTGTTTGTAAAAATATTCAGCTATCTGTGAAATATTAAAGCAAATTTACTGAAATAAACTATTATAACTTGTCACGTCATCCTATCGTTACTGTCAGGGACTTCGGGCATTCTATTCAGCTCACTCCCCGTTAGGGCTTTTCAGTGACCGATTACATCAAGTATCTCAAATTACCTGTGGGAGGAAACCAGAGTGCCTGGAGAAAACCCACGACTTTCGGCAGAGCGTTAACCTCTTTTCACATGAGTGTGATGAGTATAGTCCTCAGCGAGAATCGAGCTCAAGACTCTTTCAAGAGGTGAAAGGCGGTTGTCCTGACGACTGCGCCACCGAAGCCCCATTTTTGAAGGGCAGTTAGGCAGTTTCGCGATTTTTAAGTTTATTGTAACTACTTTTTAGTTATCATAAAACTGCTAACACATGCCTTCCTTTTAATATATAAAATATACAGACTATACTTAATAATACAATTTAAATCGTACTTGTTTTGGTTAATCGTGTCACTGCATAAAAATATTTTAACTATTTACTCTTAGCATTGCCAGACGAATAACCAAAACAATGTGTTCCTGAACGTTTGTTTTAGGCGCAAACCACTAATGAAAATAGGAAATCAGTATTTCAACATAACAAGAATTACTATTTACAACAACCATGGTAGAGATGTCTTTTAATCAAAAGTTATGCGTGTAATAAAGTGTTAATCATTTGTTGGTTGTCCGTATCTAATAATCACCAATTAACGCTATATATATGTCAATTAAAAATATACTCGTGTAAACTTTGCAGCCACATGCTTGGAAAGTACACAGTTTACACAACTAAAAACCATGTTAGAATCATGATTGATGTATTAAATATCTCTATCTGTCAAAGCCCCTTATTACATCACAGTATACACAATCCCAGACAAAAACTGTTGTGACACTGCCCAAATATTAAATGAAAGCTTTATCCCCCTTTCCCCCTGACCTCAATGTTGGTAAAAATCGGCAAATCATCAGGTGAACAGCGACAATATCATGAGTTTGCAACATTGAATAGGGGTAGCAGGGGAAAACCTTATGTGTCACAAGATTTTTGACGCAGATTGTAGGTACAATTGATATGCAAAAATCATGCATCCCTTTCTTGGAGACATGGGCAATGGCTGGGAAAATAATTTGGATTTGGAGTAATTTGGTGATTATAATATTGATGTTCCTTTAAGTAACCCTTGGTGTTACCATAGTTAATGGAGAGGGATGGTTTGGAAGCTTCACGAAAGTACAATGAAACTCATTATCTATGTTATTGTCCAGGTTTATGCAAAAATGTAGTCCTTCATTATCACGTGTGTATTGTATTTTCACACAAACGACCAATAGCAATGTTTTGGTTTATTTACCCATCCGTAACTTAAACAATTGCCCAGTTTTGACATGGTTATTGGTTGTTTAGGTGAAAATACAATACACACGTGACGACGAAGAACTACATTTTTGCATAAACCTAAACCAACATAGATAATGAGTTTCATTGTACTTTCGTGAAGCTTCCAAACCATCCCTCTCCATTAACTATGGTGTTACTTGTTTCTTTGGGACTGTTGTCAGTAGCTTAAGTCTATCTTTACCAAAATTAGCTGAAGTCAAGACATTTGTCTGGTAAATCTCAGCCAACTGTTGTATTTCTATAAAATTATAGTTCATAACTCGTTTTTCTATTAATAGAAAACCCTTGTAGGAAAACAGGTCTCATTTCACCCACTTCTAACTCCATTTCTCCTGTTAACCCATTAGCTGGCAATGCGCAGATGTGCCCTACTTTAGTATTTTACTCTGTCTAACGCCAGACGATTTTTCTCGTCAGTGGTAGGGTAATGCCAGTTAATGGGTTAACAGCGCTGCACCGGAATCGCAGGGCCGCAGGTTGAATTCCTGCCAGAGGGCCTAAGTTGCATTTTTCGCAACTGCTCCTGGCTAGGTCTAAAAAATGTATATAAATTTCAATTTGAGTATTCCATCTACCAACATCTTCTACTATTAATCCTATCGAACGAGATGCCAAGAAACATCAAAATATAAATATGCCTTTGCAAATTCCTGTTTTGAATAGTGACATTGTGATTCTTGTCACCCCCATTAACGTTACGCTGTTAAGAAACAATTTTGTGCAAATATATAAACTCTTCTACTCAACAATTTCGTCTCTGTTTACGTATATCAAATTTCAAATGTCATATCTTGACCTTGAAGCACCCTGAGGCCATTCACTACAGTATAAACAGTTTCAACTGTACTGGTAAGTAATTTTAGGTGGTTCTCTTCCTAATATATAATATGCGTTTTACTTACAATGTTCACACAATTTTAGTTGTTGTATATGCATTTGTGTTCTACTGTTCTATTGCTGATAATGCCCCATGAAGGCGAGCCAGCATGACTTTTAATGATACAACGGTTCTTAAGTAAGCCGTGAAATTATAGTTTCTCACCAAATTTGTTGTGTAAGTATTATTTAGATACAAATGCACAAAATAGCGAAAGCCGAGAAGATACAGAAGAAGGTAGACAAACAAAAAAATAAAGGTGTTAGCACCGCAAAAATATATTTTCCAATGAGCATGTAATCGCACGCATACATGTGAGCAAGTCTCATGGTTATAACCCAAAGGCCACAGATACCTTTAGTGATCGAAATCTGTACACACAGCCTTTCAGGCCAACTGTGTGTTCGTTAAAGCGGTTAAACATAAAATCTACATAGGCAGCATTCACTACCCTATGGGTATTAAATAAGTTTTATATCATTAACACTGAAGATGTCTTGAGCAAAAAAACCAAAACGTTAGTTCTTAAATAAATCTTTTAAAATTTCATGCTGGACATTAACGATTCCTGCCTGGTTCATCCCTTGCATCTATGTTAAATGTGGTACGAAATTGTATAGCCTGTATAGCAAAACTGTATAAAAATGCCTAACAAAGCTTGCAGAGTCTTTGTGTCATACTTTATCCATTCAGCAGGGTTGACTACCTCACAGGCATTCGTTGTGGGTTTGTTGATCTTAACCTAAATCATAACCCTAATCCTAACCCTAAGTGTACTGACGTCACCCACAAGGAACGCCTGTGAGTTGGTCAAATCGCCATTCAGCACTCTGTCCTTGGTTTTACTAACCCAAAACAGATGATTCCTCCAGGTAATTGCGAAATCATGAGGTTATGAACATCTGGTATATTATGCAAACAATAACTTTAAAATTATATCAAGTCTATTCCAAATAAAACACTTGATAATTTGGTTTGTTGATAAATGCTACTGAAAAAACAGTAAAAATGGCTCACATGATTCCAGTGACTACTGAAAATTAAAATAGGTTTGTTTATATCACGTAATTTAGATGTAATTATGGTCAAAATTCAATAGTGTCGGACATACACAATAACACAAGTTACAACTATAAAATTTATCGGCGAGAACATAAAACAAAGGGTTAAAAGTATTAAATTACTGTCATTAGAATACCTTGGCAGCATTAATATCTGCTTGTAATCCAGCTTGAATGTCTCCTAATATCCGAGAACATCCAACGTCTGTTGTTGAAGCCAAACTTTCCATCGAACCGCTAATATTTTGAGTCATTTCGGATGTCGACAAATTTTTATCTTCATCCAAATCGGGCGACGTTCTGACTGAACTTGTAGCTTCGTCTTCGTCGGGCAAATAATCCATGGATATTGTAGGAGTGACATCGTAATCCATTGCTTTTTTCCACTTTCGACCTCTCACTGCTGTATTAAGTCGCTTCATAAAGTCGCCTAGCCAACGGAGTTTTTCAACTAATTAAATCGCAACACCAGTCGGGCAAAACCGCATAAATAAAACAAATTTTAATGAAGAAAGGAAGTTGAATAACCTTGGAATAACCTTCTATTAACTATGGAATAACCTCCTTTTAAAAGTTAATATAAGGAATACAGAGGAACACAATACAAGGTTTCTTAGGATTGGCGGATGAATGGCGTGACTGCGTGACTTCCAGGGTGACTTCCGCTTAGACTTTGATCTTCTTTGATCCAAGATTTTCAAATATGGTAGGAGCTGGGAAGACCACTGTACGCATTAAAAAATTCTTAATTATAATATATATCTAATGCTAGTAATAATCTTAGATTAGTGAAGTGCGTTCGATTTGTCTTTACTGTCGTTGCAATGGAAGATTGGAAGTGTTTATAAAATATTGCATCAATTCATTACCTAGAATTTATCAATTCATTCGTTGAAAAATTGATCAACTTCCTGTGTGTGCGAATCGACCAATCGGCAATGGCGTCTCATTTCAGTGACAGATTGACCAATTGGGAACAAGTATGCTAGTAAACAGGAAGTTGATCAATTTTTCAACGAATGAATTGATAAATTCTAGGTAATGAATAGGAATAGGCCTATTGATGCAATATTTTATAAACACTTCCATTGCAAACCTCTGCATTGCAACGACAGTAATACTTCGAGTTATTCTCCACTCGTGCAATGTGGATATGCGAAGCAGGAATATACTATAACTGTAAGGAACCCAAATGTCACTTGCTCACTACATTAATAACTATGCTCACTCGGCTCAACAATCTTGCACATAACCCTGAGACCATTACTCGCAAAATTGCAAAGTATTTGTAGACTGACAAAACAAATCTCGTGCTCCCCTTTTCCCCAGTTCAATTTTAAATTACAAATTCATGGATCTATTAAATTAAAGGAGGAACAGTCCCTTCTGCGCATGTGCGAGGTTTGTTTATAAATGTATTAATCATAGCATTTTAGTAATCCATGTTGTTCATCGTATTAAAGTAAATCAAGGCAAAAACGGTTAATATAAATACAATATTGAGATATTTTATACAGTTTAGTCACATTCACTCCTGTATTATCGCCATTTTATTAATTAAAGCCACTGATTAAATCGGTTTAGTTGCACTTCCGGTTTACTTGAACTTCCAGTATTGCAAAAATTATGACGTCACAATTTGATGCATAATTTGAAGCAAAAGGCGGAACCGCGCGACTAAAATGCACTTTAAAAAGGACTAAGGCGAGTTTTGAGGAGGGAAATTCAGTCAAAAGTTTCTTTTAGCGAAAATGAGAAAGAAAATAGCTTTGTCATCCGAATTTTTCAATTTCAAAGATTCAAACCTGGTTTTCTGATAGTTCTAAGCAGTCTACATCCACCAACTGCAAAAACCTCAGGGGTGTCAGCTTTATATTCGAAATATTGGACAAGTTTGAACGTGCCGATGAAAACATTTCAACGTCCATGACGAGGGTGCGAAACAGTCAAAATTTTCGTTAACTAAACGAGGAATTGCCAGCTTTCAAAAATCGGGAAAACTTTGGCGACAAAACCAAGCTTTTAAGGACAACCGACAGCAACTAAACAGCGACAGACCGTACTGTGAAAGACCCCGAAGCGCAAGAGTTGTTGAAAGGTCAGAAAATTCTATATTTTGTGCGTTTTGTTTAAAGTACAAAATACGAAATATTTGAGAAAAAATATGGCCGTATAGCGTGGACGACGCGTAGCACGAAAACGAGGCTCATTAAATATACAGAAACTGCAATTAAATTACATCGCTCAAAATGCCACCGAAAACTGTTGATAGACAATGCAATTCAAAGTGTAAAGAAACTATTTGAGGAATTTGAAGAAATTTATAGCATAGAGCCTCAATTAGATAGATTGGAAAGTATATTTAAGATAATTGAAACAAAATATAGAAATATTAAGAAACAACAAGAAATAATAACTGACAAAATTGTAGAAGATGGTGTGTCTGAAGATGATCAATTGTTATCGACTAATCAAAAGATTGGTGAAAGTTTGAAAGATAGCTATTTGAAAATTGCAAAGCATATGCTGCTTATCAAACGAAGCTCAGTCAACCTACACCCCTACAGCCGCTGTTGATTCCCTAGAGGCAATGACGTCAGCTGTAACAAAGATGACTGAAGTAATGCAGGGTTAAAAGTCAGGCGGAAGTGGTCTCGAGAGATTACCAGTGCCAACTTGGAATGGTAGTCGTAGATCATATCCAACATGGAAGAAAGAATTCAATCATTGGATGAATAAATATTCCCAAGATAAGGATGAGCAACTCCAGCGGTTCAGAAAAGCAATGCCAAAAGGTTTTTGGTGGACAGACCAAGTAAAATCCTGTAAGTGTATTGATCGGGCATGGGAGATTCTTGATGTCGAGTTCGACGATAAACGAAAGATGATGGATGAGCTATTGGCAAGAATTAACAATCAGAAATGCGTGAAAGACTGAAAAGTGATTCTAAATCACTTACACGATATGCTACGCAAATCGCAGGTTATGTTAATGATATGGAAGATAACGATTGCTCTGTGACGTCATCATCTGAAGCTCCATTCTTTATGTCTCAACTTTTTATCAAAACTTGAGGACAACGCAGAATTTGGTAGAGAAATGAAAAGAAATAGTAAAAGAGAAAATGTTGCAAACCTCATTCAGTGGCTACACGAGTCTTAGATCACGAGGCAAGTGTGATCCCGAAGGCAAGTTTCAGCAGGAGAACTGACAACCATACCTCTGACTTCGAGGAGTCTAAGGATGGCCCTTGTCCATTTGGTTGTCAAGCAAGACACCCGTTGGCCGCATGTCCCCACTACCAAACTTCATCCGTTGACCAAAGATGGGAGATTGTCAAGCAAAATCAGAGATGTAGAAAATGCCTACGACTTCATCACACAAAGGATTGTAAGAAGCTTGATGGCACCACCTGCGACAAATGCAAGAAAAATCACCACCGATCCTTGCACAATGATAGAAGGGGTACGGAGTCTCCGAATCAAGACGCTAATACCATCAACAACAACGCTGACATGAATGCTATCAAAACTGCCGCAGGGCTGCTACCAGTACAAAAGGTCAAAGTCAAGAATTCGGAAGGAGAATTTGTCGACATCCTTGTCATGTTGGACACTGGGTCCAATACCAGTCTCCTCTCAAAAACAACAGCAAAGAAGTTAGGATTAAGTGGACCGAAAACACACATAACCATGAATCTCGCGGGGGTAGTAAAAGGACGGAAACATCTGAAATCATCAGAATCACACTAGCATCTGCTGTTGAAGAACCTCTTCTGGTTCATACTGTCAACAAACCTTGTAGCAGTGCAAAAACGGTGTCAAAGAGTTCCTTAGAGAAATACAGTCATCTCGAATCAGTCTTAGATAAAGTTCACTTATCGCCAGGAAGCGTAGATCTACTTCTCGGAACTGATTTCACAGAAGGCTATGTGGATGTTCATGTAATACCAGGTAAATCCGGTGAACCTACAGCAAAGATGAACTGAGTGTCCAGTCAGTTGATGTTGGTACTGTGAGTGTGAAGGAAAACGTTGACATTCTCCTACAACAAGATCGACTAGGCGTGAAGCCAACGAAATTCTGTACCTGTACAGACAACGAATTACGAGAAAACAAATTCGTAAGATCACTGTCTGAATCAACTACCTTAACGGGTCGATCGCGAATTCAAGTGAAGATGCCTTGGAAGGAAATCGGCCCACCTAAGAAAAGCAATTACGATATTGCCCTTAAGAGGATGCATTCCACTGAGAAATCGCTGAAAGGAAAGAAGTGAACCGACGTTGTTGCCGAAGAAGTCCGTAAGCTGGTGGATCAAAGCTTTGTAATCAAGGTACCGCCGGACGAATTGGATCACTCGAAGCCTGAATGGTATCTGCCACTACAAGTGGTATTCACACCTGACAAAACAACAAAGGTGTGACTGGTTTTTGATTCCTCTTGCGAAGGTCACGACGGTCTTTCGCTAAACGATCATCTCGAAAAGGGGCCCAACTACATTAATGATATCTCGAATGTCCTTGCAGCGTGGAGATGGGATAGTATCGCATACTCAGGTGACGTGAGGAAGATGTTTAATCAGCTTCTGGTACACCCGGATGATCAAGTGTTTCACAGATTCCTTTGGAGAGATACACCAACCGACAAACCTACTGTTTATCAGTGGCTCCCTTTAAGCTTTGGTGATAAGCCAGCGTCTGACATCGCTTTCAACTCTATTAAGGTCTTAGCAAAAGCAGCACAGCCTCCACAAGCAACAGCTGAACTGCTTCAACACGTGTACGTGGATGATGTTGCAGGATCTAGAGCAACAGTAGAATAAGTGAAGCAAGTTACGACCGCGATTGATTTCGTTCTTGAAAACGGGAAGTTTGAAATCAAAACTTGGCATTCGAACAGTAAAGAAGTCGACCAATCGGAGGGTGAAAGAATTACAGATCTACTCGGCCATAAGTGGGGTAAAGAAACTGACAAGTTCACTTTCAATTTCCCGAACTGTCCGAAACGCTCACGAAAAGAAATTGTCTCGCGCTCTTAGCTAAGCTGTGGGATCCTATTTGTAATATAGCTAATTAATATACCAATAACTAATCCAAATTAGAATAACTAATCGGTATTCAATATAGTTCACAAACACTATAGCACGCGTCTTTATCTCGGTTTATTGAGTCTTAAACACTACATTCTGGCGACGAGGATACACAATTGGAGTTAGTAAACACGTTTAGTCAATATACAACGTCGAAACATCGAATTTCAAAGCGCAAATTCGTATAAAAACAAGATTTTCGTGTGACCACGAGGAAGCCATTTCGCGCCATTTTCACAACAACAATATATTTCGATATATTTTTCGTATAAAGTTGTTCCTATCCATGGCAGCTACTAGTTTCTCCTTGCCGACATTCCCGCCATTCGATGTCCATGCCGATGGAAATACTGGTCATCGCTGGAAAAAATGGCTAGGCCGCTTTGAACGGTTGCTTGTGGCGATGAATATTACCGACAAAAAACAACAACGTGCGATGTTATTACATTTCGCAGGACCGGCTGTTGACGAAATTTTTGACACCCTTTCAGACACTGGCGAAGCGAAAGACTACGACAAAGCGATAGAAGCACTCAATGTCTATTTTATTCCGCACGTAAACACGGCGTTTGAAGAATATAATTTCCGCCAAGCGAAGCAAAACCAAAGTGAAACCTTAGATGCCTTTCATACACGTTTACGTCAGCTATCGCAAAATTGCTCGTTTACAGATGTCGATAAAGAGATAAAGAACCAAATAATCGTTGGCTGCTCATCGCAGAAACTTCGAAGAAAGGCTCTACGTGAAGACTCTACCTTAAAGAACCTTTTAGGCGCGGGGAGAGCCGAAGAAACGAGTCAAATACAAGCGCAAATCGTGGAGAAACAAGAGTCGAGTCAAAATATCAACGCCATTAAGACGGGCGCTTTCGAGAAACATAACCCCTCGCCTCGCGACATGAGAAAACCACAAAATCAACGTCAAGGCTCAAATTATCAAAGAAATTTCAACAAACCCCACACATCAACTTGCCGCAACTGTGGTGGTATCTACCCCCATGCCCGAGATTGTCCAGCCAAAGGAAAAGAATGTCATTCCTGTAAAAAAACTGGCCATTTTGCAAAGGTATGCCGATCGACCCCTAAACACAAACCTTACGAACACCGGAACAGAGTCAACAACCTTTCTGAACAATCGAGTACTAGCCCTCATGAAGTCGACCCTGATTACATTTTCACTTTGAAAAACAATTCGAACAGCAAAACCCAACCCCCCAAATGCCAAGTGTTGGTTAAAGAGCACCTTATTGATGTCATTATTGATTCTGGAGCTTCGGTAAACATCATCGACGAGTCCACATACAAGCAGCTCAACCAAAGTAACACCCTACCTCTCAAGCAGCCTGAGTCCAACATCTTCCCTACGGTACAAGTGTCCAGATACCCATTCTTGGAATGGTCATGGTTACCATTCAGTTCCAGTCCACAACTTTGGATGCCAATTTCTATGTTGCCAAGGGAACTGGTGGAAATCTCTTAGGTTGCCAAACAGCCGAACAGTTAGGAATTTTAAAGATAACCATTAACACAGCAGTTACCTCTAACAACGCTCGCATTGAAGATGAGTTCCCAAATTTGTTCGGTGGTATTGGGAAGATAAAGAACACCAAAGTCCAGTTACATATCGACACCGACGTTACACCCAAACAGCAAAAACATCGTCGAATTCCATTCCACATCAGAAAGGACGTTGAAAAGGAACTCCAGCGTTTAGAAGACCTTGATATCATTGAGCAAGTTGATGGTCCGACACCATGGGTTAGCCCAATCGTTGTGGTGCCCAAGAAAACTGGAGCTATCCGATTATGTGTGACATGCGTGAAGCGAATAAAGCAGTGCAAAGAGAAAAACACCTCATGCCAACTGTCGACGAGTTAATCACAGACCTCAATGGTGCCACAGTGTTTAGCACCCTAGATCTTGCCTCAGGTTACCACCAATTGGAGTTACACCCTGAATCCCGCCATATCACAACCTTTACCACTCACGTTGGACTTCGACGTTACAAGCGATTAATGTTCGGCATTAACGCAGCCTCGGAGATATTTCAGAATGAAATTGCAAACCTACTGGTTGGACTACCTGGTTGTAAGAATATTTCGGACGACATCATCGTCTATGGTCGAGATGACAAAGAACATGATGAGAACTTACGAGGCGTGTTAAACCGCTTACAAGACAACAACGCCAAATTAAACGGTGAGAAATGTTCCTTCCGTCAGCACCAAGTAGTATTCTTTGGGCACACATTCAGCGCAAGTGGAGTTCAGGCAGACCCAAAGAAGATCGACATTATCCGGAATATGCAACCTCCAAGAAATGTCAGCGAAGTCAAGTCCCTTCTCGGAATGACCCAGTACGTATCTCGGTTTATTCCCAACTATGCCTCCATCACAACACCCTTGCGTACCCTGACACACCAGAACGCCAAATGGAAATGGCAAGCGGAACAAGAGAATGCTCTGAAAAAACTTCAACACGAGCTTACGAATGGTCCTGTTATGGCTTACTTCGACTCTTCGAAACCAACCACCGTCATTGTTGATGCCAGCCCCTCGGGTTTAGGAGCACTGCTTACTCAAGCAGGCAGAGTTATCAGTTATGCAAGTCGTGCACTTTCCAGTGTAGAATCCCGTTATTCACAAACTGAACGAGAGATGTTAGCCGTTATATGGGCTATCGAACACTATCATCTTTACCTTTACGGTGCTAAGTTTACTGTCATCACCGACCACAAGCCGCTACTCGGAATCTTCAAAAGTCAGAAACCGACTTCAGCGAGAATCGACCGCTGGAAACTAAGACTGATGCCCTATGATTGCGAAGTTGTTTATAAACCAGGGAAAGATGCAGAAAACCCTGCCGACTTTCTCAGCCGTCAACCCAATCCTGTTGTTTCTTCGCCCACCGACAACACCACCGAAGCCTATATCAACTATTTGTGCACCAACCTCATCCCCAAAGCTATGAAACTAGACGAAGTGAAGAAAGAAACCGCTAGCGACCCAGTCCTTTGCAAGCTTTCTGAAGCAATCACACACAACCGATGGCTCGATCCTGAAGTGAAACCGTTCGTTAACGTAAAGGACGAACTGTCTGTCTGCAATGGATTAATCGTCAGAAACCACCGCCTGGTGCTACCTTATTCACTGCAGAGCCAAGCCATAGATCTTGCACACGTAGGCCACCAAGGCATAGTCAAAACGAAAATGCTACTTCGTGAAAAGGTCTGGTTCCTCCATAGATAAGATGGTGGAACAGAAAGTCAAGATGTGCCTGCCGTGCCAAGCAGCAACCACAGGTACCCATCGACATCCAGAACCCTTGATCATGACACCGCTGCCCGACGCACCATGGCAAGAGGTTGCTGTTGACTTTGTTGGTCCGTTCCCATCAGGCGAGCTGCTACTCGTTGTTATCGACGAATTTAGCCGATTCCCCGAAGTAGAAATTGTCACCACTACGAGCGCAAAAGCTGTCATCCCAAAGCTGGATAACATATTTTCCCGCCAAGGTGTCCCTGTTGTTCTTAAAAGTGATAATGGTCCGCCATTTAACAGCTCGGAATTTGAACAATTTGCTAGTTACCTTGGTTTCGAACATCGCAAAGTCACTCCGTATTGGCCAAAGGCGAATGGAGAAGTGGAACGGTTTATGCGCACCATTGAAAAAGCCATACGTACAGCACACATCGAGAAGAAGAATTGGAAACAAGCCTTGTACCAATTTCTCCGCCAGTACAGAGCCACACCGCACAGCACGACGAATGTGTCACCATCCGAGGCCCTGAACAATCGAAAGTTGAAGACACCACTTCCGAGTATTCCAAAAAACTCAGCAACAAGAAACTCAAGATCCAATGCGAAAGCGAGATCAAGAAAAGAAAGAAAAGATGAAGAAATACTCAGATCATCGACAACACTCGAAAACAACTGATCTGAAGATAGGAGACACAGTCCTGATCCGCCAACCAAGGAAGAACAAGCTTACCCCACCGTTTAACCCCAAACCATTTACTGTTGAAGCTCGGAAAGGAACTATGGTTACCGTCAAACGTGGTTCGAAGAAGATAACACGCAACATATCCTTCTTCAAAAAAGATTGATAATCGTGTAACGGATAGTTCAGATGACGAAGAGGATGACGACGATTTTGATTACGACCGAACCGACGAAGTCCAACACAATCAAGAACCTGCTCATTTACGAAGATCCCAGCGAGAAAGAAGACAACCAAATAGACTTGGATTTGAACATTGAACTATCAATGACTATAGACACATATTGCATGTTAACAGTTGAAATTTGTTTCAGTTTAAATTCCTATTGTCGTTTCGGGCAGAGGAGACATTTTGAATAACATATAACGTGAAGAACAGAGAACCTATACTAATGTGGGGAGGGATGTAATATAGCTAATTAATATACCAATAACTAATCCAAATTAGAATAACTAATCGGTATTCAATATAGTTCACAAACACTATAGCACGCGTCTTTATCTCGGTTTATTGAGTCTTAAACACTACACTATTGGTATTATCTCGCCTGTGACAATAAAGTTCCGGATTGATCTACAAGAACTTTGGTGTTCAGGTTACGGGTGGGACGATGTTATACCGGAAGCGATTCAAGCAAAGTGGATGGAGAATCTAAGAATAATGAATCATCTTCTATCGTTAGAGTTCGACCGGAAATTAAAGCCAACCAACACTAGTGCTCTCCCTGAAATCCACGGATTTTCCGACGCGGGCGATCAGGCGTACGGAGCTGTGCTATTTCTCCGCTGGGAACTCGTAGACGGTAGTGTCCATTGTGTCCCAGTTATTATCAAAGCTTTCGTGGCACCAGCAAAGAAGAAGAGTATTCCTAGGCTTGAACTGTTGGGCCGTTTAACTCTTGCAAGGATTTACGACGCCTGTAAGATAATGCTGAAATTTGCTGACATAGATCAAGCCAACAAGTTCTTATGGGTTGATTCCACAACGGTTCTATCTTGGATAAAGACACCGCCAGACACAGACATTGCAGAAATTCAGGAAACTGTTGGATCGGAGGACTTCCGTTACATTCGATCGAGCGAGAACCCAGCTGATGCTCTTACCCGCGGACTTGATCCTGAGCACCTCAAAGATTGGCTAACTGGTCCACCATTTCTCAAGTTACCAGAGGCAGAATGGCCACAGTGGGAAAACCAACCCAAGCCTGATGTTCAGGTTACAGAAACGAAAAGAGAGTTAAAACCTCTAAAGAAGCAAACAAAAGGCAAAAAAGACTATGTACAACCTACCGTTCATGCGATAAAAGTGGACGATCCTGATAACCATAAACGAGACGAAACGTCAGAATCAAAATCTGAAGAAAATCCCATCCTTACTTATTTGCTAACAAAATGCTCCTCCTTTACAAAAGTTCGGCGAATTCTAGCATATGTCAACCGTTTGTTCAGAACGCAAGGAGAAACAAACAGGAAGGAACAATCACTGTCGAGGAGCTGATGAATGCAGAGAAACAGCTATTTCGATGGAGTCAGTGTAGCTTAGATGTTAACTTCCTTAACAAGCAAATTAACGCAAAGCTCGATGACGACGGTTTACTTCGTGCACACGGACGGCTTGAAGATATCAAGTCTCTCCCACGTGACATGCGAAACCCGATAATCCTACCACGAAATCACCCACTGGCATATTTACCTTTTCAAGGTATGCACGAGACACGACGTCATTGTGGATACAAACGTCTGATGCACGAGGCAATAAAGAAATTCTGGATCATTGGATCACGCGGAATGGCAAGTACTTCACGAAGAAGTGCATAATCTGCCAGAAACTACGCACCAGACCCCTTGAGCAAATAATGGGTCAAATACCGAGTCTCAGAGTAGCAACAGGACTACCTCCGTTCTCGAACACTGCAATTGATGTTTGGACCGTTCCATATTAGACTGAATCGAAAAACGCTGAAAGAGGCACAAGTTATTATATTCACATGTATGACGATCAGAGCGGTACATTTGGAACTAGTCAGCGACAAAAGCACAGATACGTTTCTATTGGCATTCCGGCGGTTTGCTTGTTTACGTGGACATCCCAATACGTGTTGGTCCGATTGCGGCACAAATTTTATTGGTGCACAAAGCGTGGGATATTCCAAGAATCCAGAGTGTTCTCACAGAGGAATTCACAAGCGACTTCAAGTGCATGGAAATGGAACATTCCGCATGCCAGTCACGAAAATGGAGTTGCCGAATCCCTCATCATATCTGTGAGACAGGCTCTTAATTTTACATGCAAGGAACCTGCTTTCACGGAAGAGCAATGGAGGACATTTCTGACTGAAATTACCTACCAGATAAACAGCCGACCCTTGTACCCCAGTTCCGACAGCATTTGGGAAAGTCCACCAATCACCCCAAATGACATCCTCTTGGGTCAACACAGTACACCACCACAACCAGAAGGTGAAGAAAGAGTAAACCCGAGAGACATGATCAGAAGCACAGAAAAAAGAGTAAATGGTTTCTGGTGCTGTTGGATGAAATATTTCTCGCCAAACCTTCTACCAAGAAACAAGTGGTTCCGGACAAGAGAAAATGTGAAAGTCGGCGACCTTGTCTTAGAATTAGATTCGAAGCATAAGAAATGTCAATGGAAAATGGCGATTATTGTTGGCACATATCCAGGGAACCATGGATGTGTAAGAAAAGTTCGAATAAAGAATGCCGATGGGGAATATGATCGACCAGTGCACAAACTTTGTCTTATCGCGACAAAGGAAGAACTAAAGGAGAAAAGAGTAGTAACTCGGACAGTTGTTTACAATGAAAAGTTCGTTAGTATGTTGATATTTGTCGTTGCTCAATTAAGTTCAAAGAACATTATCTCCGCACTGGGGCGGAGTGTTTCGAGGCTACAACCTGAATTGGGATAGGAAAGGAGAGGAAAGGAAAAGAAAAAGAAGAGAGGAAAAAAATATTTAAAAAAAAAGGAGAAAAAAAGAAAGGAGAGGTGAGGATTTTGTTAAGGCTTCAGAGCTGATAGTAATATTGTTATATAGTTTGCTAAACATTCATAGATTTTCTGGACTCAAAGGACTTATAAAGCAACCGGACAGGCTGTCGTATAATACTCTCGATCGGTAGTTTTATCTTTTGAAATTCCTAGTTAAATTCACTTCACAGTAATGTAATGTATTTTGTTTATAGTTGACTCTTCGTGTTTGTATTCGTATTACAAATATATTATCAAAAGAATACAGCGAAGTGTAAAACAAGTGTGGTCTACGTCCGTGGCAACGTCCAAATCAAGTAGCACTCCAAGACGAGGGTGCGAAACGAAGCCTTTAATCTTGCTCCAATGAGGATGTTTTGTGTAAAAAAATCGACGCTTTCTGGCGGTGTATTTTCGGCTTCGGACCTTCAATGGCGGCCTTCAGTTTGGCTTCAAAGATGGCGGCCGAGTTATCGTTCCAGTCTACCTAGAGCCTGAAACATGTGTGGGATGCAGTCTTATTATAGTTCACTGGTGGGATGTCAGGGGATAATTTGGGTTATTGTGGGGTAAATTGTGATACTTAGGGATAGCGTTGGGAGTTTATGGAATTTTTGGTAAGTTTATGGAAATTTTTGCTGTCATTATGGAAATTACAAATTTGAAAGTGGAAGCACTGCAATATTTTAGGCCCATCGAAATTAGGCCCAAGGAAATTTCACCCTAAAAACGAATTTCAAGGAAGAAAAAGGAATCAAGGAAATCTAAGGATTTTTTAAAAAATCTAAGGAAATTTTGAGAAATTGAGAAGTGTTTTGACGATTCTTTCAGCAATCGTTTATTATACTACGTTCCATTGCTCATAAGCACTATGTCCACGTGCCAAAGTGCAAAACAACTAAACAAGCTCATCAGGAGCCTGTGATCAAGTCAGTAGATCTAGAATCTAGAATTAATGAAACTAAATAGGCTACATATGGGCATATGGCGCAGCCTGAAACTTTTAGGCGGAAATCAGGCTGCGAGCAGGCTACCACGTGTTAAAAACTTAGTGTTACTACTTTGACAACATGATAAATCTAATTCTTTATATACCTTTAAAAAATATCTACTTGACTACTACTTCTCTGCTTTAGAATCTAACTATAACATAGATGATCCTCGTTTGTGGAAAACAATTTGTTTAAAGTGTAACCAGACTCATGGTCTCACTAAACCTCTTGCATGTTGTTTTTAAATGATGTTTTTTTAAGAAACAATGTAAATGCTTTTGTATAGTTTAAGATAATTTGTTTGTCGTCTAATGGGATCACAGTAATTGGCCAAAAGCTGTTGTGAATACCCTGTCACAATTGTTGTAAATTGTTGTATTGTTAGATCTAGTGCATTTCGAGCTATCTTCCATCTATGGTTTTCATGTCTGTTTTAATATGGTTTTAACAGTTAGTGAGTCTTTGAAATCGATACATGCAGGGATAGATCGGAATGTGTTAGTCATTATAGTATTTAGATTGTGTAATTTATATTGTGACAAAGTTATAAATCAAATATAACCATATAGTACCATATCCCAATTATAATAATAATTATTAAAACACTATTGTCCATAAACTACAAGTTCAACAACACAACTGTTTATTGTTTTAGGTTAAAATGTTGCAACCAACTGCAATATTTATGAAAGTGGTGTGCCTTCAGGAATCCATTCAATGGACTGTCCCATCTTTTCCTGTGCTCGACATTGATTTTACAAAGGCATTGGCAGTTGTGAGAGGAATTCAAAAGCATGTCCTTTTCCAGCAAGAGAAGTCTCATGAAGTTAGAGTTGAAGATAAGATTTCATGTTCAAAGTGGTGTGAAATTGTCATTAATGATCTCACATATTTTGTTTCTTGGGACTTCACAAACCTTAACAATGTTACCACCAATCTCGAAATAGATGTTGAAGATTTGGGAGAATCTGAAATTGAAGATGAAGAAACCCTCACTGAACACACAGTACCATTTAAGGTGCTTGGTATAATGTTCAAGAACCGGCAGACATATCTAACGGCTGCCAGTAAGAAATTGGCTAGTGGTCATCATGTGCAGGTTGCCCTTAAACCAGAACCAGATAACGAGTATGATAAAAATGCTATAGCGGTTTTGTTGGAATACGGTTGTGGCTGGAAAGTAGTAGGATACGTTGCAAGGGAACTTACAGGCTATTTGCACCCATTAATAAACAGCAACTCTATTAAGGTTACAATAGTACATATTCGCTTCAGAGTGAACTGTTTTTTAATTGGCTACTACCTTACAATTAACATCACTAAGAAAGGTATGTGGTGTCCAAAAGTAATTGGTGCCTCCAAAAAAGTTACCTGAGTACTGTGTAAACTTGTACATTTGTAAACACTGTAGAAATGTTGCAAGGTTGCTCTTTTGGGGTTACTGTATGAACAGTATTTAATATTTGCGTTAATATAATTTTAGTCAATTTTCTCGATTCTGATTGGTTAAAAACCGTGCCGATTGAACATTAATCAGCACAGTGTGCCGATTAAAGATTAATCGGCACAAATACGAGCCCGCGTGCATTAAACACAAAATCTAAATAAACGTAGATAAACGTGAAAATTTTTATTTTCTAAGCTCTTATTTTGCAGTGAGCTCTTTTTAAAGAAAAATATGTTTAAAAAGTATGTTTAAATATCGAAGAAAAAGAAGAAATAAAGATTATTCACAGTTTTTTACAGGTATGAATTGAAAATTAATGTCAGAAATTACTATCGAAATTGACAAAGGCGCGTATGGCTGTGCTCGCTTGAAACATTTAAAATACAATGTTTTTCTTTTCATTGATTGCTTGTGTAAAATTGACTAAAATGATATTAATAGGAAATTACACTTGTTCTCGAAGTATTAATGAAAAATCACACTTGTGTTTGGCGAAATATTTATAATAATATTTCGCCAAACACGCATGCGATTTTTCATTAATACTTCTCGAACCGTGTAATTTCCTATACTAATACCAAATGTACTTAAACCATTAGTGTTCATATGTTGAGACCAAATGTACTTGATGTAATCGGAGGCAGTACTTCTGCAGCTCTGTGAAATGTAGCTCTTGCTGTGAGGGAGTTTCGTTGAGGTAGTGATGCCCTATTGGCAACAAATACTCCAGGATCTGAACGGCGAGATAGTTTTATTCTGTCTAACCTTTCTTCCTTACCAGAAGGTTTGTTGAATGAAGGCAAAGGTCCCAGCCTAAACCTGTGCTTGTGACCAGTCCAATAATAGAATGGTAAATCTGGATTTATTTTCTTCACAAATTCGTTCAAAATTTTTGGTTGACTTTGCAGAAATGCCTTGTAATCGAATACATCCCCAAGTTGCTCGTGAAGAATGGATATAAACCCTTCCACATCATCTGTGCTACCCGCACGTGGATGTTCAGGCGACAATCCCCGCTTAACATATTCTGCTCTACGTAGCTCCAAGCTTTCGCAGTTTGCGATAAGTGCAATCACTATTTCCCTTGTAAATCCCTGAATGCCTTTTATTGGCCTTAGTATGTCTATGGTGCTAAAATCACTTTCAGATCGGTACCAGGGCATCCAATCTTCAAGCAAAAAATCCAGCATGTCGTGGTTATACTTTGAACGCATCGCTTCCGTAATGCCTCTTCCATCTGATGCCTTATGCCAGTTCCTCACTACTTCAACAAAATTGGCCTCAGCAGTATATCCATTTTTCTGCAAAAACTCTAGCACACCTCGTGAAAATATCTGTTCACAATGTGGCACGGACTGTTTCTGTTTACCGGTCTGAGTCCAGTTTTTGGATCATGTATAGTGCTTCTCTGAAACAACAGAGATCAATTCCCGGTATTGATCCGGAACGAAGACACCCTGTGATCCGTTTGAGCACATGACAATGGTCTTCTCTCTCGTGTAGAAACTCATTTGTCTCTTTGCACATTTCTGGTTGAAATAAATGATTGTAGAAATCAACATCATAGACATCCTTTAATTGCTTGACTTCGTACCGGAATAAATATATCGCCATCAATGATTTTAAACATTCGTTTCCAGTTTCTTCTTTCCCTAAGTAGAAGACGCCGATGTTAGAACAAGTTTTGTCGTTGGTGGTATTTTTCTCATAAATCGAAAGCCATCACAACATATAATAGGTACAGTATAAGCATATAGAAGCAAGTGTGAACTGCATCATATATACCTATATTTCCAATGTGGTTAGAATTCTTAACAATGGCAGGTTCGCACACAAATTTGAGTCATAAAATTCTACGACTACGAGTTTTAAAATTTCATGATACAATAAATTACAAACACCCAAACCGTGTTTTTGTAACAAAACAGTCATTGCCATGCATATGCATAGCATTTTGAGATTCTGTTTCTCTCAAGATTTACAATTCATAGGTATAATACTGTACCTTACTTGTATTAAAATTCACGTGGTACTCATTTTCGCTCAGCTTTATAAATTCGCGCAAGTAATGTTCCATGTTCGTTCTTTTTGGTCTCTTTTTAATAGAACTATTAACATCTAACGCATTTATATTTTATAATGATACGATACGATATTTATAAGGATATTTATAACGCATTTATAAGGATATGATACAATCCCGACAGAAATTGTCCAGGATGATGATGAAGACATTTTTAATTTTCAACGTTACGAGTTATTTTATAACTAGTCCGAGAACTAATGCACGGATTCTATGTATACTGTACCGTATATACTCATGCATACAAAATCGCAGCGATACGACACTTATTTTTGTGGTAATTTGTACATTAATATTTCATTTGCGTAAATTACCTGATATCCAAGTGTTGGGATCATAGTGAAAAGGAAACAGAGATCTTTTCAATATGTGGATGGCCTTTTCAAATTCAATCTTGATACCATTAGGTTGATTCATAAATGTATCCAACCAAATAGCGGCTTCAGGAGGGATAGCTGGATGGGTGAGCTCAGAAGTAACAAACAGATTATTGTCTGGACCTAAAAAGAAATGCCCTGATTTCTGTATTGTAATGATAGGATAATTATTGTAGTTTTCTGTCTTTTTATTATATGTTGCTAACACTTTTGCCATAATTATTAAATTAAATAAGGTAAATAACATTTTTTCTTACCACGTTTTTTCACAGGTAAAAGGAATTTCCTGATCTGTGAAACACGAATTCCACGAGCCTCTGCTTTAGACTGTTTGATGACTTCAACAATTGACACAGGTCTATCTGCTCCTGATGTTCGAAGTGAGTTAAACTCACCGTCAGTGACAAAACCTAAAATAAACATATATGTTATACAACTATTTTAAGCAATTACTTTTACATGACATGCTTTTTTATGCATGTCATGTAAAATAAATTACTCTAACAGCATCACAATAATGTTAAATATGAACAGGGGTGGGCGTTAATGGCTTTTATTATATAAAGCATAGTGCTTTATGCAGATTTCGAGCACCGATAAAACTGATGATCTCACATGTGAGATTATTTATGATAATTTCACTATGATAATTTCACATGTGAAAATTATCGCTTTTCAATCACCAATCCAAGCTGCTTTTCTTGTTTATTTTATTATGTTTGAAAAGACTGTCCTTTATATAATAAACAGAATAATACATGTATGCTTGGAAATACCAGATTTATTTCTCGTGTTGAACATGATATCTCACTCGTTCGCTGCGCTCACTCGTGAGATATCATGTTCAACACTCGAAATATATTTTGTATTTCCGCGCACCCATGTATTATTCTCTATATAATCAGTTGTGCATGCAGGCACTCACCAACAACAGTCATCCCAAGATTTACCATAGTCTTCCTAAGCTCCTCACGAAGTTCACCATCAGAGACACCATGATAAGGAAGAAATGTAACAGGCAGTGCATATGGCTTTATTTGCCGTCTTTCATCTGCTATCATAAAAATCATCAGATGAGATGCTGCAACTCGTTTCTTCGAATAAATTGATTGCATATACTTCAATAGGCTTTGGCGCAATTTCGATAATTCCTGAGGAATATTCCCAAATCTCCGATTGGTCGACAGTCTGTTTTGCAAACTGCAAACAGTTGACTTTAACTCTTTGTTCATATCAATAAGTTTCTTGAATCCGTCACACTCCCAAGCCAAGCCAATGCAAACAAACTATCTTCTGAAGTGTTAGATTTCCCTTGCTTTTCCTTGAACTGATCCATTGCGTCTTTCTCTCCAGTTTTCAGAAATGTAACGTCCTTGTCTATGTCAGATACCATTTTGCAAAGATCTTGACTTACACGGTGTTTTCTGTCTCTAAGCCCAAGACCCTGACAAAATGACCTCTTTTTGCAGTACTCATCATACAATGACTGGAGCTGCCCATCTCCAAGATCACAGTCCCCAGCCCACTCATGACGCATCGATTCCTTCAACCCTTTGCGCAAGTCACAGGCATCAGCCTTTATCCACCATCTACCATTTCTGTTGCTATCTCTGATATGCTTCAAAGCTGTGATCTAAGATTTATAAAGTAAACAGCAGTAGCCATTAATTCTTGCACCAAGAAACCCTGAAATGCAGTGGCGGAAATTCACGTTTTTCGGTGGGGGGGGGGGGGGGCAAAGCCTCCTAAATTTCCGACAAACCCCCCATTTACACTGAAAATAGGCTGTTTTTAGGTGAAAATTTCAAACAAATTGTCAATTTTCCGTAAAGGACCCCACCGAAATTTCCGCCACTGCTGAAATGAGTGACCAAACTGCATACTTACTGTACATTTTGAGGGCCACCATGAAAACTACTGGGAAACCAGTAATGGTGTTTTTATCCTCTTTAACCCATTAAGCTCCAAGGGTCTCCCCTTGACGAGTAAAATTGTCTGGTGTTAGGCAGAGTAAAGTAAAAAGTCAGGGCGCACTGGGGAGCATTGCCGCTTAATGGATTAAATAAAGTATTTCTTCTTCTTCACATTTGTTGTGCCTGAGCATCGGTGTAAAGGGAACCTAATTTGTGTATGTGAGTTTTTTGTCATGGCAGGCGAAAATAAGTGTTTCTAATTAAGATTCTCTTTTAGCATAATGGTCAAGTGAAAAAATCATTTTCAAATTTACACATAACATGACTACCAAATCACTAATTTGGTAGTCATGTTATGTGTAAATTTGAAAATGATTTTTTCATTTGACCATTATGCTAAAAGAGAATCTTAACCCTGGAAGAAAATTGCATGTTAATGGACTAACTCTGTTTTACATAATGTATTTATCAGAGACTTTTACCTGAATCCGAGCAGTCCGTGTGTAAGAATGAGATTGGATTTCCCTCTGGATCGTTCTCAAAGAATGGCCTGCAACATTCACTTTGGCTTTCATGGGATCTACTTCTTTTTTTCTTGGCTGGTTTCCTTGTGGTCTTACTCCATGTAGCTTTTCAATCTCAACAGGATCATCACCTAAACACACATCTTCTCTTTCATCATCATTAAGTTGTGCCCATAAAAAGCTGTGATTTAAGGTGGTAGAACAGTCGACATCTGTTGTAAAATCAAGTGCAGGATTAGTGGAATCATAAATGGGATCACAGGGGTCATATACAGGGTAAGTAGAGTCGGGTGTATAATCACTTGATAAGGATGTTTCGGCATTGAGGTCAACTGAATAATTACTGGGGCTAGGTTCAGGCTCAGTGGGATTTGGAGAAAATTCAGTAGAATTAGGCATAGGATGAGTAAAGTCACTATGGTCAGCTGTAGGATAAGTGGCGTCTTGTACAGGTCCTACAGGACAATTAGAATCAGGATCAGTGCAGAGGGGTTCAGATTCAGCACCAGGGTCTGGTATAGGATAAGTTGCGACATGTTCAGAATAAGCAGCTGGAACAGGATCAGTGGAGTTGGAATCAGGTTGAGTGGAAACATGCATAGGAGTGGTGGCAAATACTGAATCAATGGGATCATCTGTGAGTTCAAGGTTAATGCAGCTAGTTGGAGGACAATCCATATCAATACCCACGCACGTATCAGTCCAAGCTTGTTGCAACAGATTATGGTTACAACTGTTATAACCTACTGGTTGCACATTATCACCACACTCCTCATCTTTGTCAACATCCTCCTCATAAGCAAACCCAGGTCCTCTTTGCAAGCAAATCCACTTATGTCCGAAATTTGCATACATGGTGGCTTCCCATTCAATATAGTCAGGATCTGCTTTTATTCTGTTAACTGTTTTACTTGAGAAGTAGCGGATATTGTAGCTTAACATTCCAAATGGCATCCTATGGATGGGAAGTCTGGGTCCTGTGCCATCTTCTCTTTGCAATCCAAGACCTTTGGCCAAATGGTACAAAATATTGTCTTTCTTATTGTCTCTTAGGACTCTAAAGCTTTTGCAGCAAAGCTCCAAAAAATCTATTGGAACAAATGCCTTGTAATCATCTCCGCATTCAAGGGACAAGAAATGCATGAATAAATGTTGAATTAATTCAGTTCGAAGTTTGTTTGTCATTTTTGATAACAAGGTTATGATGTCAAATATGATATCTCCAAAGCAAGTATTATGTTTTGACTGGCGGTAAGGTGAATGCCCAAACACAGGAGATAAGGGCGTTGGTGTTTCCGATTGTTGGGAATAAACTGGTGTCAGTGGTGTGGACGGTTTGTCATCACTGCAACTAGGTGGTACTTTTAAACCCCCCTCGAAATAATTAACACCTAACTCTTCTTCAGCTTCATTCAATGTTTTGTACTTCTTCCGAATAAATGAGTTCACTTGGTGTCTGCAGGCAGTTCCTATATGAAAACAAGATTATATATTTATTATTTAATAGTCCTATAAATGACTTTGTACTCATAATTACCAGCACACATTACAATCCCAAGTTTGCCATACTGTATGTGTGTGGAGCATCAATACAATTAGCTAGAGCTAGGGTTTACCTAAGTTCTAGCCAGGGTATTTGGGTATGTATGTTGGAATAGTGCCTATTGCTTCGTATGCAAAAGTTTTCCCTTGACAAATAAAAATTTCCAGAAAATTTAGACAAAGAAAAATAACAAAGTATGGTGCACAAGGATGGCAAATCTTCTTATATTGTTTCTTCTTATATTATTTTAAGAAGATTTTGTTTTAGACCAAATTTCTTCTTATATCTTCTTATATTATTAAATTTTTCTATAGCTTTATTCAAGAAATTAAAATTGTCTGTTATGTAAGTCAGTCATTTTTAATGTAAATTTGTTAGTTTTTCACCAATAGATCTACATGCATGACAACTGTCTGAAACTTCGCATAAACATCATACGTCATTAAATTTTTGTTTGAATGTCGAAAATCTTCTTATATTGCCTTAAATCTTCTTATAATGAATATAAGAATTAAGAAGATTTTTTTCTAAAAAATCTTCTTATATCCATCTCTGATGGTGCACCAAAGTGCATCGTGCTTTCATTTCTCTATTACAAAAAGGTACTGAGGTACCTGCTAGTCATATATGCTTAGGCAATATATACAACATAACAAAATTAACAATAAAAAATACTGTTTATACCTGATAGATCTTCTCACTTTTCCTGTTGAATTAGAAATTGATTCTGCACATTTATTCCAAAAATTTGGATCTTTTGTTGCAGGCCAGGAAAACGATTCACTGTTATCCACATGTGTATACAGTGCCACAAACTCAACCAAGGCTCTTTTTTCATCATTAGACCATGGTTCTGAATGGACTTGTGCATCCTATCAATATATTAAGATTATGCAGTTTCCAATCTAATAACAATTTCTGTGTGTTATCAACAACAGCAGCAACACAGTGCCACATATAAAAATGTGTTTCATAATACAATATCTATTTTACTATTGTATTATCTATTTGCAAACCCCAAAACATGCTTACTTTTTACTTTGAAAAGTTACTTACCTTTTTTGGCTTAAAGTCAAACAAGTTTTTCCTCGACGTAGGTTCTCTTTTTCTATTTCTGTTTACTTTGGTTACAGGCTTCCCAGGCGACGTTCCACTCGGTACAGCCGTTCGTTTCATATTATTCAAATATTCATATTGTCCAAACTATGAGGGGTAGACCCGGGTAGAAGTGGAAAATAATTTAGATAAGACTTCAAACTACATCGTCAGTCAAACAGTTGTTCTATTGCACCCAAATATATCCGACTCCACGCCAATATTTCCACTGTATATTCGACGACAAAACAAAGATGGCGTACCAGGTTCCACACGAACTTGATGTGCTTTTACAGTAATTTCTCGGTCTACGATCGACAGACAATTAGCCAAAGTTGATACAATGAAACATATAATGCAGGTTTACAATTAAAACCAACTCTTTAAGCACATCCAAAATTTGTAAAACGAATAAAATGACTAAAATTTTAATCGTACACTCCGTGAAATGACACTACGTGAAGGCGGATTACATCAGAGAAAAATAGCGACCGCTGATTGGTCGATTTTGTGACACACACCGCCTGCTTTATATTGTTATTGGTTCATTACATTGTTGTCGCGTGAACGCGTTCGAATCAACCAATAACAATAGAGAGTGTAATTCGAACTCGCGAGCTCTCAACTGAATATCCCCGCGCGGGTATCGACAGCCACGCTTGCACAGGGGGCCCAACCACAGATTAAGGATATACCAGAAGTGTAACTTCATAGGAATTTGTGTCCTCCAAATGGCACTTGCTAGGAACATGGCGGCGTGAAAAACACGAACGTTTTTTTTCTTTCGTGGCCTTTTTAGATCGAACTTTTTGGATAAAACAGTTAAGAGCATCATTGTTAAATGTTTGAGCTGGTTGAAAGCAATGAAGAAGTGAGAAAAGACGAATTGTCGGCTTTGTCGCGCGCCGGCGCGCTTGCTAGGAACATGGCGGCCGTGGAACAACTTTTTACCTGAAGTTACACATCTGTATATATTTCATCTGTGGCCCAACTACGGTTTATGTCTGTAAAAAAGTGTAAAATAATAAACTTACTTGGAAAAGAATCCGAAAGATTTCCATGAACAATATATATATTAATATTTTGCGGAGAAAGAACAGCAAAGTTTAGTCTATATGAAGTACTGTAGAGTATTCAACCGGTAAGTAATGCGGGCGCATATGGAATTAATAATAAAATAAGTATAATAAGTATAACTAGGGTACCTGCAAGGTAGGGAATGCTGCGGGGACTGTTTAGCTTCTTGAAACAAACATGCAAACAAATATGCAACACAAATTATATTCAGTAGACGGTGATTATTGGCATTGACCCAGTGGCTTGCGCGCTGTCAGTAGATGCATACCCTAGCATAGTTTGCAGGATGAGACAAGCTAAATATATCACGAAACATGAAAGACATCAAATTTTGTAACATCTATTTCAAAATATCAATATTTTCCATGTATTGTTCTTCCACATGGAATTCTCACATGAAACCCATGTTTACTGCGATGAGTAATTTGACACTGCCACGCAAGGAAATTTGCATATTTTTGTAGTGCATAAAAGCGTTAAAAATATATACATGTGCGCAAAATAATTTTGCATTTGGAAAGCTATAAAACGAAAGCGTTGTTCCATCATTCTGTTCTTACTTTGCTGGATATGTGAGTCACCTACATGTAAAGCAGAACTCATTTCAACTCATTGCCATTCGAATATTTGTCTTAGCGCGCGCAGAACTGAGACCCTGTCTGCCGGACTGCAGAGTTGGTCAACGCCGCACCCGAGATTTTTGACTTAGAAAATTTTAGCGCACCTAGGATATGCTTGATAACAATTTTCACACTTTAATCTGCCTCAAAAACTCTTATTTCCATTGTATTTTTCTCACTTTTGGTCCTTTGACTGCCACTTAAGGCGCACCTGAAGACAATTTTGCGCACCCGCACCTAGATTTTGAGCAAAATTTTAGCTTCCGCACCCGAGATCTCGTCGAAAACTGCCCAACTCTGCAGTCTGGCCTGTCTGTTCTGACAATAATATGACAGTGAACGCGACTAGACAAAAATATTAAGCCCATTGTAAAATAGGAATAAAAACATATTTCTATGCCTACAGTAGCCACTGATCTGAATATAGGCTGGATAACGCATCTCTTGTCAAAAGTGAAGCCGGAAGTCAAGCGGCCGATCAGTGCCGCCACCCGATTCTGAGGCCCTACTTTATTATAGATAGTATTACAGAATCCTAGTTTTTTCGCTTTTTTTGCCTTTTAAACGTTTCTGGTCTGGCCAGTTTTACTATCACAAAGATAGAAGCACACGAGAAGAAATTTGAGCAAAAAATTTGGAGTATTATGGTTTTATAACGCCGTGAAACTGGATTTACATGTTCGAAGGAGTGAACAGCCACATGTTCGCGATGTTTTGTTTATATTTCAATTCAAAATCCACTCAAAATATAGAATTACTGTAGTACTGGACGAAGGCACTCAAGGAATTTGATGAAATGAACCAGCTCAGCTGCAGTATGAACAAAAGCGTGAATGTGGTAAGTTTTTAAAACAGGAATTAAATAGGTTATTAACTTAATATGTGTTCATTTCAGTACGTGAATATTGAACCAGTGTAGCACTGTTCCTAATTCCTGTTTTAAAAGCTTACCACATTCACGCTTTTGTTCATACTGCAGCTGAGCTGGTTCATTTCATCAAATTCCTAGAGTGCCTTCGTCCAGTAGCAGTAATTCTAATATTTTGAGTGGATTTTGAATTGAAATATCATAAACAAAACATCGCCAACATGTGGCTGTTCACTCCTTCGAACTTGTAAATCCAGTTTCACGGCGTTATAAAGCCGTAATACTCCAAATTTTTTGCTCAAATTTCTTCTCGTGTGCTTCTATCTTTGTGATAGTAAACCTGGCCCGACCAGAAACGTTTAAAAGGCAAAAAAAGCGAAAACACTAGGATTCTGTAATACTATCTATAATAAAGTAGGGCCTCAGAATCGGGTGGCGGCACTGATCGCCGCTTGACTTCCGGCTTCACTTTTTTCCATCAAATTATTAAGAGATGCGTTATCCAGCCTATATTCAGATCAGTGACAGTAGCCTATTTAAATGGGTAAACCCAGTGAGCTCTATATATATATATCTGGAGTGAGAACTTATGTCCAAAAAGTGAAGCCAAAGATGGCGGAAATTGACGTCCAGTGCCAATCCCTTTCTATTGTTTTCGACCGCGCGGTTTGCACAAGCCGGCAAGGAGTGTGCCGAAATTTTGTGTTTTTACTCCGATGTAAACAATAACATCATGATTTTATGAACTAATAACTTGATTAGCGATACGATCTGTTAGAAAAAACTGGAATTAGCTAGAAAAATGGTATGAAAACTGTTTATGATCTTCATGAGTTTGGACGTCAATTGCCGCCATCTTTGGCTTCACTTGGCCTATTGGCCGAACATTAGAAGTTCTTACTCCAGATATATATGGAGCTCACTGGTCAAACCTTGCACAAATCAGAATTATTCAGTCAGGCAATTTAGACGATCAATTGCATATCTGTGTGTCAAGTTCACAGGGAGTCACAATCGTCAAGCGCCAAGCGGCATACATGAAACATCACTTGATGCAAAATATGGAAATCAGCAAGAGAAAGCAAACGCGAATGGATAGAAAAACCTTTTAAAGACATCTCTATGTAAGACTTCCATGCTTTACAGCACTAACAGCTCAAGCAAAGTCGATAGCACATTAGCAGAATAATTATATAGTTTATATATAAACAGACACTGAATCTAGCAGTGATCGATTGTGTGCTTTCAGCGTTTCATAGATATATAAATTGAGATTGCCAACTTTCCAAAAAGGAGTAAACAAATGTAAACGTAAGTTATAAACAAAAGACAAAATATCCTACCTTGAAGACTCCGTCCGTCAAAATCGAAGACTCCGTCCGTCAAAATCGAGAAGCACATGGAACTGAGCGAGTTTAAAATTTGTGTTCTGCGCATAGCAAGCGCGCACGACCACAATTCCATGCGCTAAATAAAATTTACTTCAAAACCCCCTCTCTGCACATATTAGGTTGCTGCTACGCTCGCTCGCTTCAGGCTCGCTCGCTCCGCAGCAATTATTATAACGCCTGCAAGGGGCGGGACAGGCGGTGCGGGCTAATTCCACATGCGCCCGCATTAGTCAGTTGCTTACGATTGTGAAGTACTTCATATAGACTAAACTTTGCTGTTCTTTCTCCGCAAAATATTAATATATATATTGTTCATGGAAATCTTTCGGATTCTTTTCCAAGTAAGTTTATTATTTTACACTTTTTTACAGACATAAACCGTAGTTGTGCCCCCTGTGACGCTTGCCTGAGATTGCCAGAAAATTTTCACCGACAAAATATCTCTTGTGTTTGCTGAAGACGATGAGTGTGATGGGAAATGTAATGTGCTTTGTGGATCTGTTGTTTTTGTGACGATTCGATGCATTATTATGCGACGCGAGAAGGATTTGTGAAGCCGATGCGAGTTCGTTGGAGCTGTATTGACCTGCCTTCTCCTATGATTACATATAATACCATGAGTGACTTTAATTTCCCCTCAAAGTGGATTTAAAATCACACCAAGTCAACACCGAAAAGTCGATTGCAACTTGTAGTAGAAGTAAGTAACTTTATTTCTTCATTTGACACAATATTTTAGCAATTTTTTGACAATATATATTCGACTATTAAGTCTACTATAATTTGCTAATATGAAGTACCCTAACCATCAATAATAAATTTATATTTAATTCCATCATACCATTTCTGGGCAAATAGCATAACAGACATAACACATACACATAATATACCATAACATACAAACAGCAATAATAAAAAATTATTAATAAAAAAATGTTAATATAGCAACAATGTGAGCTTGGGCTGCTTGTGGTTAGACGGTTTTTCCTACCTCCTCCACAGGCGCTTTATTAATTGGAGCGGGCTTGGAAAATTAGGGAAGGGACGCACGGGCGGCATAAAAAATGCGGGTAAGGCGAAGAGAAGCGCCTGCTGACTAATGTTCTCAAGATGGCAGAAGCTATTCACCATTTATTTGACTATAATCGTCCGGAGAAAGAGTTTGTTAATGATTCTTATGAACGTAGGCTCTTACAAAAGGTTAAGGAAGGTGGGAAAGTACTTTGCCCTAACTGTCACGCTACTGATGGCAAAAATAAATGAGCATATATACTTTTAGATTTGTTATACATATTTGTTATTATTTTGCATATAATTTTCCTTTCAAGTTATACATATTCGTAGTCAAATACATACTCATACTACATACTGAATGACACATTAATGATGTCGACATCACTAGCACTGAAGTCAATTGAACCCTTCGCATTTTGAGTGCATTTTTCGGTGTTGTCGCCCATCGAGACTGAGGACAAAAACACTTTGATTCAACGTTTCATATTTCGATTAATATGGATCATATTTCAGCAATAACTTTTAAAATATATCCATCTAAGATGGAAAACACGAAAATATATCGTTTTACGCTGTGATGGGCAATATTTCAGGCAGATTTTTTTGGATTCCCGATTGTCGACATTTACGCCTGATTTTCGACCATTATATGGCAGGCCCTTCGTCACTCTTTCCCCTGATGCAAAATATCACCCGCCCGCGGGAAAAAGGGCCTGAGGAGGAGGTAGCGGTTTTTCAAAGAAATTCAAGGAAAGTTTAAGCAAAATCAAGGATATTTCGATGGTGCGTTGTGGAAAGTGGAAACACTGATTTTAGCTTCGGGATCGGGAGCAAATAACCAAATATTTTAGAAAAAACGAAGATGCAAAGTCTGAAGTCAAAAGCTAGACTTCAGATTTGAAACGATTTGAATTTTAATACCCAGCGATCGGTGATTGAAATGGCGTCCATTTTTATTTAAAAAATGTTTAACAGAGGCATAGCCACAGGAATAAAGACGTTTCGAGTGGTTTATAGGACAACTGCCTCATCGTCTGACAAAGTTATGAATGGACCTTGTCTGGAAAAGAATGTATCTCGGTAAATGTTATTGCTACGTTACAAAATGTTATTGAACGTATTTATTTATACCATAAAAGGCATACTGAACGAACAGCGTGTAATGGTGTTTACTCATGTTGTCATGAGACGCTATTTAGAGTCATATCCGAGTTTTACTTTTATCCTTTTGGATAAAACATAGCCTGAGTTGCAGCCGCTTGTATTTCCGGAAGTAAAGAGTATAGATAAAACGTGGATATGGTACAAACGATAAGCTTCGGGTCTTTAGGATCAAACTTCGACGTTTCGAGCGAAGGCTCTTCGGTGGCGAACGAAGGGCTTTCGCTCAAAACGCCACAGTTCTTGTTGAATTTTTCAGGAAGTTTGATCCTAAAGACCCGAAGCTTTTTGTATATATATAGACGCTACATACATGCATTGGAATCACAAATTTATCGTATAAATGACAACATGAAATTATGACTGTATACATTTGTTTCGTGTCAGTTCGTTAAATGCCTTTTCAAGTCTAAGGTCTTAATAACTTGCAAACGTGTATATAACTTTTCAAATCTTAGCAGCTGCTACATCAGACGACCAAGCAACCTTGGGTTAAGGTGGCTTAAGGACACCAGACGACCAAGCAACTAAGGCTTAAGGTGGCTCCCTAGGGTTTTATGTCCTGGGGTTCCGTTCTTCCTATATGTGGCGGGAACTTTAGACATCGCGTGTAACTCGCGTGACTTCAAAATATAAACAAATATAGCGTTTATTTTTCGAAAAACTCTTAGCGAAGCATAAAAATAATTCTAAAATCCATAACGATATCTGGAAGTGACATCGGAGAAAACAATAGTGTAAATTTGCTTTTGCTAGCGGCATTGTTGGCCGTTTTTGACCGCTGTACGTGAGGGTCGTATCGCGAAAAGTGGGATATAAAGTTTTTGCACATATTTGCAGTATTTCCAGCTCTATTGACCAGTACTTCTGACAATAAAGATATTTCAAATAATGAAGAAAAGTCTTCCTCTATGCGTGAAACGGGCAGGATCGAAACTCGTACAACAAACTGCCATAAAAAACAGAAATTATTTCAACGGCCACTTTGCGAAAACGTTGGACCCGGTAAAGTGATTGAACCGATGATGAATGCCTTAGCTGTTAGAAAAAAGCTGTAACAAGTCATAAGCAGTAAATACCCAACATTTTCTTCGATCTTACATGCAATAATCCACACTTAGGGCCTGTTCATATGGAGAAACGTTATCCCGATTACTGGCTAAAGTTTCCGGCTGTGACGTAGCACTGGTGTGACGTGCAAGGCGGGAAAAGTTAAAAAACTGTAAAATACATTTTAAAAACAAATATGGCTGCTTTGAACTTACATTACGTATTTGGATTAATCGTAAACAACCTTGTTCAATTTTCTGTACTTATTACTAAATTGCAAGGAATTCTGATGTTGTGGAAATGAAAGTTCTGGATATGTTGTGTTCATATGGGAAAAACATTATCCCGGTCACCGAGATCTCGCCTGTCAACAAGCGAGATCTCGGTACATGGGAAAACTTTCATCTCATATGAACGCAGTGTAACTTTTCATATTATTTTCATAACAAGGCGAGATCTCGCTTGTAAGCTTGTGGAAATGTTTTCTCGCTAACCGAGATAACTTCTCCCCATATGAACAGGCCCTTAGTTGGCCATAAACAGACACAGTATATCAAATACTATTTCTATAATTTTTTTAAAACTTGGAATTTGTAAAACAATAAAACCTGCTTTGAAACTTGAAAGACTTGCGTGTGTTCATTGTTCTCCACGAAATGCATGCGGGACCCCACGCGAGAAACAAGATTTCCGACTATTGTATGACGTCAGAGCTCCAAAAAACCTGAAAATGTACCTCAAATTTATCCCGTTTCCTTCTGTGAATTTTTCTAAAACTTTGTACATTTAATAATATCGGCTTAATAGGTGTAATGTGAATTTTTCTTAAAATTCTAACGAAGGAAAATTTCCGAATATTCATTTTTGAATGTATCGATAGAATTTTTTAAAAATGAGGAAATAGAACCATTAAGCCAATATTATTTCCTATGCAAAGTTTTAAATTTTTTACCGAAGGATATTCTTAAAATGACAGGAAGAAGACAAAAAGTAAGCTTTATTCTAAGCACGCTGTTGCCATGGTAACGAACTTTCAACACAAAAGTAGTACACCAGAATCTTCAGGAGAACATTCTCGATGTTTGCTTTGAATTTCGTCCTTGTATCATGCAAGATCAAGAAACAGGAGCCTCTTGAATACAATAGTGCACTATAATGCGAAAACCCTAGGGAGCCACCTTAAATTCGTAGATTATAACGTTTCATTTTAAATATTTGCCGATATCGAATGTATTGCAACAAAACTACGTTTTTGCGCCAACATACTGTTTTCAACCATTTACAGGCCAAAGTCTACTAGCTCAACAACAATATATTGTGATAAACGGATGGCAACCGGGCTTGTAATACTAATTCATATGTAATCTACACATATATATGTGGTTGTTGCCTGTTTGTAACACAAAGACAAAGTAACATGTTGTTTTGCATGGATTCTTTTGGAAATGTCATATTTTAATGCATTCAGCGCCAAGTTGAGTTCTCATTTCTTATTAGCATTTTGAATTATGCAAGTGAAGATTACCCAAATCTTACACATGTTAATAGCTATAGTCAGCTAATTAAAATAAGACAATTATATACTGAAATACAGCACTTGACAGAAATCCCATTGATCCATGGAAATAATTAAAGAAACCTTAAAATTTTAGCGCATAACATTATAGAATTATGTTTACCAACCACTAAAACCTAGTTATAATATGCCGTAACAATGGTAACATACCAAAAGATGAGTAAAATCACTCCAGATTTGGACAATGTGGGCGTAGTATATACCAAATTTAACTAAATTTGCATAAATTGAACCAAAACTTGGATTTAACTTATGCAAGGACAAGCAATTGGGCAAACATTCACAGACCTTACATTACGGTAAGGTCTGTGCACAGGCTACTCAAACCTTGAAGATGCCATTTTTGCCTAGTTTCCGGATGTTTGTAACAAGAATTACCATTGACAGTGTTCTAGACAATTTTTTCAAGCTTGGCCGGCCATCTACATGCGCATGGATAATTTTTTGTTACATAATATATTACCTACTATTGTATCAACATTCAGCAAACATCCCCTACCTTCCCAATTGTAAAAGCCTGACGACTTTGTTATTGTTACCAGATTTTCAATGTATAGGCTATAGCTAGCCTTTTAAATACTTCAAGACTGACAGTTTTAGAAAGTATATTGATTTAACCGGTTTCCCAGGGTCTCACCTTCGCCCACACCTATAGGGGGAGGGAGAAGGGGCGTGGCGGAGGCGAGAGCCTGGGAAACAGGTTGATATTGATTAGGCATGCCTAGTACTTTCCTGATTTCCACGGGAGTTGTATATAGCTCGATTTGAACCGAGTTCCGGTACGACTTCGATAATTCTGTCAGAATTCATGAGCACAAGTATCTTCGTTTCTTGAAAATTTAGTATAATAGCGAATAAATGATGTAGGCTTCCATGCACTGATACGGAGGAAGTAAAAAGTTGAATTGTCATTTTTTAAAAGCCTTTTCTTATTAAATTATAATTTTCTGTGTCATCGGCTCCCAGGTGGCATCTAATATAATGCTTAGCGTAACACCTTATGCAACGCAGCGTTTTCAAGTGAGATCATTGACGTTTACACACAGAGTAAACACTAACTCGAGATATATTAACTAGTGCACTATAAGTTAATCGACACCATGATACCTTATTCAGCACGCCTCTCAAATAACCCTATTCCATCTAACCCAACCCCCCCTTAAAAATAGATTTATTAACTGCCTTCTCTATTAAGCCCTATCCCTTTCCCTCTGCACAACGAAGACACTCTTGTGTACTGATTAGAGTTTTTAATTGGCCTGGAATTTTAAGTTAGTTTACTGCGTTTCCTTTTTACTGTTATGAGGGTGGCAAAGAGGGGAAGGGGGTAGTATTGATCACCTTTCTCAAAAAATAAAAGGGTAATTTCACGATTCACGAAGACAAAAATGCCGTTCCAATTGTATTCTTCAGCTCGCATTTGGAAAGACCGGAAAGTCGGCACTCTATGAGGCTTTCTTGACGTTATACGAATTATACTCCTTGTGGACATCTCAAGTACTGTATTTTTTGTTTTGCACACACAAATATCGCTTCTCTACTCCATGTGAAATCACGATTCACGGTAAATTGCACTTGAATCCTCATTTCACGTTAAATATATTGAGCATTTCACGATTCACGTGAACTATCTAAATCACGATTCACGGAAAAATTAATAGCCATTTCTCGTTTCACGAAAAATAAAAATTGCAATTCACGCTTCAGCGAAAATATCCTTTACCACATTGCGTTTCTGCGAATTTAATAAGCGTTATAAGCATGACATGAATTATTCAGATATTCAACTTGCCCGGAATTTTCACGCGAAAATTGTCTGTTGACAAAGTTTTCTGTTTACAGGGAACCTCTGAGCGCTCCTTTCAATCCGGAGGCCACGGGCAAATTCCCCCTCGCCATCCTCCTCAGGTTAAAGCGGGCTGGTTTGGCTTTCTTGTTAAAAACTATCTTCTAACCTTTGTCTATTTGTGTTTTTGTTTTTTGGTAGGAGAAGTAAACTAAAACACGAATTGAACGTAACAACAAATTCTCCATCTTGGATTGATCAACTAAATATTCAAGGTTACGCCGTTGTGCCAAATGTTCTCGCCCCTCCCGAATGTGACCACATCATCAACAAGGCATGGGAATGGCTTTCCGCGCTGGGGACTGGTATACAGAGAAATGACCCGAGCACGTGGACAAACGACCGCTGGCCAAGGAACTTTAACGGCATTATTCAGAGATATCGTATTGGGCATGCGCCGTTTGTATGGAAAGCCCGAACGAGCTCAAATGTGATAGGCGTATTTCAGGAAATCTGGGGAACTAGGGAACTTTTAACAAGTTTCGATGCTATGTGTATTCTTCGACCTGCTGAGATGGTTAAGGATTTAGAATACACACCAAGTTGGTTTCACACTGATCAGAGTCCAAAGAAGGAGGGCTTTCATTGCGTGCAAGGTGTTCTTAACTTGGAAAAGGTTTGTAAAGCCCTGGTCAAACGAGGATGAGAGTTGATGAGAGTCAATGAGAGTTGCAACTCTCGCTCGCGTTTGATCATCAACTCTCATCAACTCTCATCGACTCTCATCAACTCTCATCGGTCTCATACACTCGCATCAACTCTCATCAACTTTGAGCTGTTCAAATTTTGATGAGAGTTTCCCCTCGTATGACCGGTACGCGCGGTAATATCCAGCCAACTCTCATGCAACTCTTGTTCTCGATTGACCGGGGCTTGAGAGTTGATGAAACTCTCATACGACTCTCGCTTGCCAACTATCATCAACTCTCTTCGCTTTTCGGCGAAGAAAGTCAAAAAAGAGAATCGGTGTTAAGACTCCATTGAAATATATCTAAAGCCTAAGGGAGCGTTTTCACATTAGCGGACCTGGAGGATTTGGCCTGAGACGATGGTTGAAATCATACTCAACTGGCCTTGATCTTTAAAGTCTTTTTCAACAATTTCTATAAATACATTGTCGGAAACTGAAGACGTTATTATTGTGTGGTTCCTCCCCCTGTGTTTGTCGATGCAGACTGTTAAAACTGTTAATTAAACGCTCCTAAACACAACATTCACAAATGGCATCGACAACTTGTCTTGCATCGACAACGTTTTGTTCAAACGTTTAAACATTTCGACAAAACACGGTTGTAAAACGCGGACTGGACTGTACCGGACTGCATGCACTTGTAAAACGTGGACTTATCTTAAAAACATACAATTGTAAAACGCGCACCTCTAGATTTGATGCTAATATGATCTGTATTTGGTCATTGATGATGAGTCCTAGCTCGTTTATATATGAACATCGTTTATATGCATTATTTTACGGACGCGGCCGAGCTTTTTGCCGTACTGTTGTTATATATCTATCAAGTATAAAGTATTGGTATAAGTTAAGAAGCGCTACGGGGCAAAGTGGTAAAATTGGGATGTGTTGACACATACAGGAGCAAGCAATAAATTTAACTGTATAGTGCTTATAGGGACTGATTACTCCTGAGGTAATTATCAGCCCGAGCTAAGATTTCAGGAGATAGATTCCATCCTTTTCGAGTGAGAGGAAAATTCTAAAGTAAAAATTAACTAGCGCAAGTTAGACCGTCGACATTTTACCCCCGATATTTTACCCTCGACGCACAACCCTCGACTATTAATATTAGTCGTTTACAGTTTCGTTGTATATATGCGTTTTACAAGTTCGCGTTTTACAAGTCTAGTCCAGTCCGCGTTTTACAACATGCCCACTAGACAGTAACCATTCTTGTTCGTGATTGTTGTAGGCATTGCGGTATACCACAGCACCTTCGTTCCCCAACTTTCCCGTAACCGTTTCTTTGCTCATACTTCTATAATCTATATATAGGCTTCCACTGAAGACGCTGGATTCGCTTGCTATCCGGGAAGCCACAAGTTACACAAAGAATTGTTCCAGCGTAATAATGACTACGACACTACATTGGATTTTAATGTTATATCGGAGGACGACCTCCGCTGGGTGGAACGCGATAAAGGTTTGGTACCCACCCGAATCCCAGCTCCTAAAGGCAGCTTTGTTGTATTTGATAGTAGATTACTTCATTGTAACGTTCCTGCTGAAGTACCCCGCGAGAATCCAAGATGGCGCTATACACTATATATTTGTATGACACCACGGGCGTGGGCTGACAAGAATACACTACAGGCTCGGGTTGAAGCATTTAGAAATCAGCGAATGACAACGCATTGGCCACATCACGTAGGGTTATTTCCAGATGACCAGGATTTTCCAATGTTACCAGAATTTGAGTTGGGTGATATTGGGGAAAAATTAGTCGGCTTAAAAGATTATAGCGGTAATAAACTAGTTTTAGAAGAGGGGATTTTATCTGACAGTGACTTTATACCCCATGATCGACCAACCCTTTGAAATAATAGTGAACTTTCTATACTAGGAGTTGCGAGAACCACTGAGTATTTATATCAAGCACAAAACAATAGTATCTAATTTGATTAAACAATTTTGAAAAATGTTTGCTGTTTTCGAAG
Organism: Trachythela sp. YZ-2020; assembly: GCA_016169945.1. Lineage (NCBI taxonomy): Eukaryota > Metazoa > Cnidaria > Anthozoa > Malacalcyonacea > Clavulariidae > Trachythela > Trachythela sp. YZ-2020. Next base: position 2,004,640 of record JADLSH010000166.1, on the reverse strand, counting down.
TTACTATTGACACTATTGTTTTGTATTTTTCTATACTATGTTAAATACTAACAGATTTATCACTGGAAAAAAATTTAAAATCCATACTATCAAAATCCAATGCTAGCAGTCATGATGACTTCGCCGATCATAATATTGATGATCATAATATTGCATGCTCGGACTACCTCAAAATACTAGGAGTCAACTTTGATAACACCATTGATTTCAGTAAACACATTGGTGATATCTGTACTAAATGTAGTCAGAAAGTGGGAGTGATAATGAGACTACGCAAGCTCATTCCGATGACTGCCAAATTACAACTGTACAAATCAGCGATCCTCCTTCATTTAACATCTTGTCATCTTGTCTGGAACTTTTGTAAAGTGTCGGATAGAAAAAATTTAGAAAGAGTACAGGAAAAAGCCTTGAAAGCAGTATTTAACACTAATAATCTTACTTATAATGAGTTACTTTGTCGAGCTAAACTTCCGACTTTATGTAACAGAAGACTCCAGGACATCGCTGTTCTAATGTACAAGGTAAAGAACAATCTAGCTCCGCCGCATATAACAGAACTATTTAAACAAAAAGAACAGCGTATTGTAGCTAAATACATTGACACTTCAATAAAGTTTTCATTCATTCATTCGTTCGTTCATTCATTCGTTCATTCATTCATATTATGGAAATAATAAAATTTGAAATTAATGCTGGAAATGATATCCATAGTATTTCCATAGTATGAAAATGACAATTGGTATACTAATAATGAATGTTTGAAATAATGAGTGCCAGAGCATTTTTTAATACCGTGGCGTGGTGGGGCATTTTCCCCAGTGGGCACTTTCTAGTGCCCCGCCACTGAAGGAAAAGGGGGCTTGCTGCCCCCAGTTGACTGGGCCCTTTTGCCAGAAGTTGTGAACGTTCAAAGACGATAACAAAATAGTAATTCAATAATTTTGTTTTATTTAATGAACAGTGTCAAATGCAAATAAAAATTATTCTGGTTCAGTTCCCACCCACCCCTGTATTCTGACAACAGTTGAATGGTAGTTGTTACCCTGCATAGCAGGTGCTGAGTAACAACAAAAGTTTAGCTACCGCTAAATAATATGTACTGTAATGGGTATGTTCTTTATATAGCCCTACACGAAATGTATATTAACCGTAACCCCAACCGTAAACCCAATCCTAATCCTTACCCCAATCCGATATATAATTCGTGTTATAGGTCTACATGAAGAACCACGTCATGAAGTTAACAGGGGGGGGTGGGGCTAATCACCCCTAAAAATATGGATTAAGTAAATGTTCTTAATTAACAAATTAATTATGCACAGAAAGGTTGGGAAGCTCAAGGTAGAAAGATGTATTGAAAGTCTATTGATTCCATTTGGTCGAACCAAAAGAACCGAGTACACGAGCCCAAACCAAGCAATTTAATCCACCAGAACCGATTGTAGGGTTTTTCTGGTCCAAGTTATTCATTCTGTGCCAGAAAGTGCAGGAAATGAGTTTTCTGAGCAACAATCTCCATTTTATTTCGTGGGACTATGCCCTCAGACCTGGTGATCGATACATTGCATGCAAAATCCGACATTTGTAACGGGCGTCGAAATGAATGTAATTCGCTTGAATCAATCTGAGGCGAATTGTATTCAATACATGAAAAATTCGAGGTTTGAAACAGGGCGGGGCCATGTGCCTTTTTGCACGTTTTGCCCCACCACTGAGGAACCTTAAAAAATGCACTGGTGAGTGCATGCACTGGTGAGTGCAATGGTAAAAATATTCTCATGAGGCGTAAAAATATTTTCATGAGGTGAAAGATGGAATTTTTCATTCCACGAGATGGTCCTACTAACTTCCTACTAACTTCCAGTAGGAAAGTAGGTCCTACTAACTTCCAGACGAAGGGCCTTCGCTCGAAACGTCGAAGTTCTTATTGTATTTTTCAGTTAGTTTTACACAACAGTCAACCGCCGTATAACTTATATTGCGCATGTTATCATGAAAATATGTTCACATGCGCATTACAATAACATTTGATTATTTTCAATATTTAATATCAAGATATATAACTATTTAATAATGATTTACAATATATCCTGCAGGTCCTTGATTGATAACAGCGTCGTTTAATTAACTAGCTGACCAAGCTTAACCTGTCAAAATATTGCTATTATTATTATTATTATTACTTTACACAATATTACGACTATGTAATGTTGAAACAGCATTGGTACAATTCTCCTGCAGTTTTGTTACAACTTTTTTTACGTGTGCAAGTAAATACGGTATATTAACGAGTATAGGTGATGTTTGCTCCCCCACATGTTGCTCCCCCACATGTTGCTCCCCTGTTACGTTGAATCGTTGATATTAGAGTAATGTTATGTTACGCTTTTACGCGCACGAATATGTCTTTGATCTTGATCCCCTCTGGACCTAACCCAACCCTAACCTGCGATCAGGTTTATTTTTCTCGCCTACCCGCCCCGCCCGTCACTCCGCCTTTAAAATAAAGCCACCCAACCCTAACCCGCCATAGTTTGAAAACGCATACACGTGACGAAATCCAGTGATTGGACTGCATCACGAATACACGCATCAAAAGCCAGTGAACTCTATATAAAAGACTGATCATGGCATGCTACCTTCATAAGGTCAGCCTTATATTTGTATGAAGCCGTATGGAGGCTGACATGTCGGTCAGCTCCAGTCCCTTTAACAAAATAATATATTACTCCCTTTTAATGTTAAACAGTTTTAATGTTCCAGTCTTTTATATAGAGTTCACTGTCAAAAGCATGGCCATGGGACAGAAAGTCCAACTATAACTGTTCAATGATTGAACTAACCTTCGTGAATAATTGTTTTGTCACATCTTGTTGTGGATTTACATAATGCAGCTCGAAATAATCGTCATGACTGATAATGTTTGAAGCAAGTATGGATGTTAGACCTTGTCTCGACGTTGCAAAAACAAGCCTTAGTTTCTAGAATTCAATGAAAATGATTTTTATTTTAATTTGATATAAATATTGAAATCGTAGTCCTGAAATAAAAATAAGAACTCAGCAAAATATTCGAAGAGGCCTTCAAGCAGGGGAACAATCTGAAAAGGGGACACACTGTTATAGTTGTATATACTTTCATATTATGATATATCAATCATATGAAAGTATATATAACAGTGTGCGCCCCCGGAGCATTTCGTGCCCGACATACAAAGTATCTTACGTTCTAAAATCGCATTTTACGTTATAAACCTTTCGCTACGTTCTCTCGTATGGCAGCAAAAAGTGGGAATTTCGAGCCACCACAAGTCGACGACTCTATTAACTCACCGAACTCAGTAAGTTTTGAATTTCAACTTTACATTTAAATGCATTTTACTAAGGTTTTTCGCCGGAGTTACAGGCCCGAAGGTTTGATTTCTGCGACCTCTCCTAGTAAGGTCTTAAATCTTAGGTCCGAAAGAAACAAATACTTAAACAGTGGATGTTATACACCAATGATTGTGATCAGATAAAGAATACAATTTGCCTGATACAACTGCTATCATCCCAAAACTAAGCTGTAGTTTTTTAAATCAATTATAAATCTAAAGCGTATAATGTTTTGCTTTTTTCAGGACATGTTGCGACTATTTGCTTCTGTGTATGGGCTACCTTTTGATGGTCTGGGGGCGGCTGGGTTTTCAAATAATCTTCAGACAATTGGTCGGCTTATCGCCGAATATGGAGATTGCCTTTCGTTTGACTATTTCAAGCCAGTCAAGGATGAAAGGGAAGCAGAAAAATTAGCATTGACAGAAGAAGGATATCCACCTCTTGCAAGTATGTTTATTTTTCTTCTTGAATCCTATATGTATGCTACACCGTGCTTGTGAAGTAGCATTTGGTGTGTCACCTTCGTAAATATATGGTCGTACAGAGTGCATAATCGTTATATTCAGGTTAAGTGATGATATTCGGGTTCTGTCACCAGGTGGCATGAGGTTTCGTACAACTGCTCGAGGTGTATAAATGAAGATTTTGGATGTATATGAAAAGGAAGATTTATTTACCTGTTTGTGTTTGTTTTTTTGCTGCAGTGATGAACTTTTTCTTAAGTTCTGAATCGCTGAAATGTTGATTCAAACCGAGCTTTTTAAAACTGAGCAGCACCTTAATGAGGGTGGTAAAGGGGGGGTACAGATCACGTTTCACGAAAGGTAAAACAGCCGTTTCACGTTTCACATGTAAAAAATAAGCCACTTCACGAAAATTTAAAGAACTATTTTTAACTGTGTATTTTTTATATTCTAAATTGAATATTTAATGCATCTATTAACGCTTTACCGTATTTTTGCATTTTCAAAACGAATTTTACAAAAAAAAACTTAACACGCAAACATTTTTCTAAAAACCAACCGATATATCAAGTAAAAATAAAGAAAATACATAAAGTAAGATTGTTGCATCCGAAACATTGCTCTGTTTGGCGTTCTCACGCTTGGTCCAGTCTTTGTTTTTCCTGCCTTAAATAGATTTTTGTTCCACGAACAAAAATTACCAGCAATCATGCTCACGGCTAGGGATGTAAATCACGTTTCACGACACAAAAATCCGTCATTTCACATTTCACGGGAACAAATATTGGCAATTCACGGCTCACGAAAATACCCTTTACCACCCTCCTTAATTATGTTCATTATTTGGAAACGTTACAAATGCTTGGATCTATTGCATGCACTTGCATGAAGAAACGGATTACCTATAGTATACCAGTTCAAACCTAGCACTGGGAAAATATTCATACTACATTCAAAATCGTTTTGAATTTCGCTCCAGTTTGGTATGACGAAGTGAAGTGAAAACTCCCCATGTTAGAGTAATGCTTATATACCTGGGGAAAGAATGATTTTGATTAATTCATCTTTTATAGGTGTGGTGTTTACTAATGTACCAGACGATGCTGAAGAGTTACCCGCTCACGTTGAGTACAAGATACGACAAGACATTGATACGGTCCAAAATCCTCGATGGAAACGGCATAGGTTTGAAAATTATACGCCTATAATCAGCTTACGCGTGTTTATTCAAGTTTGAACTAAATAAAATCTGATCCAATATTGCTCAACATTACTCATACACAGCCTTTGGCATACAGTAGTATAATGTCGCCTATAGATTGTCAGAGAGACCTCTAAAAGCACAATACTAGATTTTGGATTTGGTTAAGCCCCCTCCTTATCCCCCATAAATCCATTCTGTATCGGACCAACAACTTAGATTTGTTTATGCAGGACTTTAAGTATGCATGTAGCCATGATTGTGACACTAGTTTGCCCGGCTTTACAATCATATTTGTCAAATCAGAATGTTCTGTTATCAGTTCATGTCTTCCAATGCTATACTGATGTCTGAATATGTTGTGTTTCAGATACTGGCGACCAGGTCCAGAAAACTCAATGTATAGATTGAGATATAAATTCTTTGGTTTCATATTTCTACAAGACATGGTTGATCGAGGGATTACAGAGGTTCAGGCAAATGAAACTATTGAAACAACAGGATTGTTTCTACAAATGGTGCCTTATCCTTGCTATATTTATGATAGGTTCGTCAGAATATATATTTTTATGAGTCGATTGCGTTGTTAGCATATGCAAAATTAACCTCCTATATAGCGTTTTGATTGGTTAATAGTTTTAAACCTTACTTTGCAATGTTACGTGCCCGAGTTTGCACATTCATTTTATCAACACGCATTCAGAACTCCTAAGTTTAAATCGTCTATATATTTTCCGTGTATGTATTATACTAAAACGTGTTGAACTATTTCTTTGCTGCATCAGGTAGCTGAGGCGACTCCACTTGTTATATTTTCAATTTCTGTTTCTGGCACATGTTTTCTTAGATTTTCATACACGATTTCGAACTCGATGCCGTTATTCATGACATTGGCCTGGATCTATAGCGTAGGAATGATAATTAAAACAATTGTTCATGAGAAAGAAACACGACTAAAGGAAGTGATGAAGGTGGGTAGGTTGGCGAAATTAATGGAATCGATGTACAGTGATACGACTTATACTTACTAATGTACTGAGGAAGCCAAGTTTAGACAGTAATTTGGCCGACATTCTTTAACTTACATAGAAATCGATTTGACTTGTTGAATGAATCTGGTATATAAGTTCCACTGTCTTCTGTCGAGGTTTGTCGAGTTTTGTTGTTATCGGGGGTTCTCATTATTAGTATTACACGAAGTGTGTTGGAAAGGCGAGAGGGTGAGTGTGCATGGTATAAGAACATTCCAAGATTAACAAAAATACTCGACAAGCTTATGCCGAGGATGGTATATATAAGTTCAATTAGTGTTCAATCGAGAGGAGTTTCTAACAATCTTAGAATCTACGATCCCACACTCAAGTATACGCTATCTCGCAAAAGTCGTAGTCGTCGGGCTTTTGACTACGAGATTTTTTATAAATCTCGTACTCAAAGCCTGACGACTACGACTTTTGCGTGATGGCGTATGCAAACAACACGTGAAAATTACGAATCTCGCAGTCGTACTCGTAGTCACTGCTAAAGCTCCCTAATGTGTTTGACATAATGTGTTTGACCAGTATAATTAACATAATTTCAGGTCGCACAATCTTGCTTTCTACTCATCATATGGACGAAGCTGATGTATTAGGTGATCGTATTGCAATCATTGCTCAAGGCAAACTATGTTGTTGTGGAACGTCACTCTTTTTGAAAAGTCAATACGGTAATGGTTATTATCTTACATTGGTAAAGAAATATCTTGTGAGTAATGTAAGAACGCGAGCACTCGAGGGAGAACCAAGACGAGATAGTGATGATGATCAGAGTGAAACATCAAGCAGAAGTATTGATGAAGGTAATATCCGATCAATTTCCATATTTACAACCTCAGTGGTATGAAAAGTAACTTGTAGTATCCTTATATCACCGTTTGCATCTACGGGTAAACAGTCTATTTTCAAGTGAAACTTTCATGTTTGTCAAGAGCATTTGACAGGTTTTAATCTGAGTAGCAAATCACGTTAAACCAGCCTGTTTATACTTCCATGCAAATTGACCGTGACCAAGATTAACCAAGACTCCCTGCAATCGCACGAAATTCCTTGCCGGAAGATTCTCGCCCTTTTCAATTTGCTATTTTGTGGGTACAAATTTATGACTGAGGAATGATAGAGCATTTGTACAAGGAAATCAAATAAATTACAACTTATACGTACTATGCAACTTCTCTAGGTGTAAGTCTGGGAGATTCATCTTCAGAAATGGGTGAACTTGCAACAGATTACGATAAACCATCACAACTTTCATTAACTGTATTCATCAAGTAGAGTTAGTAGAAAGTGTTGGTACTGAGATGACCTATGTTTTACCTACTGGAGAATCTCATGGTAGCAAGTTTGAAAATCTCTTTGACGCCTTGAATCAAAATCTCGAACGATTTAACATCAGCAGTTTTGGCGTATCTGATACGACATTGGAGGAGGTAAGAACGTTTTGAACAGAAAATGGTCTTGTCTTCGTGAGTTCAGTCTACGTGATCTCATTTATTTGATTTTGAACTATTATTTGTTTAACAGGTTTTCCTTAAAGTGGCTAGTGAAGGAAGTATTGAGGAGGAAGGTAAGAAAATACTGTACGTACTATACTGCCTGTTTCGTGGGTAGAATCGTGCCCGTAATTCAGGCTACTCTACTGTAACAAGTGTTTATGCTCAATGGACATTGCGAAATGTGTGATCTAGCAGATTTTTTAATGCAATATACAGAGTAAGGTTGAAATACGGTCGGGATTTTCATATATTTTTATACACGGGTTGTATTTTTAAAACATCTGGTATGTTAGGCGCAATTATTTTATTAGTGGCAATATTAAACCGTTTATAATTTCTCGTTGAACTAAAGGTAAATAAGTTTTTTTCAACATACATCCATAGATAAGCTTTATCTCGCTGTCAACAATGAAAACAACTCACTATCGTTGTGTTTTTTTAACAGAGGTGAAGTCATCATATCCTACCAGACGTATCAGTGTAAGAAATGAGAAAAGCAAGTTTGAACGTTTCAAGTTAATGTTCCAGAAGAAACAGAGATCAGTGGCAATGGGATCTGTTGAAGAGGATGGTATGCCCCAGGCCGAGGGTATGTAAAACTTCTGTAGATGGGCTGAAAATAGTGATATTTATTGTGAATGATATATATAATGTCTTCCGCAATGTGTGGGCGAACGAGAAATCGTTCAGAAACAACAATGGATAGTGGTAGAACAAAGAAAGTATTTTTACAACAATATTTCCGAGAATGTTCATATAAACTGTTCCGAGAGTGTTCATATAAAGTGGGGCTTCAAACTGCATAAATGTAGAGGTAGTGGATCTTACGTGGAGAATGATAATGAATTGCGACATTAGTCCTGTTTTTCAGCTTTGTTGGACACGTAAAAATAGAAATTACAAAATTTAGGTCCAATTGGGCCTGGGGGAAATGGGACAACGAGGCCCATGCAAGGCACAGCCCCTAAACAAAAAGTATGGCTACATTACAATAACAAAAGACTATATACAATATAACAAAGTACGTATATTCATCATTTTGTTTTAGGTGAAGTTGTGATAGAAGAAGACCAAGAGGTAGCTGATGATATTGAAGATGTTTTCAGAGCGCCAAGAATTCAACCTAAAGCAACTGGCTTAAGTTTAATCAAGAAACAATTCATTGGTTTACTTAAGAAACGTTTTAGTTACGCAAAACGAAACAGAAAAGGTTTTATCTCTCAAATTGTTCTTCCAGCTTTATTTGTCTGTTTGGCAATGATTTCAGCCATGCTTCGTCCTCCTGTCGGTCAACTACCTTCACTGAAACTGACCACAACTGATGCTATCCTCAACCTAACAATATGTTCTTTGCTGATGCAAGAAAATCTCCAAGTGGAAAACGTCTTGCAGACACATTTGTAAATCCCCCTGGAGTAGGTAGATTTCTTCTTTCGAGCTTTGGTATATTATAGTCAGTCTGGATATTCCATTGAACTATAATAGACTGAACGCTAACGCAGGGGAAATTGAAGCCAGCTTGGGCTGTATATGAAATTGGAGCTATTAAAAGTTATATTTGATATAAAACTTCAAGACTTTAGGTACAACGGAAATACTTAAAACTTTGAGGGAAAATTTGCCTTATTTTACAAAAGTGCGGTTTTTGTTGTATTTTTTAAGTATTTCCATTTTGCCTAAAGTCTTGAAGTTTTTATATCAAATATAACTTTTAATAGCTTCAATTTCATATACAGCCCAATGTTCGGCGTTAAGTATTTCAACTCAAAACTCAGAAAAACTAGCTTTCAACGAATCATAGGACTTGATCATAGGAGTTAGCGTTCCAGTCTACTTAGAGTTCACTGGGATATTCTACCTAAACTGTCCACCCTGTAGACGTCCAGTAAGGGTCATCCGTTATTGGTGATATTGAAATTATAATCAGTAAACTGCATATAGCAGAAATTGACCACCGGGGGGGGGGGTTCAGAAGCAATGCACTGACCGGTCATTGTGCCACCAACGACCACTGATCTGAGAGTACACTGGATAGAGCAACCTTACCTATGAAAAGTGAAGCCAGTTTTCGACGTGCAAATTTACTTCCGGAGCCCCAAAGCAGCGTGAATCAATATGGCGTTCTATGGGGAAATATATTTTCGGAGCCGATATGGCGATATCTCGCAATTGCTAGCAATTCACAAAGGCTATACAAGCTTGTTCACACTAATTTTGAAAGAACACAATGTGACTATAGTTTTGTAACAAGAAATTTCAAGAGTACGCTTATACATCGCAGTAAAATTGGTTTCAAGAGTGGCATATTCTGTGTCCATTATGGCAACTGTGACTTAAAATTCTGGAACTTTGCCTTGTAAATACGACATCGTGATACGATGTACTACAGAACATTTTAAGCAAACGGTAAGGAATCAATCGCCTGTTGACATTCGCTGTTTATTAAAACAAACGGGAGCTTACTAGTATGTAAAATATAGAAGATGCAGTTTTTATCTTAGGAAATTTATTTCATGTCATTTTGGTATATTTTGTTTGTCATGTTGGTATAATGTTGTGTAGCGAAAAGTGTATAAGTAACCGAAAACTATGAGAATTAATGATGTGCATGGCTATTAAAAGGTTGTTTTATTCTTAGATCTTTCTGTGATCAAAGTCAAAGACTAGAAGAAATTTCATGGATTAATCTATTAATAAACCCTACATTTCTTTACAAACCCTACAAATAATTCCACAATCTACCTACGGAAGACTGGAGAAGCAAGGGCAATCAAAATTAATGATAATCATGACTTGGAGGTCTTAATGAATGAACAGGGACAAAGTTAAATTGAAAGCAATTAAACAGCTAAGTGTGAATTATTGCTGCGGAGCGAGCGAGCCTGAAGCGAGCGAGCGTAGCAGCAGCCTAATATGTGCAGAGAGGGGGTTTTGAAGTAAATTTTATTTGGCGCATGGAATTGTGGTCGTGCGCGCTTGATATGCGCAGAACACAAATTTTAAACTCGCTTAGTTGACGGAATCTTCGAATTTTTATCGAATTTCTGAAGCTTTTTCAAGTCTATTTTGACCATTCAAGGTAAGATATTTTGTCTTTTGTTTATATGTTACGTTTACATTTGTTTACTCCTTTTTGGTAAGTTGGCAATCTCAATTTTTATATCTATGTCATGAAACGCTGAAAGCACCCAATCGATCGCAGCTAGATTCAGTGTCTGTTTATATATAAAATATATATTCTGCTAATGTGCTATCGACTTTGCTTGAGCTGTTAGTGCTGTAAAGCATGGAAGTCTTACATAGAGATGTCTTCAAAAGGTTTTTCTATCCATTCGCGTTTGCTTTCTGCCTTTCTCTTGCTGATTTCCATATTTTGCATCAAGTGATGTTTCATGTATGCCGCTTGACGCTTGTGACTCGTGTGAACTTGACACAAAGTCACAGATATGCAATTGATCGTCTTAATTGCCTGACTGAATCATTCTGATTTGTGCAAGGTTTGACCTATTCAATAGGCTACTGTAGGCATAGAAATATGTTTTTATTCCTATTTTACAATGGACTTAATCTTTTTGTCTAGTCGCGTTCACATATTGTTGTCAGAACAGACAGGGTCTCAGTTCTGCGCGCACTAAGACAAATATTCGAATGGCAATGAGTTGAAATGAGTTGTGCTTTACATGTAGGTGACTCACATATCCAGCAAAGTAAGAACAGAATGATGGAACAACGCTTTCGTTTTATAGCTTTCCAAATGCAAAATTATTTTGCGCACATGTCTATATTTTTAAGGCTTTTATACACTCAAGAATATGCAAATTTCTTTGCGTGGCAGTGTCAAATTACTCATTGCAGTAAACATGGGTTTCATGTGGGAATTCCATGTGGAAGAACAATACATGGAAAATATTGATATTTTGAAATAGATGTTACAAAATTTGATGTCTTTTATGTGTCGTGATATATTTAGCTTGTCTCATCCTGCAAACTATGCTAGGGTATGCATCTACTGACAGCGCGCAAGCCACCGGGTCAATGCCAATAATTACCGTCTACTGAATATAATTTGTGTTGCATATTTGTTTGCATGTTTGTTTCACGAAGCTAAAGAATAATAACAGTCCCCGCAGCATTCCCTACCTTGCAGGTACCCTAGTTTAAATTATAAACGTCATGGCAAACAAGAGTCTAAAGGTCGAAAGCCGAGCTAACAAAGCTCTACTTAGAGAATTACCTTTTTCAAACCTTTGGCCCGCTCAATTTAATAATTTATTTAAAAACAGTAGCTTTAATAATTCTTTCTTACCGACAAAAAAAGACCTTGATTGCCTGACTAGCATTCATGATTTGAACCTCTTTAACTTGAACATGCATGAGAAAACATCAAACAATGATACTGATTACTATTCACAAATACCGCGATGCAAATATTATTCGCCTCACAGCTTTAATCAACTTAAAAAAACCTTTAAGGTATCTAATGACCGCTATAATAGGCCTACGTTTTCCATATTACACAATAACATAAGAAGCTTAAAGAGAAATTTAGAGAATTTACAAACACATCTCCTCAATGAGCTAGCCTATCATTTTGATGTAATTGGTGTTACAGAAACTAGAATTAAGCAAGATACTATTATTGATTTTAATCCTTCAATGCCAAATTACAACTTTGAATTTGTACATACACCATTAGCTGCTGGAGGAGTCGGTATGTATATTGATAGTAGCTTGAAGTATAAAATACTTGAGAGAAGCTCTAATGAATCTTATCAGGCACTTTGGATCGAAATTCAATCACTGAAGAAAGCAAACATAATATGTGGCGTTATTTACAGACAACACAATTCACCGGAACGTTTTTTAACCTATTTCGAAGAAACTATTGAAAAAATGAGTGCATCCGGTAAACCCATCTACCTAATGGGCGATTTTAATATCAATCTTCTTCGTTCTGAAACATGTAATCACGCTCAAAATTTTATTCTTTCTATGCAAAGTTTCAATTTAATGCCTACTATCGACAAACCAACACGCGTGCATAATGACTCGGCAACACTCATAGATAATATTTTTGTAAGCAAATTAGAAAACAATATTATATCTGGAAATATTGTATCGGACATAAGTGATCATTACTCTCAGTTTTATATCACCCACTCGATAGCAAAACTTAAAACTAATTTTACTAACAAACACTTAACTCGAGACTACTCAAAGTTCTCGGAGACCAACTTTATCAACGATCTTTCTCGTTCTGGATTAAATTATGCTATAGATTTGAACGAAAATGATATAAACAAGTCGTTTTCAAGATTTTATAATAAGTTAAATACAAGTATCAAAAAGCACGCTCCTCTTAAGGAAATTTCAAAGAGTAAAGCAAAGCAGTTAACAAAACCATGGATAACCAAAGGCATCAGGAAATCAATTAAAATTAAGAATAGGTTATTTAACCGTGGTGATAAAGATAAATTATATAGAAACAAAATTTTGACACTCACTCGACAGAGTAAAAAAGACTATTATCATCGATATTTTGAATACAACTTCGCAAACACTAAAAAGACTTGGGAAGGTATAAACGAATTAATCAACCGGAAGAAACAGTCAATTAGACCTATCCCGTCTTTAAAATGTCCTACAAGCAATAGAATGATATATGACGAAAGTAAGTTTCCAAATATATTCAATAAATATTTTTCATCAGTGGGTCACAATTTAGCTAGTAAAATGCCAATTTCACAAATTCCATCCACATATTATCTGCCAAAAGTTAACAACCCAGGATCGTTCCAATTTAATCCTATCACGCCGCATGAGATTGAAATAGAAATTATGTTAATTCCTATGAAAAAGGCACATGGCCTATATTCATGCCCAACTCGTATTTTAAAATGTGCTCGACACATTTTATCTAATCCTTTATCTGATTTAATGAATAAATCGGTTGAATGCGGCCAATATCCAGCCAAATTGAAGCATTCAAAAGTTATCCCTATTTATAAAAAGGATGATGAAACTGACCCCTCTAATTATAGACCAATATCTCTTCTATCAATTTTTAACAAAATCTTTGAAAAATTGATGTATAATCGTTTAAAATCTTTTTTTGAGAAACATGATATCATATTTAAATCTCAGTATGGTTTTCGGGAAAAATATTCAACTCAGCATGCAATTTTGGATATAGTAAATCAAGTCCAATTTAATATGTCTCGTAAATTATTTACTTGTGGTATTTTTATTGATCTGCAAAAGGCATTTGATACTGTAAATTACTCAATACTTTTGAAAAAATTGCATCATTATGGAATACGAGAGATTATAAACGATTGATTTTCCTCTTACTTGATAGGTCGTATTCAAACTGTTCAAATGGGTGTAAATATATCTGAAAAAGAGGAAACCCTATCTGGCGTCCCCCAGGGATCTGTCCTGGGCCCGCTACTATTTTTGATTTATATAAATGATATCTATAACTCTTCTGATAAACTGGCGTTCTCTTTATTCGCAGATGACACCAACTTGCTATATGCCGATAAGAATTTAAAATCATTAGAAAATATTGTCAATGCTGAACTTGTTAATATCTACAATTGGTTAACAGCAAATAAATTATCCTTAAATATTAAAAAATCTAATTTCATTATTTTTCATTCTTACCAAAAACGGTTGGATTATGCGGTAGATTTAAAGATGTATGATCCACAGTCCAATACTTTCGCCTCCCTAGCACCTAAAAATTACATTAAATACCTTGGCGTTCTCATGGACTCAAATCTAACATGGAAATATCATATTGGGTACATCGCTTCAAATCTTAGCAAACGAATTGGCATAATTTCTAGACTGCGTCATTTTGTACCAGTTAGTACCCTAAAAAGTATTTATCAGTCCCTTATGCTGCCCTACCTAACTTATGGTATCGTTGTATGGGGCCATGCTGCAAAATGTTACATTGAAAAATCCTTAAACTTCAAAAACGCGCTCTCCGTTTAATATACTCTGCACATTATCTTTCTCATGCCATTCCATATTTTCACTCAGCAAATGTTCTGCCAATAAATTTGCTTTATTTTAAATCAGTATCAATATTAATGCATGATGTATCCAAAACTGTAGTACCCCCAAATATATCAGCTTTGTTTACTGCATTAAGTCAGGTACATAAACACAACACCAGATCTTCCACTAGGAAGAACTACCACGTTGAATATTCAGGTTTAGATGTACAAAGAAAGTCATTTTCAAGAATGGGAGTTAGCATCTGGAATAGCATTCCAGCAGATCTACGTGAAACACCAAAGAATCACTTTAAAAAAGCTTTGCATCGGAAGCTACTTCAAATATTAGAAAAGAAAGATGATTATGATATTCCAACTTTACAAAAAGAAATTGCAATAATCTAAAGTTAAATCAAATAAAACTAATCTATCATTTTACGATTTTGGCTTTTGGTCTGATTACTCATTAGAGTTTGTGTTTGATCATCCGTCAGATATTATGTTTGTATATACGGTGAATGTGTTTCTGTCGTATATATAGTAATAGCTAGTGTTCTGCAACCTTCTTAGATTACGAATGCGTGTAGTTGCTGTCCACCGCGATAGCTTTTGCTATCTGTGGACAGCAAGATGTTATTGTTTGTAAAAATTTTGTAATTTGTTAATAAAAACCGTTGTAATAAAACCGATATTAAACAGGCTATAACTACTCTGTCTAACACCAGACAATATTATCTTGTCAAAGGGAGAGACACCAGCACTGTAGCATTAGCTGTTCTGTATGAACATTAATGTTCTCTACCAACATTACAGTTATGTATTAATTGTACACTTTCATTGTACAATTGCATATACATTTTTAAAGTATACTTGTTGTGATAATGTCTCATTGGACTGTCAAAAGAAATAGATCATATATATTATACCTCACAATAAGTTTGTCCAATCAGAGAACTAGGCTTGGTATTTTTGAGCGAATACCATGCCCCTGGCAACTTGTACCCTGAGTCGTTTCCCCGGGGCATGGTATTCAAGTCGAATACCACGCTTGAGTGGGGAATTCGACTTTTGAATACCCCGCTCGTACCCAGTTCTTACAAGGTTTGGTATAATATATCATTTATAGACCTTTCGCTCGGGGTATTCCCAAAAATTACCCTTCAGGATGAAATATCCCTCAGGCTTTGCCCTCGGAATATTTCATGCCTCGGGGTAATTTTTTGTGGAATACCCCTCGCTCCAGGTCTATAACTGATAAATATGTGCTTATATTTCCCTAAATATAGGAGCAATAAGCTCCTGTAAAGGAGCCTGTCATAATTGTAGTACCCGTCACCTGGTAGGGGTAAACGTACAGTATTTCTTAAATAAATTACATACTGAGAAGAATCAACCATACCAGGCACACAGTACACATATGTATTTACAGTAAAACTATGTAAAACTACACAAACTGTAAAGGCTTGTTCAAATGAGGCCAACATCATCCAACATTGTAGGTCCACCAATGTTGGACGATGTTGCACAATGTTGGATGAGAACTTTAAACAAAGTCAAACCTGATCCAACATCATCTAACATTATCCAACATGGTATTCAAACAAAGGCCAACAATGTTTCATTCAACAATGTTGGATAATGTTGGACCAATTTGTTGGCTTCATTTGAACCGGCCTTAAGTATTTAACTCAATGACACTCCCACAATTGGCCTGGATGTCCATTAGCAACAGTTCTACTGTATATCACAAGTGACAACTGTTCCTTACAAGGCCCCTGTGTAGGGCACAGAGAACAATGTACAAATTGTAAAATTAACCTACAAAAGTAAAATTAATTACACCTTTTCCATGTCATATATGATAATATAACCATAAATACATGTATGTACAGGTTCCCTTTAAAAGATCCAATCCTGCTAGAAAAATGGGAGAATGCAGTTATGAGGATAGACAACAATGGCCAAGTGTGGAGAGCAACTCGATACAGCTTCATCTGCAGTAAACATTTTGAACGATTAGATTACATCACTCCTCCAACATCTGAGAACAGGACCTGTAGATTAAAAAAAATGCAGTACCATCAGTATTTTCAACGATACCTAACACCAGTGATCTTTCTGATACAGAAAGGAGACGGCTAGGGATTTCAAGAAAACGTTCACTACCACCAGATGAATCCGATACCATGTCACCTGCAGCAAAGGTCCTACGTGATCATAATTATGCAAGAAAATTGCCAGCAAATGACGGCGAAGAACCACAAGACGAGGAAGATTTGACTGAGGAAGATTTGACTGAGGAAGATTTGACTGAGGAAGAGCAGGATGAAGAACCAGATAGATCTGAATTACAACAGAAATTAAGACAAAAGATTAAGAATTTACAACAGCAACTGAGACGATCTAAGAAAAAGTTACAGAGCATGGAAAAGCTGATTTCACATTTACAAGAGAAATTGGTGATAAGCACAGAACAGGCAGGTATACTCCATGCAGCATTTGACAACCTTCAGTTATCACTTTTTCAAAACGCAAAAGACAACTTAAGCAGTGCACCAACAGCTAGGAGATATTCTGACGAAGTGAAGGAATTTGCACTAACATTGTATTTCTATTCACCTAAAGCATACCGGTATGTAAGGTCCATAATTCCACTACCAAATCCATCGCTACTCAGAAAGTGGTCATCCTCTGTCAACTGCGAACCAGGGTTTTTCGAGGAAGCATTTACCGCCTTGGCAAGTGAAGTCAGCCGTGATGCTATTAAGAAGGATTGCTGCTTAATTATTGATGCCATGGCCATCAGAAAGCAAACCATATGGGACCCAAAGAAGGATCGATATGCTGGTTTTGTGGACTATGGCCAGGGAGGACCAATCCTTGATGATCCAGAAACGTTAGCTTCAGAGGCACACGTTTTCCTGCTGGTTGGAGCTAGAAGCCATTGGAAATGCCCTATTGGCAACTTCCTCACAGATAAGATATCATCGACACACCAGGCACAATTGATAAAGATGGCACTCGAAATGGCAGCTGAAGCGGGGCTAAAGGTATGGTCTGTAACAGCAGATGGGACGTCAGTCAACCTGAGCTCTTTCCGGCAGCTAGGCTGTCAATTTGGCACAACATACGACACCATTGTTCCAAAGTTTCAACACCCAACCACGGTAGAAGATGTGTTTGTTATCGCAGATCCATGTCATATGCTGAAACTTGCGAGAAATGCATTGGCACACCTTGGCACCATTTTTTATAACGAAGGGGAAAAAATATAGTGGGAACATTTTCAGCAACTATACATCCTTCAAGAACAGAAGGGATTAAAGATGGGGAACAAGTTAACATCCAACCACATCAAATTCGAAAAGCACAAAATGAATGTTCGCCTAGCAGCTCAGACGTTAAGCTCTTCAGTGGCTGATGCAATCGAATTTCTCGACATTGGCATGAAAAACCCCAACTTCCAAAACAGTAGTGGCACGGTCAAATTTGCAAGAACAATGGACCGTCTTTTTGACATGCTAAATTCATGAAGTCCAATGGGAAAAGGATACAAACAACCACTACGATTTTCAAACAAGACTACGTATGAGGAAATTTTGAAGACCACAGCCAATTATCTGCTTCAACTTGAAACAGATTCAGCCACACCACAGCAACTTGCAACTCACAGACGAAAGACCTTCATCATTGATTTTGTGGCTACCATCAAATCTACAATTGAGATGGCTGATCAAATGTTTTCAAAACCTGGTGATCCCTTCAAGTACTTTTTAACCTACAAATTTTCGCAGGACCATATCGAGCTCCTGTTTTCCTGCATCCGATCGAAAGGAGGCTGGAACAATAACCCTAACTGCTTACAGATAAAGTATGCTTTAAGACAGCTGTTGATGAGAAATGCTGTGACTGCCTCGAAGAATGCAAATTGCATAGATTTCGACAAGAAAACCACAACAATAATTCCTATTCTGCACAAAAGAAAGCACAGGTCACCACTCGAAGAAATGTCCACCCAAGACCAGAATGCAGACAACCCAGAAGCCCTAAATTCACAGGAAAAGGCTGAAGAAAATTTCATGTTTGAGCAACTGGATGAGAACAGCCACTCTGATTTTATATCTAATGTATTATTTTACATTGGGGGATTCATTGTCTCTAAACTTATAAAGAAACTCACCTGCCAATCATGTAAAGAGTGTCTTGTTGGTGAGATTACTTCAGTCATGAAAGCTTCAGATCATGACTATTGTGGACCATCAACCTACAGTGAAGTATCCTCAGCCTCAGCGTTTACTTTGTTTATCAATAACGGCGGATTGCGCATACCATCAAGGTCTGTTTTCACTACCATTGAACTGTGTGAACATATCTTCAGACTGTATGTCTGCCAGAAAGGCAACAGCATCAACAACACGAAGAAGCTAAAAAGCAAAATGATACTCGAAGTTTGTCATCATTTTCTCCTAGACGGCAACAAATCTGTGTTTGCAGACCACGAGCTAGATGCAAACGAGGATATGGTAGAAGATGACCACCAAGTAAAGCTGATCAAGTGGACAGCAGACAAATATTTTACATTGCGTCTGTTTACATATGGGAAGCACTACAGCGAGTCTGTCGTACAGAATGGAATGCCCAGTGACAGGCATCATTTAAACAAGTTGATCTTGTTTAAAAACCAATAGTTATAAGGATAATACAATAAAAATAATACAATACTTATTTTGTAATCAATTATTCGTCGGCCGGAGTCCACAAGTATAGCTGAAGCTGAAGCAATTCGTCACTGTTGGAACGTTCGACTTTTTTGACTGAAGTCACCAAAACAATGCCGCTTGATATCCTTGTAAAATAACTTTAATACACGATTGATTGTATCTTATTATCAAGAAATATATTTTGTGTTATAATTGCTGTTAAAAGAATGCAAAAATCTTATATAATTCAAATAAAAAAAACAAATTACTTGGTCTTGTGAAAATAAAATCGCGCCATACCATGCGTTCTCTGCTCCAGTGCTCCGACTCTTCGTGACAAGCCCACGCAAAAAACACGCATATTTATACCTACAATAACCATAGCAACGAGCTTCTATTGGTATTCTATCGTTCTCAGCAGTAACTTGCGGTGTCTAAATGGAGTCAAAACACTCGCCCGAAAATTAATTTCTGAATGTCCCAAATGGAAATTGAACCCAAGGTTCTGGTTTAGTGTACCAGCGCTGAATGTAGCTTGAGATTATTAAATTAAAGATCAAACTACTTTCAACCCTCCACAGATGATCGCCATGAGATGGGAAGTTATAAAGGATTGGGGAGTTAAAGGATTGGGAGTTATAAAGGGCGCGCGAAAATGCGGGCGGGAGGAAATTAAGGCGGGAGGAGCAAGTCTTGTGGCTACTACTAAAAAGCGATACAACGATGCCGGAATCGAACCTGGAACCGGAGCCGGAACCGATATTTGAATGATTTAGATATTATCATTTTTTCCAGGCTTGGTACAGCAATAAAGGTTATCATGCAATGCCAACGTTCCTTAGTGTCGCAACAAATACTCTCTTACGTGAAAGAGTTGCTTCAAAAGGCAAAAATCCAAGACAGTTTGGTATGTTCCTTGAATATTTAGAACTCCCTTAATTCTATTAAGTCTATCACGTAGCCTAGCGCGATTTTTCATTTTTTTCTCTTTCTCTTAGGAATAACGACCTATAATCATCCCATGAATCTTACGAAGGGCGTTGATATCTGTAGCTGCTGTATTTCAAAAGTTATCGAATGTGTCTTATTTTTTTTGACAAAACTTGTCTACTGTTCAACTTACAAATCTTAATCTTCAGCATGCTTTTGAACACACCGAGTCCTTGTATATGGAAAAATGTGTACTTTAAAATAATGGACAAAAATATTTAATATGTTTTGATTTGAGAATTGAAGCATTTTCCCACTAAAAGTACATGTATAAAGGCTTGAATTATTGTAAAACCCTATTCATTTCTAAACATATTGAAAATTTTGGTACAAAAAATGATGTTTTTTAACCATGAAAACACTGCAAAATATTCCCAGAATGCAGGAAATAGCAGAAAAGTTATGCAACAAGATGCCTGAGAAATAACGAATTTTCTACACGGTATTTTGCTCCCTTTTAGCGCTCGTTCTAAACCCAGTCCCCTGGCCGAGCGCGGTCCCTATAGTAACTGGTTGGGAATTACCTTACAGTGGCATGGGAACACAGTATTGCGAAACCACCTGAATTTATAGTGGAATATCAAGCTACTTCTCTAGACGGTTCTCATGTCTTCCTGATGTTGTTTTATTTTTAGACCTCTTCTTGTCCCCCTTCGGCGTCGCCACGTGCCTCGACTCCCTCTCGAAGTCTGTCTCCTGAGCCTGTGTTGTTGTCTGATGTTCCAGTTCCATCTTGCGGTCGCTCTTCACCTCTGCAGGACCAACAAAGGCAAGAAATTACGCCAGTTAATCTTAAAGAGGAGCATACTGGTGCAGCTGGTCGCTTGTCACCTGTGGGGGAAGAAATAGGGGACTTTCACAAGTACTTTTTAAAGGCATTACGTCAACCACAAAGGGAACATGAACAAGCCGCCACTGGAAGATTTAGGTTGAAACTTTTAAGTGAACTATCCTGGAGGGGGGTTTTAAAACGGCTTTTTCTCAAGGAAAACGTCACAATAAGTTGCACCTGCCGTGAGGGAATGCCGATGAAGACTGCGCAAGCAACGGTTAAACATATCGAGAGACATCATCAAAAGGAAGAAGAAGGACAAATGACTTATTTTGGCATTTCACAAATATCCTTTCAAGTTTCCATTCCAAATGTGAATTAACATTGGTTAAATCCACCTTAAGACCAGGCAATTTATCCATAGCATAATTTACGAAGGTAAACTCCGCCATATTAATCATAAAGTTATTGTGGTAGTTTGGGATCTTGCAAAGTTTCATTTCGAAGTTCGATAAAGAAAGGGTTGTGGCGGATCTAGGGGGTAGTCAAACCGATCACGCGACTAACGTAAAAATTGCGCAGATAATTAAATTATATTTAAAACGCGGTCTAGTTATAAAGTTTGTGCAGTTGCGTTTGTTGTCCAGGTAACAATTGTGACCGCGTTTTAAATATAATATAATCGGTTATATGTTGCTTGTGAAATTTGTATGTTGAAGCCCCGCCATTAAAGTGAACGAGTGAGAATAATGAGTCGAGAGAGCTTATTACAACCGATAATGACCCTTTTGTTCACAACAACAATGAACCTTTTTTTTTGTTTTTCATAAGCTCTCTCGAATTCTTCTTAATTCTCATACTCGGTCACTTTAATAGTGGCGCTCCAAAATACAAACTTCACACAACCTACTTAGCAACCTACTTAGCAACCTACTTAGCAACTTCACACAACCTACTTAGCAACCTACTTATCTAAAGGAGCTGGTTCGTCCTTGTAATAACACCAATGTGGTCGCGCGACCAAAGCGACTTGTGCGCGCGCGTTGATCGCGCGACCAATCAGAAACACACTGAAAGCGACTGGGGACCAAACTAATCATCTTCTAACATGGCGGCAAGGCCACGTCACCTAGCCTCCGTTTTTAGCCAATCAGAGAAGAGCGACCGCGGCGACCCTTCCAAAGTGCCTGCCCCTGTCGCATCACGACAATAACAAAATCTGATTTCCCTCCAACCCCTTTCAACTTCCTTGGAAAATTCAAACGTTATTCATCATGCAATATCCCAAACTTCCGTCTAATTTCGTTCAGCTCAGCTCTACTCTGCTCAGCTCAGCTTCAGCTCACTTACCTTGTTGAGGATTCTGTAGTACTTCATATAGATATTTTTTGCTCTTTCTCTATTCATAATATATTCGTCGATGTTGTTGCGAAGAATTTATGCAAATATTTTAAAGTAAGTTTATTATTTTGATTATTTTGATTGACAGTAGTTGAGCCCCCTGTGCTATGACATGTAAAAAAAAGGTTAAATATTTTTTTCTGGACTATAACGTGTACATAAAAAAGGTTAACAACAATTTTTCGGCATCGGCAAAACTTCCTTGCATCCCTACAAAGGGTTTTTAAATTTCACAATTTTACAAATTCTTGTTTTTGTAGCTGGCCCGTTGTAAATTTTCTGGCCCCGTCTAACTGAGGTTCGGTCCAGATATATTTTAGTTCAATGGGTAACTCATTCCACAGCTTTGCACCACAAAATTTAAAACTCTTTTTCAAGTATTCTGTTTTAGGTTTTGGCAACAAGACATTAATATCTCGGCGCTCTTAATGAGTAATTTAATGTACTTGGATGAGTTTGAAATAAATCTTCAAGGTAAGATGGTGTAATGCCATTTAACACCTTGTACATCATTATAGCTTTGTTTTTGGTGCGTCTATTGGAAAGAGTTACCCATCCAAGATGTTCTCTTATTTCATTGGATCTGATGTCATAGCCTTGCTTTGTTATAACTCGAGCAGCTCTATTTTGTAGCTTTTGTAACCTTGTCTTTTGTGCATTTGAACAGTTATCCCAAACAATATCACAATAATCAAACAAAGGTTGAATCAGGGAATTGTATGTAGTGATTGCTGTCGAGTGATTTATAAACTGACGTGCCTGTCTAAGGCCATGCACCTATTGCCGAAGAAACTTTCTTTGCAACGGAATCTGTCTGTTCAACCCAATCAAGTCTCTCATCGACGTTAAGTCCAAGAGACTTCTGGATTTAACCCGTCTAACAGGTTTCCTATTGACGTAAACGTTAGGCACATCGCTAATTTTGTTAAGCTTGTCATCTGATCCAATGAACATATATTCCGTTTTTGCTACATTTAAACTTAATTTATTCGATATCAACCATTCACCAATATTTTTCAAATCGCTGTTGGTTGAATGGATGATATCAATAAATGATTTCCCTGAAATTGTAATGTTTGTATCGTCCGCATACATACGCGGATTCGAGTGTTCTAAGCAATATGGGACATAATGGGAGATCATTAATATAGATAAGGAACAATAGCGGACCAAGTATAGACCCCTGAGGTACTCCACACGAAATTGATCTAGGGGTGGATGTGTGACCATCCACCACACATTGTTGTTTACGATTAGTTAAATATGAGGAGAAAAACGTTAGTGTTTTTTCAGAGGTACCATACAAGGACAATTTATCCAATAAAATGTGATGATAAACTGTGTCAAATGCTTTAGATAAATCAAGGAATACTACCAAATTTAGATTTCCTTGATCCATATTTAAAAACCATTCTGTTGTTGCATCCAACATTGCAGTTGTCGTTGAATGGAATTGTCTAAAGCCTGATTGGTACTTGGATAATAGATTATTGATGGAAAGATATTCATGTAATTGAATATACAATAATCTCTCAAATACTTTAGCAATTGGCGAGAGAACAGAAATTGGCCTATTTAAGTCATTCTTTTTACCACTTTTGTAGAGTGGAGTTACACAGGCAGCCTTAAAGTCACACGGGAATATTCCAGTGACAATCGACTGATTAAAAAGTATGCAAATTAATTCTGCAATTATTGGTGCAGCCAATTTAAATAACCGACAAGGAATTTTGTCAAGTCCTGCTGCTTTGTTTATATTTAAATTTTCTAAATGATTTAAAACATCCGACTTGCTAATTGAATCCAAATTAAAAACACTAACGAAAATAAAGTCATATAATTGTGTTTAGACCTTAGAGCAATGATAAAATTGAACATCCAGATTGTTCTGTTGAGAAAAGGCTATTTTGGAGAATATTCGACGTAATATCATTATTAACAATTTTCCTCGTTTCTGATTGGCTAAGAACATCAAAATTTTCTCTTAATTCTTTTTACTATGGGTATTTGGGAGAAAATACCACATGTGGTATTTTCTCCCAAATACCCCTAGTAAAAATTGAGCAACGTCAATTGAGTAAAAATGAGTAAAAATTGAGTAAAAATTGTTAAAGTGCATATGTCACAATTACCATTTTTTTCTCAAAAATCGGCCGTGACGAGACAATTCGAATGATATACATCATTCTTTAAACAGATAAATACTTCCAGAGATATTTTGGCTCAAACATAGGTTTTTCAAAACATGGCCGGGAGAAAAGAGGCTGAGTACGAGTAGCCGCGATGACGTCAAATCGGGAAGTCATGTTTTGTTTACATTATAAAACAATATAAAATATAGTCATGTTGGAAGCGAAAAACTGCCGAAATATTCAATTTTCTGGCATATACGTTTGGAATTCGCCTTCAGGATTTTACGCAATAGAAAGGTGAACATTGCCGTTCCCAGAATGTGGGCGAAATCTCTCATATTTTGTCAATTTTGAGATCGGAGTCGAAGGAACAGAGATGAGTATAGGAAGCGTATACTCCGCTTTGAAGCCGTCGAGGAAGCCATACAAAATGAAGTATTTATGGGAACTGGTAAGTTTAATTGTATTATAACAAAAAATAGATGAAAACTACATACCACCATCGTCTACAAAAATCTACTAAGCATAGATATACTTGGTAGAATGATATATATTAAACATATTTTTTTCATCTTGTATTTTATAGTATCTAATGCTAAGCAAGTCAGAACACAAGGACTGACACAAGGTCACAGAGCAATATTACATTTACAATGTATGGTATCATCAGCTGATGAGAGGCCACAATGTGTTGGATAGACCAAGGAATGTCACAGATGGCAGAGACAACATTTCATTACTATACATTTAATTGTTACTATATATTTTTCTATATCCACCATTGAACATCCTAGTATGAGGAGTGTTATATGGGGCAAGACATTTAATATATATTTATTTGGTTTCTGTGTAGTGCAATGTAGCAGGTCCATAGAAATAGTAGATATCTGTTATTTCTATGGACAGGTCTTTTGCCACTATTCAGTATCATGTAAAGTGCAATGAAACCGTGCCACCCATGGAAAAGTGCCACCCATGGAAAAGTGCCACCCATGGTCAACTCTTTAATAAATGAAGTTATAATTCCATGTAACTTTCCACACAGCCACCTTCCTTTTATACAGCGTAATGTATATCTTATGAATATACACTGCATGCATACCTAAGCCTCGCTGTGGCCCAGTTTGGTTTATGGAATTGCTGATTAAACTACTCAGAAAATCAGTGAAGCAAAAAACTGACCAAGTCTAGGCCTCGGCTTGTAGTGCAACACTAGTGACAGCTTTTGTTGAGCCAGGGGTTGTACTTATGGCTCATTCTGACATATGAAAACATAGGCGGATTTTCAGATTTAGGGGGTGCCGAAAATGTAGGGGGTGCCAAAATTTAGGGGAGAGGTGAGCGACAGGGTGCGAGTGCCGCCAAGCAAGCTGCAGAGGGTCTGGGGCCACAGTTGAGATTTTTGGTCTTATTTAGTTCAAAATCCTTGTTTTTAGTCTTACTTAGTTCAAACTCTTTATTTCAATCACACTACTAGCTGCCATTTATCCCAATGAGCATTTAAATTTTTTTTTGGGGGGGGGTGCAAATTCCTCTAGGTGAGGTGGGAAAACTTTTTGGGGATGTGCAAAATATTTTTGGGGGGTGCACAGAAAATCCGCCTATGTATGAAAATGACTAACACCACCAGAGTTCCTATTCAGGTCAGATGTGCCCTACCTTAGTATTTTACTTATTCTATCTAACACGAGATAATTTTACTTGTCAGTGGTAGGTTGAAATGTGGCTTCTTTAGTCATGTTTATCAACTACGTATACCTGGATAAAAATCAAGTACGACTAATTGTATTGTTTAGATGGGCATTTGCCTTGAGATTAAGGAAAAATCTAATGTATTCTAAAATGCTAAATACAACTAGTCAAATGAAAAACATAGAATGGATGGTCATAAACATATTTATTTGTTTTTGT
The DNA here is from genome assembly GCA_016169945.1 of Trachythela sp. YZ-2020. NCBI lineage: Eukaryota > Metazoa > Cnidaria > Anthozoa > Malacalcyonacea > Clavulariidae > Trachythela > Trachythela sp. YZ-2020. The sequence continues at coordinate 1,978,149 of JADLSH010000166.1, read as the reverse complement.
GATTAATTTTTTATTAATATGTTTGCCATACTCTTACAAGTGAATTATGAAAATCTGTTGAACCATTAATGGGTATCCCTTGATCAGTAATAAGGAAATTGGTTGATATCATTATGTTACAGTCACAAGAGGGTAGGAATAGGGTTGTGCTTGGGGTCAAAAAAGAAATATATTTGTGCGCATAACATAACAATATAACGAGTATAGGGAGCATTAGGGCAGATTACTGATTATCCTTATATGAGGGTCCTGAAGGGGTAAAATGGGAACTGGGATTTGCATGCTTTTGGGCTGGGAAACCATTTTATGCACTGGGACTGGGATTCACCAACAACAAATAAACAATAGAAAATGGGATTGGGATTTGAGCAAAACAAAGTATGGGACTATGGAATTTGGTCAAAATTTGGGCCAGAAACTGGGATTAGTACCCCCCACCCCCCAACCTCCTTCAGGACCCTATTATATCACTAATATGCCTTCACTAAACAGTGATCATACAAATAACAGGTAATTATTAGACAAGTAAATTAACAAGTTATGTGATGTCTTATGAGTCTGAATTATCTTCATTGGAGCCTCATTTCTCTGTTCATCTTCGTGTTTATTTCCTACATAAGCATATAAATGATGTCACTATTATTATAAATACCATTTATAAGCAATATATTGAACAATATCAAATGTAAAAATTGTTTGATAATTTACTATACTTTATAGACACTGAGAATGCAAGCACAAGAAGTTTGTTTATAAACATGTTAAGACATGTGGTCAATCTGAAGTCATACATCATCTCCATGACTGTTTTTTATTTTATGCTATATATTCCTTTTATACTGGGCAATTGTGGCACATCCTGCACAAAATATATTCAAGGTAGCACAATTTAATACAAAATTGCAAATTTCAATTTACTAACTTGTTTCTACATTCCAGACTTTTCGTCTATTACTACGTTCTCACAAGGCATCCAAGCGCATATCCCTTTACCTTTTAATTTTCTTCATGTAAATTACTTGAGTAAATTTGCCGACGTCCAGCACGGGTCCATGACTTCATTAGTTCATTTGCAGGCTTGCAGCCGACATTTTAGACTCGCACCGTTTGAGTTCTCGTCATTATAGAAAATGACGAGAACGGCAATGTTCACCTTTCTATTGCGTGAAATCCTGAAGTCGAATTCCAAACGTATATGCCAGAAAATTGAATATTTCGGCAGTTTTTCGCTTCCAACATGACTATATTTTATATTGTTTTATAATGTAAACAAAACATGACTTCCCGATTTGACGTCATCGCGGCTATTCGTACTCAGCCTCTTTTCTCCCGGCCAAGTTTTGAAAAACCCATTTTTTGGCATGTTTGAGCCAAAATATCTCTGGAAGTATTTATCTCTGTAAAGAATGATGTATATCATTCGAATTGTCTCGTCACGGCCGATTTTTGAGAAAAAAATGGTAATTGTGACATATGCACTTTAAATAATAATATTAATACGAAATAGCACTTGTTCTCGAAGTATTAATGAAAAATTGCACTTGTGTTTGGCGAAATATTCGTAATACCGCTCGTGCTTCGCACTCGCGGTATTACGAATATTTCGCCAAACACGCGTGCAATTTTTCATTAATACTTCTCGAACCGTGCTATTTCCTATACTAATTTGATTAAATTATTTAAAGGAAATTTGAAGGAAATTTCACAATTTTTTGAAGGAAATTTCGGTCAAAATAAGGAGAAAAAAAGGATTTTTTGGTTTTTCAAAGTGGAAGCACTGGTTCAAAAATTATATTGTTCATAAATTTTTAATATCTGGAACGATAACATTCAATCATTCAGGCGGAAAAAAGTGAAGCCTAAATCCCAGTCCTTCACGCGGTTCGTACGTCAGTTTCAGTCCCTCAAAAGTCAATTTCAGTTTCAGTCCCCTTTTACGTATCACTACGCGGTTCGTACGTCAGTTTCAGTCCCCCACAACTTATTTACTGTGCGGACCGTACGTCAACAAAGTTTTTCTCCAGTTTTAGTTGAGTTTTGTAAGTTTTGTATTATTTTTTGAAAAAACCAACAGTTTTTTTGCAAATCGAAGTAGTTTCTCCTTTGTAACTGGCTAAAAAGATTACAGAAGGAAGACTAGGAGAAAAATATATCTTTGTCACTGAAGTAAGTCAATTAAAGCAAGTTTTCTCAGTGTTTTTGTTCAAACAGCGAAAATACTTTGTTTTTTTGTCAGTCGTATAAGCTAGTTTGTGCAAAAAGTTTATGAAAGCCATAAAAATATGGGATAAGATAAGCTATCGTGCAGGTTTTAACAGATATTCAAGTTTTTTTTCTATTTTCGTGAACTTATTTTGAACTTTGGCCGTTGTGAAACCAATCACGTTTGATGGCGTGGGCACTGTTATTTTGGCTTCACTTTTCACCGCCAGTTATCGTTCCAGGTAACCAAATTGAGTTCACTGATATATACAGAGGTTTCACTTCAGGCAAAATGCGTAACAGGCCGCTATTCTGTCTGATGATGACTTTAAAATAGAGTGGAAAATTTACAGTCTCTCAAACTCGTCTTGTTTTATTCATATTTTGAATTTTAAAATGACATTACTCTCCGGAATTTGTTTTTTTTCTTTATTTTCTTAAATTATCGGCCGGCCGCCATGTTCCTAGCCAGTGCGGTAACGAGAGGCATTCACCCCCCCCGAACAAGGGGGGTGAATTATTTTCTTTATAACGGTTTACCTTGACTGAAGTTGTGATTAACAACATTAAATAGTTAACTCGAATTTTTGCGGTATTTTTACGTCTAAAAATGCCCGCCATTTTGAATGTTTTCGGGGGTGAGGGGTGAGCCTCTCCTTTGCGCACTAGCTAAGCATCGGTTACGCTCAAAACATTAGGATTTGATACACAGTGAGGCCTCTTTATAGTGTCTACTCTGTGATTATATTGTGATTTTTACCGTTGTGCAGTTGTGCTCGCGTGAAAGGCCACGCTATCAAAATACTCAATTCATTACTCAAACCGAAACTTGGCTGAGCATGGCGGCTACGCGAGAGAGTACAAGTTGGATGGAAAAATAACATTTTGTAGTTTTATTCAATCTAAGTTTCGACTAGCTTGTAGTCATCCTTCGCACGCATGTCAAGATAATTATCAATTATTGGACGAGGTTGAGCAAAATATCGTGATTTGTCGGTGGCTCGCGGATCAATATGCGATATTTTGCGAGAACCGAGTTCAATAATTGTTTTATCATTCACTTATCAAAATATTAATGTAAAATATGAAATCAAAAGTATCACCACTAAATTGTTGTCTTGTTTTTAAAAGCTCATATCTTGAGATTTTCTTCGTTGATTTGTTGATTGAAACGTTTTCGTTGACTTTTTTCTGTTGTAGATTTTGTCGAAACACATTTATAACGTTTGTATGGTTTCTTTCAAGAAACAAGACAAATCATTTTCGGAAAGCTAAATCCAGACCAGCACGCTGGTCCGCCAAATATTGGATAATATTGTGTTTACCGCGCTGGAGACTGGTAGTCTGGTACGACTATTTCGGACAAGTTTATTGGAAAGTGTCAAATAGAATTAGACAAAATTCTTTCAATATTTCTCCCAATTTTGAATCGAAACACGCAAAATGGATAAAAACACATAGATGTTTAGGTGGATTTAGGTGTATCTCTATAGGAATTTTAAATCACAAGGTCAACCTGACCAGTAGCTACCGTGCCAGTTAATCGGTTAGAGACCCAACCTAAAATAATTTTAATAGTAATTTTCCTACAAGCAAAGTATAATAAAAAAAATTTAGGCTGGAGTTATTGAGAACAAGCAAAAAAAAAACAATAACGCCACTGGACCATAGCGCCGATCATCGAACAACGATGCAAAATAACAAGTTTTAATAATATATTTAATTTCGAAAATCTAACCATACACAGTTCCAATTTTGTATATTTGTATGTCTTGTATTCATTTCATAGTATTTATACATTTTGTGTGAAGTGTCTGAAGAAATTTGTTCTTTGGCTTTATGAAATAGTGGAAATACTAATAACCGTACCAGTCTCCAGCACGGTAAACACAATATTATCCAATATGGTGGACCAGGGTGCTGGTCTGGATTTAGCTGCACGTCTCGGGGAAAGCGAGCCACCATGTTTACAAAATTGAAGTCAATGTATATATGCATGCTCAGAATATTATTTGCAGCTGACTATTATTTGCACGCAGAAATTTGCAGGTAAATTAACCAATCAAAATTGAGAATACTATAGAGTGAATGATAATACTATTATCTTCACATGCATGCGAACTACAAGCACGTATTATTTTCACATGTGTGCTGCGAAGGATGACTACAAGCTACCATCTTGGCCAAAACTATTGGGACGATTGCAGTTTTTTAACATTTCTATTTCCCCTTCCAAATATGTGTCTCCCCCATCTACAATGTTGGCTTGGATCGACGTACAAGGGCTGTGCGACATCATGGCGAATGGTACTTAACGCGTGAGTGGGCAACTTTGAAAGGAGGGAGCGGAGGGGGTGGGTTGACAGGTCACAATAGTAGGCAACTGGAAATTCGTAATGAATGCCAATTTTTATACTTTTTTAGGTAGTATGCATGAGTTCAAATGGACTAGTAAATACAAAACCCTTTTTTACCCTGTTTTATTTTAAGCAACATTTAGTATCTCAGGGCATTAATTTTATGTGATTCAATGGGATAGTGTACAATATTTTGTGTGATATAAATTAAAAATTATGCAAGGCCACCACTTAAATATGATGTTGTATCTTGAAAAATAATTTACAAACCTGAAATTACAGACATAAAAACAAACATCAGGGCACTCAAATTGTACACTATCCCATTGAATCCCATACAATTAATGCCCTCAAATACTAAATCTCAAACATTTCTGGTATGTGTGTGTACCCCCACCCCCATCTAAAAGGGCCTCAAAATAACCTTCGGATAAAGCCCCAAGCTGCATAGTGCCTTGCATGAATCTTGAATCCTGTTTGTGCCTCATCCAGTAAAGATACTTCCTTATTTTGTATTCAAATTTATGCACATATTAGCCTTGTGTAAAATTGGGTAATGCAAGTGCTGTTGTAGTTAAATCCAAAATTAGTAATCTTAGTGGTGTACTGGTTCCAGGGTTATCCAGAACGCACTCAATGCCACAGTACACAAGTAAAAGTGGGTTGGCCAGCTCCATTGGCTGTAAAATTTGACCTGGACCTAACTCCAAAACCTTAAAATCCTTCATGCATTTTCCTCAAGGCCGCACAAGTTCATGTAGATTATAGGAGCTAAGCTAGCCCCTGTAGCCATGATTTCAAGGCCCTAAGCTACATGCAAGCATTTGGCTTATATTATTATGTGTGTAACTAGATATGATGTTATAATTAACGTTTGTTAATAGTCTAGTATGTTTGTACACCTGGTATATTGTGAGTAATGAACGTCTCAAGCGTGATATACAGCTAATTCAATAAAGGTTGTCTTTCCAAAAGCGTGAACCGTAAACTCTGAGCGGTCAAACGATGATAGGATATCGCCTATTCAGGGGCCGGTTGTATAAAAGTCTTAACTACATTTTAACTACCCGTTTTATAGTTAAATAGTTGTTAACTGTAAAATTCGCGATTCTGATTGGTTAACTTTCGCACTAACTACTTTTTTATACAACCGGCCCCAGGTCATTAAACTCAAGGCTTTTGTAGCAAGTTGGTTTTCTATCGTAAGTTTTCTATATGCCTATAGACATCGTTTAAAAGAAAAAATTTCGAGTTTACTGGTCTAAATAAACAATAACCCATCATCCATTGTGCGCTCATAGTTTATCGTTTACGCTTTTGAAAGGACAACCTTAATTGAATTGGCTGTATGTGTATTTGAAAGTATGTTGTATATATTGTCGAATATAGATATTAATAGTATATTGATTATTGGTATATTCTAAGGGGTTAGGTCTCAAGTGTACGATAGAATGGGGGGCATTTAAGGATCAAAATGATACCAATATTGCCATAGTAACCTTTGTCTTTGCGCGTCAACCACTGATCTCTATATAACTGGATAGCTCATTCCTTATGTACAGCAGTAAACATTTTGAGGCCACTGGCGGCCATATTGGTACTCCAGGTCCAGTGTTCTTTGCGGGTTTAGGAGTACTTCCCAATCCCACATCTCATACAAAAACAATCTTGACGTGTACGCGGTCAAACTTATAGTCAGGGTGGAAGGAATATTACGAGAGTATACCGGGGGGTCGGAAAAGCCGTAAAACAATCGTCAGATGCCACTATTACTATTAGGCCAGAAAAAAGAAGAAAAATTCAAGCAATTAAAGTCCGAAATTGTCAACTACATACTTCAATGCTTTTTTAAGACATAAATTTTACTACCAAAGGTATATAGAAAGCTTTACACTGGAATTATTAGCTGATTTCTTGGGTGGTTTACGAATTTTGTGATTACGGGCAAGTTTCTCGATTACCTGGCACAGTAAAAGCTACAAAAATAACGCGTTTTTCTGCTTAGTAATACCAACGAATGCAAAAACTAAGCTTCTTATACCTTGTACAGTGTTTTTTGTTTGATAGCAATAGCAGAAAACTTACAAATGTGACATTATGTCATTTTTGGCTTTTTTTTCTCCTTCAAAGATTTTGTATTAGTATTTTTAAGGATAGTTTTAGGGTTAAGATTAGGTTCAGGATAGAAATTAGGATTATTTTACAATTTTAGCCGCGATTTTCTTTTTAGCCGCGATTTAAGAAAAATTAATTCAGTAATATGTTCTTCCATCCCCCCCTCGCTTGCATTTTCATCCCTTAGCTAGTGTCTCATATGTTCCCATACTAAGCCTCTGCGGATATATGGGTTTTATCCTCATATGCGCGTTTTATCCTCATATCCGAGTTTTATCCTCATATCCGTGTTTTATCCTCATATCCGCGTTTTATCCTCATATCTGTGTTTTATCCTCATATCCGTGTTTCCAATTATATAGATATTGTCCGGGTTTGAGAAAGATTTTAAAAAATTAAACCAGTTTTCTTGCTTCAGTACAGACTTGAATAAACATTCAGCTTGAATTCGAGAAACGCGCGTGCCACGCGCGTGAAGCTAATTCGCTCGTTCGCGTGGGGAGCCAGGCAGTCACCTGAGCGCGCGTTGTTTACATTCTGTTCCTAAATTGTCAAAGTAATGTTTATATAGAGTAATTTGGACGTTTAAATTGTTTATTGTTGAGTGGTTTAGTGGTTTAATAGTGCGCTGGAGTGCGGTGCCAATGGCCGCGGGATCGAACCCTCGCTAAACCACGATTTTTTTTCAAATGTTTTTTTTCTTGTTTTGATTGCTTTTTTGTTCTGAATTGTTTTCTTCTTAATGTTGCACACTCGTCTAAACCAAAAACAAACGCAGCATTCTTATAGACCGGACCACGCTGAATTCGGCTTACTGTATTTTGCGAAACGAAATGGTTTCGTTCAACGAAACGAAATGAAGTCGATTCTGGTTCTTCAAGCTTCGAACCAGTGCTTCGAACGTACAGTCGTCAGATTCGCAACGAATCAAGCGATTTAAGCGAATCGGACAGCAGCGACGAGTAACTTTAAGCAACATACTTTTCAGTCAGTTAGTTATACATTTTACAGTTCATTTGTAATGTTTTTGAGGCTTCACATTGCTTCGAACTTTCTTTGTCGAGGCAGTTAAAATTTCGTTTTGCTTAATCAGATTTTCCCTGTCATTTTTCATTGACAGGTTTTCTCTGCCATTGACAGGTTTCCTCTGCCATTGACAGGTTTTCTCTGTCAAATCAGATTAAAAGCATTTTGCTGGCTTCTTTGTCGAGTTGTCGTATACCGCCCAGTATTATATATTTGAATGGCGAATAAAATACATAATATATAGTAAATATATATCCCATCAAGTGGTCTGTCCGATAATACTGCAGGGCATTTTACTCATTTCTCGAATTTTAAAATACATCCGATACATCTTGTAAAATACCAATCTCGTACCCAGTGCGGTAATTATTTTTATTGTCTGCGCTGTAAAACAAGTTGTTTGTCTTGTCGAAGTAGCACATAAACAGCGATGTTAAAAACATTACAAATGAACTGTAAAATGTATAACTAACTGACTGAAAAGTATGTTGCTTAAAGTTACTCGTCGCTGCTGTCCGATTCGCTTAAATCGCTTGATTCGTTGCGAATCTGACGACTGTACGTTCGAAGAACCAGAATCGACTTCATTTCGTTTCGTTGAACGAAACGAAACCATTTCGTTTCGTTGAACGAAACCATTTCGTTTCGTTGAACGAAACCATTTCGTTTCGTTGAACGAAACCATTTCGTTTCGTTGGACGAAACCATTTCGTTTCGTTGGACGAAACCATTTCGTTTCGCAAAATACAGTAAGCCGCTGAATTCAAATTTAAAAAGTTCTTGCGGGTTCGACCTGCAGTTTTTCAAGAAATCAACGAACAAAAACTTAAAATTTCGGGTTTCGCAATAGCGCTGCAGCTCAAATATATAATGTCACATAGTAATGTCACACTAGTATATTTTACTTTCTTCTCCGTACAAACACGTAGCTTCTCCGTAGAAATCGAGCTTCTCCGTGGGAATACGCATGCACATGTTCCGTGGAAACAGACACCTTTTCCGGGGAAACAGACACCTTCTCCGTAGAAACAGACACCTTCTCCGGGGAAATAGACACCTTCTCCGTAGAAACAGACACCTTCTCCGGGGAAATAGACACCTTCTCCGTAGAAACAGACACCTTCTCCGGGGAAATAGACGTCTTCTCCGTAGAAATAGACGCCTTCTCCGTAGAAATAGACACCTTCTCCGTAGAAATAGGCGCCTTCTCCGTAGAAATAGACACCTTCTCCGTAGAAATAGACGTCTTCTCCGGGGAAATAGACGTCTTCTCCGTAGAAACAGACACCTTCTCCGTAGAAACAGACACCTTCTCCGTAGAAATAGACGTCTTCTCCGTAGAAATAGACGCCTCCGTAGAAATAGACACCTTCTCCGTAGAAATAGACACCTTCTCCGTAGAAACAGACACCTTCTCCGGGGAAATAGACGTCTTCTCCGTAGAAACAGACACCTTCTCCGTAGAAACAGACACCTTCTCCGTAGAAATAGACGTCTTCTCCGTAGAAATAGACGCCTTCTCCGTAGAAATAGACACCTTCTCCGTAGAAATAGGCGCCTTCTCCGTAGAAATAGACACCTTCTCCGTAGAAATAGACGTCTTCTCCGTGGAAACAGACACCTTCTCCGGGGAAACAGACACCTTCTCCGTAGAAACAGACACCTTCTCCGGGGAAATAGACACCTTCTCCGTAGAAACAGACACCTTCTCCGTAGAAACAGACACCTTCTCCGTAGAAATAGACCTCTTCTCCGTAGAAATAGACGCCTTCTCCGTAGAAATAGACGCCTTCTCCGTAGAAATAGACGTCTTCTCCGTAGAAATAGACGTCTTCTCCGTAGAAATAGACGCCTTCTCCGTAGAAATAGACGCCTTCTCCGTAGAAATAGGCGTCTTCTCCGTAGAAATAGACGTCTTCTTTGTAGAAATGGACGCCTTCTCGGTGGAAATATACGCGTTGCCCGTAGAAATAGACGTTTTCTCTAAAAAAATGTTAAAGCACCCCCCGGAATTACCCCCTGAAATTTTGTTCTTGTTTCCCTGGGGTTGCAATTTTAGTTGAAAATTGGCGCCTTGTGTAATCATATGTAATCAAACTGGTTTAAATGAGTGTGACCCGGAAAGGTGAAAGGATAATGTCAACCACTTCGATAAAAACTTGATAAACTCATGTTTACTGATTCCATGATGGTTCTTTACTGAATACCCGATTGTAACATCTTAACAAAAACATAATATGCTTAAACACTATGTATACTTAATAAGTTAGTATAATTAGTTAGTAATACGTAACTGTGTCTTTCCGAAAAACTTGTGTTTGATACGAATAGTTCTTTGTTGCATGCATGCACTTATGAATGTTTTTAACAAACAGGACACTATGTATTTGGGCTAATCTGAAAATTGTAAAGATAACTTAAGGAAAAATCAGTTTATAATTATATAATACAGATTGCAAAGTTGTTTTGGTCACAATGAATATTGAATTACTTATTAAACATTGAATTAAACCTTCGTGCATGTGTAAATTTAAATTGAAGTATAGAAAGTAATTTTGCGATAGATACTGACTCTGTTTTCCAATGGCTTGCAGTCAAGGTTGATACTACTCCATTTATATAGTAAAAACACAGTGTTTACGTGAAGATAATTTACAATTAAAACTGCATTATGTTGTTAGTGGACCTGTTATGTACCTGCATAGAAATTAACTTAAATGAAAGCTAAATTGACATAAGCACACATTACCCAAAATGGTGATTTTCTGGCCTTAAAACCTGAATTGCTACCCCTTGGCGAAGTTGTTGCACTCGTGATTGTTTTATTAATCAAATAGTAATATTCAATATTGTTCCTTTTAGGAAATTAATGAAGATATGGGAAGTGAAATTCTATTTAGTGAAAAGGATAGTAGTGACGAAAGTTGGGTCCCAACTGAGAAGGACAAATTAAAAGATTCAAAGAAAGGTGTAAAGCGTCCTTTAGACACGGCAATGAAACAGAAAAAGAAAATTAAACTGTCTGATGTATCAAAAGATGACGGAGCAATAACCAAAGAAGGGCAACCTGATAAAAGTCTACCAGAAAACCAAGAAAATATATCTGAGAGAAGGAAGATTTCCTGCCCTTTATTTTCATGCAAGGCTAAAGTTGTCCATATTCCCAGACACATGCGCAACGTCCATCACTGGACCAAAGAGACAGCATCCAAAGTATTGTCCAAGTTCAACATACGTAAAGATAAAGAAACTAAAAAGAAAGATTATCATTCCCGCCGTCGTTGTCCACGGCGTAACTGCCATTCCGTTGTCAAGCGTTTACCTGCCCACTTGCAGAAGGTCCATAAATTAGATAAATCCTCTGAAGAATATTGTGATGCCTTGGAAAATGGCAATGTTGTTTCCGACTATAAGCATCCCACGATACATTGGCAAGAAGAACGATTGAAGACGAAAGAATGGAAAGGAAGAGGTGATAGCAGACCGATTGGATTAAAGGAATATGCAACATTTAATGAGGAAGAGAAGGAAGATAAAGAACTCCACTGGGATGATCGTACAAACACTGACAGTGATTTTGATGATGACAGCGACGATGATGAGGAAATCGTGAGCGAGAATAAAAATGAAATCCCATCAAGAGTGGGGATGCCCGCTCTACTAGTCGACTTTGAGGACTGGTTGCGATCACCAGATGGAGGAAAAAGAGACGAAAAAACTGTAAAACAGCATAGCGCTCAGTTGTTTGGGATGTTGAAGGCAATTGACAATGAAGAAGATGTCAAGTCGTTGTTGGATGTGAAGCTTGTCCGTCTTGTATTCCTGAAAAGCTACGTCAAAAATAAAAATTACGAAGCTGGGACCATCAAATCATATTTAATGAGTGTTCGTCATTTCTACTCATTTCTTATATCGGACAGGCCAGACAGTATCGAGTTCAACGTTGAAGAAGTGAATGCTGCCCGAGAAAAAGTAAAAATGTGGTCTGTGTCATATAAAAGAGAATCAAACACGCGAAAATGGCAAAAACTCGAAGAGGATACGATGAATCGTTTGACTCCAGCAAATATTCGGAGCTTTGAGAAAAGTGAGACGAAATCATTGGGAAACATTCAGACACCACGCGACCAACAGCAGTTACCCAGCAAAGTTATACTTTGGTGCGAGATTTTCTATTTACCCAAATATTCGCAGACAATGCTAATCGTCCTGGAGTTTTAGCTGGCATGACCATCCAAGAATGACAAAACTAGATGAACACTATGTAATAACAGTGATGAAACATAAAACTGCACATGTTCATGGTCCAGCTCGCATAGTTTTTAACTCTAAATTAAAATCTTGGCTGTCTATATTTGTTGATGTTATGCGACCTCAAATTGCGAGTGCTACAACTGGAAATGTATTCCTGTCATGGAATGGGAAAGAAATGAAATCTGGCCATATTACGAAGGCTGTTCAGTCTGTTCAAAAAAGGTGGAATGGATGTAAAGGTCACGTCAACATCTTTTCGCAAAGCTGCAGTGACAAAAGTGCACTCCGCTAACCCAGCGCTCAGCGGAAAACTGGCTCGCCATATGGCCCACAGCGAAGCCACAGCTAAACAATATTACTTATTGGCTGAAAAGTCTAAGGAGTCGGTCGAGGCATCCAAGAAGCTTGGGGAGCTTATGAGATGCGATGATGGCAAAGAAGAAAGCGAATCTGGGAGCACTCAGGAAGAAAGGCTGAATATCCACCCGAAGGTAAAGGAAACAAAAAAGTCCCATGGAACGAAAAAGATTTGGAAAGAATTAAAAACGTTTTTGAGGAAGAAATCGCTGCCAAAACGATAACAATGGATCTTGTCCGTGATGGTATTGAAATAAATGAAGAACTTCGTGGCATGTCACCACGACGAGTATACGACAAGTTAAAAAAAGAAATGAATAAAGAATCATCATCTTCCGAAGCCGTGCTGGAACTGCCACAAGGCTGCGATTCGTTAGAAGATAAGCTTTCAAGATTTGATTCTACTCATGACAGTACTAACCTTGATGACAAACTGTCCACCAGCATAATTTACCCAAGTATACATGAAAGAAACAGCAGCTTTACAAACAATGAAGTCAGTATTCTAAACGAACTATTTGGAGACATGATTACAAAAAATAAAAAGATTTGTCGGATTGAAATCGAAAGCAATGTTCAGCAAGCAAAGAAGGACAAAAACTCATAAATAAAATATCGGTCACACAAGTCCTCAATCGCATCAAATACGAAAGACGAAAGAAAAGACTTGCTTCACAGTAAGACTTCATGGTTTTAGAGAATAATACATGGATGTGCAGAAATACGAAATTTATTGCTGAACTGCCTGAACATGATATCTCACGAGTGAACAAAGCGAACGAGATGTCATGTTCTCAAATTCATGAATAATTCATTATCTAATTACCCAGTCCAACCATTGGATTTTTCAAATAGTATTTAAAAACAAGAATTTCCAAGCATCCGTGTATTAATCTGATTATTATATTAACCTGATAGTTGGGGCAATCTGATCATTATCCTTTTTAGTACGAATATACTGTGAGAAATAACACAACTGAAAAACTACCAAAATATTCAGCAAAACTAAGATAGAAAATAACTTATCAGTAAATTAAAAGAATTTGCTGATAAGCAAACACTCCTTTCTGTTTAGAATGCTAATATGTTCGCCCATATTTCGACTACATTTGTAAAAGGTGGGATGTGTTTGGTAAAACACAAGCCAAACGGCTCCAATTATTAGAGCTGCTCGAATTATGAATATGAGAATGACAGAGATTATTCTGTTGCTTTGGAAGCATTGGGCTGGAAAACTCTTAAAATAGAGAGGAAGAAAGCTAAAGCAAAAATGATGTACAAATTATTAAATAAAATGGGTCCTGAGTCACTCACAAATCTATTCACATGTTAAGGTAAGATGACAAATTATAATTTCGGAAACATTTCCAGTAGTATTTCTGTACCAAAACCGCGTGCAAATAATATGAAAAAAGTTTCATGTATTACGGGGCATCCCTTTGGAATCGAATTCCAAAGGGACGCTCCGTACAAGATGAAATTATAGGGAAAGTAAATCCCTCTCCTCCTTTCGAAAAGAAAATCGCTACTTACATGAACAATAAATGTATATATAGATATACTAATTGAACTGTGTCTTAGTAAATAATACCGTACCTTATATCTTCATACTATTCTTATATCTTAATACTATATTTTGTGTTTTATTACTAAATGTTATATCTTGTAAATAGCTTTTATATATACTATACTTGTACACTTCTTTTACACACGCCCCTCGTGGAAATCAGCTTCGGTTGACGGGGTCAGCGTGTTTTAATAAAGTTTTCATTCATTCATTCTTTCTGTCTTTTATTCATGAAAATGATGTAAAACAATAGATTGTCAAAAACAAACACATGAAGAACGCTAGTTCATCAAGTTCATTTCCGTGGCTCTCATCTTAGCGGTCCTCTTATTCCGCTTTTGGATTGTTACCGATGCTTAGACGTCGTTTACAATGAAGTGTTAGGATTAGGATTAGGACAGAATTAAGGTTAGATTAACTGATAGTGTCCGGGTAAGAACAAGGTTAGAGGAAACATAATCCTCTAATCTCTGATCTAATCCTGATCCCAGAAATGTGCGTTTTGAGGGAGTATCGTAATGTTTTGCACACAAATACATTTCTCTTTGAACTTGATTGTGGTCTTGGACGAATTCCCCCTAATGGCGCAGCCAGCCCGCCGATTTGGTCCCGCTGTGCAAATTTCAAATCAACGGGACTAAATCGGCGGGCTGGCTACGCTACTGATTCCCCCCGTTCCCTGTTTCCTAACGTCGACGAAGAAATGGACTCCTGCACCGCCCGTAAAGGATGACAATGTGTGTTTAATATTTACTTCAGTCTTTGATCAATGCAATGCGAATTAAAAAGATATTCAATATGTACAAAATATTCAGTTTGGATGAAATGTATGAAGTGTTCTAGATGGAAATCTAATTAATTTCGTCTAAAACGTCACAGCTAAATCAAATTAATTGTCATGATTCTACTCTATTCAATTGCAAAACGATAAAACCTATAGCAAACTATTATGTTTTTCATAATTACCAGCTCAAGTGTATCTGAATAAAATCTAGGAACGAGTGACATGTTTTTTTCGTCCATGAACATTTACCAAACTTGCCTCATAAATAATGGTTTCATTATAAACTTTTGCATTGTGATATTAATACAAACAAAAGTTTGTCGATGCATTATAGTAACGCTTAAGTTAAGGTATTACTTTAATTTTCCTAATATTGATGACATAATTTTAAAAGCGCCATGTTTGGTTACAAAAATGCCCTCAAGGTTACGAAAATGCCCTGCTAGGTTACAAAAGTGCCTATATAGGTTACAAAAATGCCTTATCGAAGTTACAAAAATGCCCGATAAA
The DNA here is from genome assembly GCA_016169945.1 of Trachythela sp. YZ-2020. Classification (NCBI taxonomy): domain Eukaryota; kingdom Metazoa; phylum Cnidaria; class Anthozoa; order Malacalcyonacea; family Clavulariidae; genus Trachythela; species Trachythela sp. YZ-2020. The sequence continues at coordinate 1,962,977 of JADLSH010000166.1, read as the reverse complement.
GGTTACAAAAGTGCAGGTTACAAAAATGCCCTAAAGGTTACAAAAATGCCAATTCACATATCTCTCTCTCTCTCTTTTGTTCAGCAAATAGCCGATTATCGACTGTTATAAATCCACACTGTGTGCACATCTCAGTGGTGGTCTACAAGTGTATCAAGTGTGTTTCTGTATTTATATAATTCTCACTGGTTGACGTGGGTTTTTCCCTGACATTATAACAAACTATAATCTGTAATCCGTATTAATTACAAATCTCTTCAAGTATCCGTCGCAACTAATCAGCAGCAGTCAAAACGGACTATTCCATCATGATATTGATAGACTTATCAAAGTTTTGCTGTCGAAAACTTTGCCTTTGGTTATTTCTCTACACCTATATTACCCTACGTGGTGTTTGTGTCCCAAAAAATTATATATCCAACGGTTTACCACAACACGCTATTTTCTACGTATGTAAAGATATCGTAATTTCTCAAGCTATGATTACGGTCAAATACGGGTGTCGACGAAAAAGTGTAAAACAAAAACCGTTGAATAATTTGTTAAAGGTTTACTTCGGATGCCGCTTATTACTATACGCAATATTTGCAGTCATGATTATTTGTTTATCTGGCGATGTGGAAACTAACCCTGGTCCAGAATCTACCACTAATATCCAACAATCCCATAGTTTTCTTCGCTCTCGGGGTCTCAAAGTTGCACACCTCAATATCAGAAGTATATACAATAAAATAGATACCTTAAAGCTTCTACTTAACGATAAACCTTTTGATATTCTTACAATCTCAGAAACCTGGCTAAACTCCAATATAACTGATGGTGAAATCTCTATTCCTGGATATACATTATCTAGGAATGATCGGAATGGAAGACAGGGCGGCGGTACTTTAACTTTTGTTAGAGATGGCATTCCTTATACAACTCGGACTGATTTACAGAGTAGTAAAATTGAATCCTCTGTCATTGAGATCACTCGTCCAAAGAGCAAAAGCCTTTTTATATTTACAATCCATAGAGCCCCTGATCAATCGCTAGAGATACTTACCGAAGAACTTGACATCGCATTGTCCTCTATACCATCGGAAGCTGGAATATTACTACTTGGTGACTTTAATGTTAATTTTTTAGCTACAAAAAATGATAATTCCCGAGCGCTGAAGCGAAAAATTCTTAGTTTAACTAGCATATACAATCTTGAACAACTTATTGACAAACCTACGAGAATAACAGATGAATCAAATACAATGATTGATCTTCTATTTGCTAATAACATTCATCGAATAGTATCCTCTGGAGTCTTACACGTGAATCTTAGTGACCACTCTCCCATCTACTGCGTTATTAAAGCGGGAGTACGTAGAGCACCAGGAAGAGTCATAGAATATAGATCGTACAAAACTTACTCAAAACAATCTTTCCTTGCTGATCTTGCACACGTTAACTTTGAACTTATAAACGAAGAACAAGACATTAATGTCGCCGTAGGTATTTTCAACGAAATTTTTACTGACATTGCTGACCACCATGCTCCAATTAAGAAACTTAGGACAAAAGGAATTCAAACCCCCTGGCTCACTCCTGGATTAAGCAACGCTATGCATGATCGTGACTATCACCACCGCAAAGCTGTTAAGTCAAACTCTCGCTACCACTGGAAAATGTACAAGAAGATCAAAACCTATGTTAATAAAACTGTTAAAACTTGCAAGGCGGAATATTACTCAAACCTAATAAATAAGAATAAAGGTAGCTCTGGCGAATTGTGGAAAACCCTAAACGTCATCTCCTCCCGAAAATCACACTCCTCACCGAATGGCGTCTCACTTACTAAAGCGAATGGCGTCTCACTTACTGACCCAAAATCAATAGCTGAAACACTAAACGATCATTTTTCCACAATAGGATCCAAATTAGCAAGAAAAATAAAAGATAAACTGCAAACATTTTATCCAAATCACGATTCTAATCAGCAACCGACTGGGCCGACTTTTAGGGGAAATGAATTTGTCTTTCAGCCTATCGAAGAAAGTTATGTGTATGGTATACTGAACAAACTGAAAACCAACAAAGCTATAGGCCTCGACAAAATCAGTGCCAGATTACTTAAAGACTCTTCTAGTTTCATAACTCCCATTATAACCAAACTGTTTAATCGTTCACTTGAATCCTCAACATTTCCATCAATCTGGAAGTCTGGCAAAGTAACAGCACTCTTTAAATCTGGTGACCAATCGAATCCTAACAACTACAGACCAATCACGATACTTCCAACCATTAGTAAAATTCTCGAGAAAGCAGTTCACTCTCAAGTTTACAGTTATCTTATTGACAATAAGATACTAACACCATGGCAGTTCGGATTTAGACCTAAACTTTCCACTGAAATTGCACTTGCACATTTTACGGACACCATTTTAGGAAACATGGACAAGGGTTTAGTAACGGGAGCTGTTTTCCTTGACCTGTCTAAAGCGTTTGATACCGTCGATCACTTTATTTTACTCAATAAGCTCACATCATCTGGTTTTTCGAATGAATCCGTCAACTGGTTCAAGTCGTACCTCACCAACAGAAACCAAGTCACAGCTGTAGCTAATACTGTTTCCTCCTTCAAGCAAGTTCCTGTCGGAGTTCCTCAAGGTGGTGTCTTGGGACCATTACTTTTCCTAATTTATGTGAATGATTTGCCTTCTTGTGCTAACCATTGTGAAATATCCTTATACGCTGACAATACTGTGATATATTTTTCATCAAACAATGCTCTGGATCTTGAAAGCAAATTAAACTCCGACCTTAAACGCTTATGCAGTTGGTTTGACTCCAATCTTCTGACACTTAATGTTTCGAAGTGTAAGTTTGTAATTTACGGTAGTTCTCGCAAGCTCGCCAAGTTTCATAATGTCTCCATCACAGTTAACGAATCCATTCTTAATAGATCTGACTCTTTCAAATACCTGGGAGTGACAATCCAACAAAATCTAACATGGTCAGAGCATATCGATAGCATCAGCAAGAAGGTTAACCAACGCCTTGGTCTCATTCGTCGCATAAAACACTTCTACAAGCCAGACTCACCCTCTACAACAGCCTATTTGACTACAGCGATATCGTATGGGGAGACAAAAATAACTCTACACAAATGAACCACCTTCAAATTCTACAACAAAATGCTGCCAGACTTATACTAGATCTTCCTCGCCATTCTTCTGCCACTGATGCTCTTCACACTCTTGAGTGGAAACCCCTTTGCCTTCGCCGAAAATACCACCGTTGTACCTCTGTCTTTAAATGTATTAACTCTCTGGTTGACTTTGATTTTAATATTATAAAGAACTCCCAGAGATATAACCATAAAACCCGCCAGAATAACGACTACTACCTCCCACGCCCACATACAAATTGGGGCAAACAACAATTTATATATCACTCTGTGTCGGAATGGAACTCGTTACCTTTTGAACTAAAACAATCCACTAGTTTTCAACTGTTTAAAACCAAACTAAAACATTTTATCTTAATGAGTTAATCTTTTTACAAATTCAATTATGTATATAAAATCTTTAACTATATTTGTATCTAATATAATCATAGAGTAGTTTCATATAATTATGTAATATGGATATATATTGCAGGACCTCCCTGAAAAACACCTTGGTGAGCGGAGCTTCCTGAATAAATATTATTATTCTCTTCTTCCTCCAAAGAAGCACAATAGTCCGACGAATCGGCCGTTGGCGAGGTGTGAGAAATTTGACACTGAACTTCCGAGTGATGTAAACAAGAGTCGGCGGAGTAGTTATATAATAGAATCAAGTAATCATTCCGGCAAATATTTAGGAGCTATGAGATATTTCGAGTCCTTGAATTTGTAATTACGAAATGTGATAATAAACGTTTCTTTGTTTTGTCCGTTTATTATCTGAATCGGTCCACACAACCATTACCGGGTTTGAAACATATGTAACCCGCTGATATGCGAGAACAATGAGTACAATGGTGGATATTTTCAAGTTACGCAATAACCCAATATTCCCAAACGTAACAGCTTCCGAAATTCCGAAAATATTAGGATTATATTTCAAAATTGTCAATATACTTCATCACAGCTGGCTGTTTGATAATATTTAGATCTAATTTCTATCGACCTTGTACTTCTATATAGTCAATAATCAAAAAGTAACTGCTTTTCCTTAGATATTGATTGGCTGAAAAGCACTTAGCGATGGGCTACTAATAAGTCATGTTTATGATGAATATGCAAACGACGTCTGATATTGAAAACATATTAAATCGACAAACAGCTGTATATAAGGATTTCTCGTTTTTGAGGTTGTGAGTAGAAGGACTTATACTGGCGGTTTGCAAGCATTAAACGGCAATGTCGGCTGAAGAAACTGTTCAAGAGGACCAAGACGAAAACATCGAACCGCTTGACAACCAGGCCAACCAGCTACCTTCGCCAGGGAGAAGGGTAAGCAAAGGGTTTTACGCAAATTAACGATTTAAATGAGAAAGATTGCTTATAAATTACTTTGTATATTCTTTCTTTAGCCTCGAACAAGTTCCCTGCTTCAAAGACTAGGAGAAGAAAGAGATACCCCTGACCCAGTGGGACAATTTTCTATCGCAGTCGACGAGACCGAAATAAAAGGTAATTTTATTCATTGAGAAGCAAATTTATATGAAAAGCGTTCGTGTTTTGTTTTTGTTTTTAATGTACACGATGGGAATATGCCAGTGTCTGTAGTTTTGTTCTTGTCCTTTGAATACAGTATGTCTACAAATTCTGGTTCACTGCTGAGCTTATGTTTTTAATAAATTTGGTATCGTGTTCAATATTCGCTTGCTGTATGGCAGTATTGCTTAACCAAGTAAAGACGAATTGTGTTCGGGATATATTCATCAGCGCCACAGTTTCAGTTGTATAATTTAACTGCGTGATTATATAACCATTTCTACTGATGTGAAACGAAATTTTTTTATGAGCATTGTTTGTCTATTAGAGGAAAGTCACGGCATAAATTGTTCGATCTGCATCGTTTCCCAAATTTATGTTTATTGCGACGACGCCATATCTTATCTTTCACAACGAACTGCTTGAAGTTTTTAGAAGGACATGCATGTCATTTATACTTCACATTTTCACGCCGGCTTTTGTTTGTCTGTTTTGTTCAGTATTTACGACGTTTTACAATGCTAACAGCTTTTATTTCGGAGTGAGTACACAGTGTATAGAACTAAACATACATATTTTTCATCTGCAAATTTTGATTGGCAAATGATTATAGCTCTGGAGCAATTTGATTGATTCAAAATATCAAACAAACTCTCAAGTTAAGTGTTTTATCTTATTAAGTCTAGTCAAATTTACGTTGTACTCTAATCCTATATTGCTGCACACCAAAAATGTATATAGTCAATAATATTAATGTTCGCCTTTGCGTGTTGTGTCCTGCCTGTAACCAAGTGGGAGAACATGCTTTTGTACAAAATTTGTACTATAGAATTCTCGGCTTTCTGCAATTTACAAACCCCTACTTCCTGTAATACACAAATCCCCAGACAGTTAAAATCATAGGTTTAAATATTTTAAGAAACATACTATTATACTGTAAGTGAAGTATTGTCATATTGGCTGAACTATGCCAGTGGTCAAGTAGAATTAGACTTACAAAGTCTTGTGCAATAGTTAATAGAGGTGCAGGTTTTATTCAAATTTCCCTAGTCCTCATTTCGTATAAATGTATCAAGAAGGGTGTGAGTTGGTTGTGTTTTTCTACTAAATTACTCGGACAAAGTTATAATATTCTCACTTATTAAACACTGCAACTTTACCTTTGGAGAATTAAACACATTATTAAATATTGTCCTCTGCCTTGGCCCTAGTGTGGATGTGGAAGGGGGCACAATAGAGATGTTTAGATCCATACATCAACTATATTATAATTTAAATCCTACTTTTCATCAACTCCTAGGACTTGAACATGAATTGTGCTGATCCCTAATGACTTAGAAAGAATATCATAACCTGGGTGAGGGGGCTGGATTTCAGATGCTGCTCTACTTACTTTTAAAATTGACATATGAATCAGTTAGTTGCAGCAGAAGTTGAGGTGACAGAAGTTCGGCAGACTGTGTCCCATTGTGTGATGTTGGAGTGACATTGACACATATGTCGTTCCACTTGTATCCTGAATCTACCTTGTCATTAAGTGCAAAGTTTTTGAAATATGAGTTTGAAATTGTTTAGATCTTAAAAAATCATACATTTACAAAGTCACTAAGCAAGTAATATGTCTTTGTAATACATACATTTAAATTTGGGCTATTTCCATCTTCCTCGATCTCTTTTTTTTGCCTCTATGCCTCTGTTTATAATTATTCCTAGTCACTTGCTGGGGCTCCATAAAATAAGGTTGAAGTACATAAACAGAGGGTGAACCAACTGGTTCTCAACCTTGGATCAGCCTATTCCTTAAGGGTAATAAGAAATAATCCAGCACATTGCTTTTTTGAAGTTCTGTGGGAAGTGATTGCAACGGATAGCCCATACACTGATTGGAAGGTAGGATAGCCCATACACTGATTGGAAGGTAGGATAGCCCATACACTGATTGGAAGGTAGGATAGCCCATACACTGATTGGAAGGTAGGATAGCCCATACACTGATTGGAAGGTAGGATAGCCCATACACTGATTGGAAGGTAGGATAGCCCATACACTGATTGGAAGGTAGGATAGCCCATACACCACTGCCACTGGCAAAAAGTTAGTTCACCACTGTGACCTAAATATTTCCTCATTAAACTCCTATACTTGTAAAAACGTGAAATTCCAAGTTCATTTTAAGCAATAATGACTTACATCATTGGAAAGCTTACAAAAAACTATATATAGGTCAATTAAGCGGTTACCTTCATTTTCCAACCCATTTCGAGTTATTGCTGTTCCAAAATGGGAAAATACCACGAAATCGCGCAAAACGCCTGCGTACTAGCCTGAAAATGCGTTTTTAACAGCTTGTAACTCAAGAAGGATTTGAAAAATCATGGTAACCACTTAAATGCCGTATATATAGTTTTTTGTAAGGTTTCCAACGATGTAGGTCATTATTGCTTAAAATGAACTTGGAATTTCACGTAATATATCCCTTGTAACCTAATATATCCCTAAGGAAAAAGTCTATAGGCGCCTATAGGCCATGTTCCAATTGCCTTATAGGCTAATAGGATCCTCTATAGGTCGCCTATAGAAATTGTTCCAATTGCCTATACAAGCCTGTAGGTTTCTATATGATCCTATAGTCCAGGCTGCAGAGTATGGCAGCGGCGCACCCAAGATAAATTAATGCAATAACAATGGTGCACTTAGGGGCGAACATTAGAAAAATGATGAGGGGGAAGACTTTTTTCCCATGCACGATATTTTTTTCGGCTGCTTTGGCTTTGCAGAAATGTTTTCGCACTAAAATTTTGTGCATAAATTTTCCCATTATGAAAGCTCTGATTGCAATTTGGAACATGAGCAAATAAAGCAGGCATGCATCGAATAACAGGGCCTTAAGAATTCCTTTCATTTTCCTTTGTGCACAGGCACCCCGCATATGCATTTCAAGGCGCACCTGATAAGTTTTAGGTAGTTTTGCGCACCCGTACTTCAGGTGCGGCCTGATTGCGCACCCAAGATCTTGTTGAAAAGTGCCATACTCTGCAGTCTGGCCTATAGGTTGGCCTATAGGCAGGTATCCAAGGATGGAGGAGGGAGGGGATCTGGAGAAATGTGTAGAATATTCCTTAGAATATGCCTTAGTATATGTATTATGCATACCATATAATGGTGTCAAATATTTGCTCTGTTTAAAAACTGAAGAGTTTCCAAAAACACAGGAAATGCATCGATATGGGTGAGGATGGCATGTCAAATTGTCAGTAGGTGCAAACCCGTAATTTATTCCATTCAATTATTGTTAATTATAAATTGGGAGTTTTTGCAAGCTATCAGAAATGTAGACAATATGTTGTTGCAAATGCATGTTCACGTAAACATCTGTCTACACATTTATGGAAATGAAATATAGTTTATATTGAACTCAGCTCTTGATTTAAGTTGCATAATATTGGTTCAAATTTTGACATATAGATTTTACTATTGTGCAAGGTTTTTCACACGTATACAAGTATATCCCATCAAGTACGCTGCTTTTTCGCCTATATCCATTAAACATGCAATTTCAATCATTTTGTAATTCTGCCTTGGTATTAGTAAGTAGTGAATCTAGGACTAGGTAGTGCAGCTTTTAAAGGAAGATGTTGTTTTTAATAAACATATGTGCTAAAACCCTAATTATGAAAATGCCACGTACAGCATAGCAATTAAATGCAAATATTTAAAAATGCACTCTCAGGATATTTTAGTCAACCTTTTTAGTTTATTTTTAGAAGAAGAATAAAGATAAAACGCGGATATGACTTTGTTTATGACAACATAAGCCATCCGTCCGTTTTCCATCCGTCCGCATCCGCGTTTTAACCTTAATACCCGCGATAAAACTTGACCTTTGAATTGCACGGCGAAATCACACAACTGTAAACGCTTTCATGCGTTGCTAACGCAATATTAATAGCTCACATTGCTATAAATGTTAATTAATTTTATACGGTTCATTGACTTCATTCTAAAACATTTCATATGTTTCGCCTCTGGTTTTTGTTTCCTGGTTGCAGCATTACGTACGGCCAGCGCGGCCGATTTTGCGCATGCTCTGTGACTCGAAAATGATCGCTAATCTTGACCGTCGCGGCTAACTTTTTGCACGTATGACAGTACAACTGTAAGGCCGGGCTCCACTTGCACGTACGTACGCACAATTGCACGCACGTATGTGTTTATACTTTCGTGAAATTTGATTGGTTAAAAACTTGACGGCCGCACAGAAAGTAGAATACAGTTCTACTGTCATACGTACAAAAAGTTAGCCGCGACGGTCAAGATTAGCGATCATTTTCGAGTCACAGAGCATGCGCAAAATCGGCCGCGCTGGCCGTACGTGCAAGTGCTCTGTGACTCGAAAATGATCGCTAATCTTGACCGTCGCGGCTAACTTTTTGTACGTATTAGTCTGGCGGTTAAGTGTAAGAATTGTTCATTTTGTGATAAAAGCACCATATTTGCAGGAAGTATAGACTTTGATATGACAATAACTTTTAGATATGGAGGCATCTGAAAAATTAAAGTCGCCGGCGTAAAATTTGGGTTCTTTTTCATTTTCCTCATTAAACTCCTATACTTGTAAAACCGTGAAATTCCAAGTTCATTTAAAGCAATAATGACTTACATCATTGGAAAGCTTGCAAAAAAACTATATATAGGTCACTTAAGCGGTTACCTTTATTTTCCCAACCGATTTCGAGTTATTGCTGTTCCAAAATGGAAAAAATGCCACGAAATCGCGCGAAAAGCCTGGGTACTAGCTTGAAAATGCGTATTTAACAGCTTGTAACTCAAGAAGGATCTGAAAAATCATGGTAACCACTTACATGTCTTAATATAACTTTTTGTAAGCTTTCTGATTCTGTAATCACTTTTGCTATAAGTGAACTTGCAATTTTATATTTTTCGACAATATAGGAGTTTAATGAGGAAAATGAAAAAGAACCCAAATTTTAGGCCGGCGACATTAAATTTTCAGATGCCTCCATATCTCAAAGTTATTGTCATATCAAAGTCTATACTTCCTGCAAATATGGTGCTTTTATCAAATGAAAAAGTTAGCCGCGAGTTATGAAGATTAGCGATCATTTTCGAGTCACAGAGCATGCGCAAAATCGGCCGCGCTGGCCGTACGTGCAAGTGCTCTGTGACTCGAAAATGATCGCTAATCTTGACCGTCGCGGCTAACTTTTTGTACGTATTAGTCTGGCGGTTAAGTGTAAGAATTGTTCATTTTGTGATAAAAGCACCATATTTGCAGGAAGTATAGACTTTGATATGACAATAACTTTTAGATATGGAGGCATCTGAAAAATTAAAGTCGCCGGCGTAAAATTTGGGTTCTTTTTCATTTTCCTCATTAAACTCCTATACTTGTAAAACCGTGAAATTCCAAGTTCATTTAAAGCAATAATGACTTACATCATTGGAAAGCTTGCAAAAAAACTATATATAGGTCACTTAAGCGGTTACCTTTATTTTCCCAACCGATTTCGAGTTATTGCTGTTCCAAAATGGAAAAAATGCCACGAAATCGCGCGAAAAGCCTGGGTACTAGCTTGAAAATGCGTATTTAACAGCTTGTAACTCAAGAAGGATCTGAAAAATCATGGTAACCACTTACATGTCTTAATATAACTTTTTGTAAGCTTTCTGATTCTGTAATCACTTTTGCTATAAGTGAACTTGCAATTTTATATTTTTCGACAATATAGGAGTTTAATGAGGAAAATGAAAAAGAACCCAAATTTTAGGCCGGCGACATTAAATTTTCAGATGCCTCCATATCTCAAAGTTATTGTCATATCAAAGTCTATACTTCCTGCAAATATGGTGCTTTTATCACAAAATGAACAATTCCAGCTAAATTTCGCTCTTAACCGCCTCACTATATGACAGTAGAACTGTATTCTACTTTCTGTGCGGCCGTCAAGTTTTTAACCAATCAAATTTCACGAAAGTATAAACACGTACGTGCGTGCAATTGTGCGTACGTACGTGCAAGTGGAGGCCGGCCTGTATTCTACTTTCTGTGCGGCCGTCAAGTTTTTAACCAATCAAATTTCACGAAAGTATAAACACGTACGTGCGTGCAATTGTGCGTACGTACGTGCAAGTGGAGGCCGGCCTGTATTCTACTTTCTGTGCGGCCGTCAAGTTTTTAACCAATCAAATTTCACGAAAGTATAAACACGTACGTGCGTGCAATTGTGCGTACGTACGTGCAAGTGGAGGCCGGCCTGTATTCTACTTTCTGTGCGGCCGTCAAGTTTTTAACCAATCAAATTTCACGAAAGTATAAACACGTACGTGCGTGCAATTGTGCGTACGTACGTGCAAGTGGAGGCCGGCCTGTATTCTACTTTCTGTGCGGCCGTCAAGTTTTTCGGTCAAAAAGAAGCCAAATTCGGACCTCTGCGAACGCAGTGCTATGCTGAATTATGATTGGTTATGGTTTATCAACGATACAATTGGCTGAATTTCATCAATCCTGATTGGCTAGAATTACAACCTGCAGGTTCTTTCTGACAGTGACAATGTGACATTACCTGAAAATGCAATCGATTTTCATACAATCAATGTTTTATACTTAAGAATCAATAAAATTTTCACAAAATTCTTGTAAACTGTGAAGAGGCCAACAAGAAGCCAAAAGGCCAAACTTTTTTTCGCAGCCAAAAGAAAAATAAAGAAGCCAAATTCGAGTTATTTCTATGTTTGGCCTCCAAGACGACCAGGTACGGTGGCCCAGAAGTGCAAAACACAAAACAAACAAAGCAAAACAAAAATTACGTTTCTTTATCATTTTTACACTATTTTGATACATTTTTACCCAAAACATGAAACACAATTAACCATTTTATCACACAATTTTCTTTTTTTGTGACACGTTTGAAAACACAAAACACATTTGGAATCACAAAACACATTTGGAAATCACAAAACACATTTAGAAATCACAAAACACATTTAGAAATCACAAAACACATTTAGAAATCACAAAACACATTTAGAAATCACAAAACACATTTAGAAATCACAAAACACATTTAGAAATCACAAAACACATTTAGAAATTGGAAATTCCGAATCATAACAAGTGCTTCCACTTCATAAAACTGGATTTCCTGTTTTCATCCTTATTTATTTATCCTTATCTGGCGTTTGAAATAGACTATTATTAAGCCCCAATGGTTGGAATCTAATAGTTTCCTGCCATTATCTTGGCAATTCATTATATTTTCTGCCAATTTCATTCCAAAAAGGATTTCCTGCCATTTTTCCTGCCAGAGCCCAATTATTCCTTTTGCCAGAATTTTCATGGCAAGTGGAAGCTATGAATTCACAACGTGATGGGAGGAAGGACAAAACACTACGGAATGGATGAGGAAGAAGAAGCAATAAGATATTATTTCAGAAGAAGTTACGACTATAATGCGATATTAGAGTTTTTAGACAAATACCATGACATAAGGATGTCGAAACGGACTCTCTTAAACCGTTTAAGAGATTATGGTTTGAACAGGCGAAATCGCAACATCGATGAAGATCTCCTTCGCGATCATATTAACTGGGAACTGCAAGGCTCTGGTAACCTACTTGGTTACCGAGCGATGTGGCGAAGACTTCACTTGAAATATGACATTAATGTACCAAGGTCAGCGGTAGAAGAATTAATGAGAGAAATTGATCCTGAAGGTGTCAGAAGCCGAAAAGCACACAGGCTTAAAAGAAGAAAGTATTCTAATCCCGGGCCAAATTACTGCTGGCACGTCGATGGGTACGACAAACTCAAACCTTATGGGCTGCCTATACACGGGTGTATCGATGGTTTTAGTCGACGTTTGATATGGCTGAAAGTGGAAAAGAGCAATAACGATCCCAGAGTAATCGCAAACTTATTCAAAAACGCTATCATTGAAATAGAAGGTTGCCCAACACTCCTGCGTACTGACCGAGGACAGAAAATTCAATCGTCTCGTCAGCCCAATGTTTCTTCAGAAGAAATGGAACCGATTCTCTTGCTGGTTTGAAAGCCCACCGCTTTGGCTCTTCTCATAGCAACCAGCGCATCGAGGCTTGGTGGGCATTTCTAAGACGAACATGGAGTTCTTGGTGGATGAATTTCTTCAAAGACATGATACATGAAGGCCACCTCGATGCAAGTAATAAATTACATCTTGAATGTATCTGGTTCTGCTTTAAGAATCTCATACAAAACGAATTAAACGGCGTTATGGAAGAGTGGAATAATCATTACATTCGCAAGTCTCGATTTCAAACAGCCTCAGGCATCCCAAACAATCTCTTTTTCCTACCTGAAAGTGTCGGTGCCACAGACCGCAAACATCCATATAACCGGGAAGATATGGAGGAAATCAATAATGAACTCCGTATACCTGAGAATGATGATTCCTTGATTCATCAGGAATATTTTTCTTATGTCAGTCAAATTATTAGACTTGGTGAACCAAGTTCTGCGAGGGAAGCACTAACTTTATATTGTAGACTTTTGGTTGCTGCTCAATAAATAGCATATCAAATAATATTAACGGAAGCACTCTTGACATTATATATTTTCTAACAAAAAATTTTATATCAACTTTAATCAAATAATGTCAACTTATTATGCAATGATAAGTGTTGCTCTATATAATCATGTTACTTTTAAATATCAATAAAAAGTCTTGAAATGTATCTGAAAAGTGAAAACTTAGACTACGTGCAAACGGTAACGTTTTCGAGCGTTTTCATTTGTATTTTCACACAAAAACTGATGCAAACAATATCAATTTACGACAGACGTTGGAGCTAATTTAATATATTGGATATATTTTCCCTTGGACCGTGTGAACATGGCCCAAAACGATAAGAGACAAAAATGTTTTTGAAAACGCTCGAAAACGATGCCCGTGTGCACATAGCCTTAAACTATAATAAGTCTTTGTAACATACATGGGAAGGGATCCATTGTTTACTTGATGCATACGATATACCACACATATACAAAGTATTGCTGTTATAAGCATTTGGCAACTGAAACACACTTTAAACTAATTGGAACCCAGGCGAGTTCAGCAGACAAAACGTGAACTCCTCAGAAAAAAATTTTCCATCATCTAGACCATTTACTGGAAACTTAAGAATGTTAGCACATGTATTTGTGCTTATCTTTCTTGCCATATGTAAGTGGTGCAGGAACAAAATGGTAGGGCGAGGAGAAAAGCCAACAGCGGGAACATGTTGGGCACCAGTTGCAAATTGAAGAATATCACTTAGTGATACTTTGACTTCTCTGTCTTCAAGTTGACCAACCACCTTACCACTTTCCGCATCCTCAAGGTACTGGTTGAAATTAAAAATGATGCTCTGTTCAATTGCAAATTTGTTGCTGCCAGCTGGACTGAAAACAGGATCAAAGATAGAATCAACATCTTCAGCAGTAAGCTTTGCATGACCCACTTCAAATAAACCTCTGAAACTATCAGGGTCTTCTTTGATAAGATGTAACATATTGCAGGTATTCAGGCCATCGACAAATTGGTTGAGCTCACTTAAGGAAACAAGTATAGTATAATGAAGGGCAATACATTTTATAAAATCGTCTTTGTCAGCCATTGTAACAATGGGCTTTGCATAGCCAGCATCAAATCGATAATCACTTTCAAAAGATGCCTTTGTTTAAACTCATCAGGATTTGTAAGATTATTCAACTCCATGAGGCTATTCTTCACCTCATGAACTGGGATTTCTTCTATGGATGGAGTTAAATTATCAATGCTCCCAGAACAAATATAGTCAAACACTGACTTTGTAAAACATCTTGGGCCAGGTGATCCTTGAAGCAAACCAATAGCTGTCAACTGCCCAAAAGCATAGTACTCCCGTCCTTTCAAGGCAGAAATATTATGTCTGAACGCAGATTGTGTCATCAACTTTCTTTCAGCGGCTTCGTTTATTAGGCCAAAATATTCACGAGATGGCCCGCCTTGGTCGACTGCAGGTTCGCCGATGAACTGAACTTTATTGGATTCTTTATAGCATTCTCATCCCTTTGAAGTTTTATCATTGTATCTTCCCATACATGATGCCTTCGTACTTTTATTCTGAAGTTTTTTGAACTGTCCATAAACTGTTCCTTACAGTGTTCAAGCTTCTCCGTCAGTGTTGCATTAACTGTGTAGTGAGTTTTTGAAGACGTTTCCAAAAATGATTCCAAATTTTCATCATCATCATGGAGTATGTTCACATCTGCATCACATTCTTCTGTAATCAGTGACCCGTACGTGTTATTTACTGACCTGTCATCTTCCTCTACAACCATATTAATTGCCTCTTCCAGGGTTTCATTTAGCTCAAGTGCTTGCTTTAATTCACTCGTCACGATTAGGAACATTTCTCTCATTGTTTTCATCCCACTTACTGTTCCACGAGCACTTTCACTTTCATACAATGAACAACTTGTTCCAGGTAAATTTTCATTATTGTTGGAAAATATGTTCTCTGATGTTGATGGGCCAGCAGTAGTTTGCTTTGTTGTATTGTGAGTAGTAGAGTCAGTAACTCGAGCAAATGATTCTATAACAGTCATCTGTCTTACAGTGCTTTCCTCTGCCTCATCATCAGAGTCAGTTGTGATGTGTCGCAGTTCGTTATAGCTTTCTAGGTCACTCCGTTTCAATAAGAAAAGGGTTATTCGATTATACGCTTTACCAACATCTTGCTGATATTGATCCAACTGAAAAATGCGGTTGGGATGATCTGGTAGCGTAATTATTTCCGTTCCATCAGGAAAAGCAAGAGTATAATCCGCATCTTTGTCAAATGTGCGGTCATGTGCGCAGTGTTTATCATAAGATAATTTCAAAAGTTCAAGCTTTCGAATTGTTGTAGGAACACGAACCATCTTAATTTTACCTTTAACAGGCTTAAATTCTCCTTTGGTCAAGTTCATTAAGCCAATTCCAACGAAAACTTCCTTGACCTTGAGAGGCTTTCCCTTTTTCGACGTTTCTTTCTGCACTCTTTCGCTGGATTTTCTTTTCGGAACTCATTGAACGATTCAACACGTGGAACTCGTTGAGTTTGCAAGGTCCCTTTGGTGGCAGAGAAGGTGTTGAATATGATGGTCCTGAAACACATCTCTCACTTTCAGTTGATATGTACGCTGTACTTTCAGATCTCGACGAAGATTCAACGACTAGTACTTCCCCACACTGATGGCAAAATCGAAACGACTCTAAAACATCTGAATAACATTTTGGACATTTCATTGTTTTGTTTGATGTAAAAGAATATTTTCAAACAATTTTCCCACATTTTCCAGACGCCATTTTGAAATTTGAAGACATTCGTCAACACTTCATGTAACAAATGGTTTGTGACTTGTGAATTCATAGCTTCCACATGCAAGGAAATTCCTGGCTAAAGGAAATATTGGGCTCTGGCTGCTCTGGCAAGATTTGGCAAGGAAAAATGGCAGGAAATCCTTTTTGGAATGAAATTGGCAGAAAATATAATGAATTGCCAAGATAATGGCAGGAAACTATTAGATTCCAACCATTGGGGCTTAATAATAGTCTATTTCAAACGCCAGATAAGGATAAATAAATAAGGATGAAAACAGGAAATCCAGTTTTATGAAGTGGAAGCACTTGTTATGATTCGGAATTTCCAATTTCTAAATGTGTTTTGTGATTTCTAAATGTGTTTTGTGATTTCTAAATGTGTTTTGTGATTTCTAAATGTGTTTTGTGATTTCTAAATGTGTTTTGTGATTTCTAAATGTGTTTTGTGATTTCCAAATGTGTTTTGTGATTCCAAATGTGTTTTGTGTTTTCAAACGTGTCACAAAAAAAGAAAATTGTGTGATAAAATGGTTAATTGTGTTTCATGTTTTGGGTAAAAATGTATCAAAATAGTGTAAAAATGATAAAGAAACGTAATTTTTGTTTTGCTTTGTTTGTTTTGTGTTTTGCACTTCTGGGCCACCGTAACCAGGAGACCAATCTAATTTATGATTTATGCCGTTGCCATAGTAAGCGGCTGAACTTCCGGTCTCTCGGCTTTCGGCCTTTGATCGCAGAACCAAATCACTTCCGGTATGAAAACTACATGTCATCTGTGTTCGATTAAACGTCTTCAGCGTGAAACGTGACGTTTATTGAGATGTTTTACATGATCTGTTTGGCATAATTATGTAGAATTTAGAAGTAAAATCTTTGTTTTTATTTTACATTCGGTATATATGGAGGCTGACCTTTATCAGCGAGACTTCAAGTGTCAAGGAGTAGACGAAAACGATATATTAAATAGTAAGCGTTCGCCTTTGGGTCATCTGTTCATGAATCATGACTTCATGTTGTATATTATTTTCTAATTCGTTCTAATGTTGTTCAATTCGAATTCTTTTAGATCATCGACAAGTATACGTTGGTGTTCATATACCAATCAAACCGACGCGGGCACGTCGAAATCATCGCAGTCATCACTACCCGTCTGTGAGTAAGAATAAGCCAGGAAGAAAGAACTCTACAAAAAACAAACCACAAAATGGAACAGTTGGTAAGAGAGCACAAATATACGCCTACACGTGTGTAAGCTTCCCAACTGAGAAACACTTTGAGTTAGTATTAAATAACTTAAGTAATAACTTACACAGTCACACTATTCCGAATGTCATCTCCTTGAATATGAGTAGCTTATATCCGAATGTCATCTCCTTGAATATGACTAGCTTATAGACGGTTTGTTTGACTGTTTATACTTTGTTTACATGGAGCTTTTATAAATTATGAGAAAGAAAGGAGTAAAATTTCCAGTGTCAGGTAAAAACTGTAAAATAATTATACTGCTGTGTGTCCTCTTTGCTTCAATGGGTTACCCTATTCTAGGAGAGTTGATTCAAGTGATGACTTCAACAGTAGCGGACACTTCGCGAGAAATTGGGGGTGCAAACTTAGGTTGCCAACATATAACCATCTTTTTGTTGCTGCAAATCTCATTTCTTAAAACCTTTTTGGCTTAAATTTCATGTAAATCTACTTAAATTATAGCCTATCAAGGCTTTTGTGGTTGTAAAATCATTAATACAGCTTTGTTACACAGTTAGTCAGCGATCATTCAAAGGCTTTACCCCCCCCCCTATTGTCCGCCACTGGACTTCAAGCCTGAAAGCCCCAAATGCGACCCCCCTTTTATATACCTTAAACCTCTGACTATAAGCCCTCCCATACAGAAGCCTCCTGTATAAGCCCACCATATTCACTAATGTCCAGACCATTCCAAATATAACCCCACTCTTGTATGAACCCATCTGCTTATAATTGAACAAGAAAGATGCTATTTCTATTGATGTTTTATTACTTATACAAAGGAATGTTATTGTTTTCATTCACTGTATAGTTATAACTAACACAAAATCCTATCCATATATAAGCTCCTCTGTGTATAAGCCCATCAAAAATGCTCATGAATGAATATAAGTCCTGTGGCTTATATTAGGAGGTTCACAGTAATGCCAGATATTTTGCTTGTCAGAGATTAATGGATTAATCAAATATGCAGATATGCCTATGTTGTTAAAGCCTGGATGCAAGTAGTGCGGGTCATCTTGAAGGTTTTGTGTATTGCAAACAAAGTGTATTCAAATTGCATATCTTCATTCTCTCTTTTCCATGCCTCAGAACTTAAAACTTAAGAGGTATTGTGTCCTAATGTGCCCTGCTATGTTATTTTACTCTAGTTGTAGAAAGTTGCATATTGGACATTGGGGAAGTACAAAAATTATCTTGGGTGTATTCAAAAAACTTGATGGTTTAGGTGTCATAGGAGGTGTGCACAACCTCACATCTCCCCTTATCTCAAATACATCCCTTTTCTTACTACTTGAATGAAGTGCTAAACAATATACTCGAGGGATTACCTTCAAAAATATAACAAGAACTTTGACATTTTGAGTAAAGACCCTTTGTCTGGGTTCTGGAAGCTCTTACTAATGTTTCTTTTTTTACTCTAGGTCACCAACCACCAGCAGAAAGAGTTCGATTTATTCTGGGAGGTGATGAGAATGACGTTGAACATCAGATATTTACTGAAATGGATGAATTATGCTGTGATGCAAGTGGCGTAGAGGAGTGGAAGGAGACTGCAAGATGGCTGAAATTTGAAGAAGATGTGGAAGAGGGTGGCAATCGATGGAGTAAACCTCATGTGGCCACTTTATCTTTGTATAGTTTATTCGAACTCCGAAGTTGTGTTCTCAATGGAACTGTATTACTTGATCTAAATGCAAGCACACTATCTCAGATAGCAGGTAGGGGTGAGGGGCAACCCCTCACAATATTTTTGAAAAGCCTTCAGATTATTGCTGATTAACTCTGTAACAAAGCGAAAGCCTTGATAATGTATTATTTAACCCATTAGCTGGCAATGCACCCTACTTTCGTATTTTACTCTGTCTAATGCCAGATGGTAGGTAGGGTACTGCCAGTTAATGGGTTAAGCAAATTTTGATTAAATTTAAGCCAACATAATTTATAAAGGACAGGGATTTCAGCAACAAAAGTGTGGTAATATGTTGTTCCTGGTACAACATTTTTTTCAGGGTAGATGTATGTGCATGGCTCAAATATATCAAATGCTTGTATTACTACTGTATACTGTGACCAGCACTGACCAGTGACCACTCACAGTTGAAAATTTAATAAGTAATGATAGTTTATGAGCTATATATATTGGCCTCATTTGAATGAAACCTTGATATCGCAATGCTACTGAAGGACAACCGTATACGATTAAGTAGTGATATATAACAAGTGCATTTTCATAAACTATTGAGTGAGCTATTGGTGTTTTGAGATGAATAAGCATTTATGAAACTGTATAAAATTAGTTTAAAATGACCTATCACATATCTATTTGGTTAAACTTGATATATATTGTGGTCAGTAAAATAACATGTTTGATTCATGATTTGTTCAAAAATTATAGAATTAATATTTCATCATCTGAAAATGAATCTTTCATGACACAAATCTCCATCTCAAAGCTAACATATATTTTCTAACAATGGTTCAGATCAATTTTCCAACATAACTCCAAAGAACAAACTTGTAAACTACAAGATAATGTTAGGTCAGTCATTAGAATTAACTTGATTAAATGGCTAATTCTTATAACATGATCTAACAAGTAACAGTTATTGACACAATAGTTTCATGCTGCCATTTGACAAAATATCAGATCCTGCAATATCTTATGAATAATAACTTAAGGTTCGCTCAAATAAAACCGGGATTGCAATTGTGCACACATCTGACATCTTTGTAATTGAATTGGATTTTTAAATTGAATTCTCATTAAGGGATCATTATTTCACCCAATTTATACATACATGATATATATCAAACACAGATGTGACTGCAACCTTTCTTAGAATGTAATTACTACTGGTTATCTCAATTGAGCATCAGACTATAGAGCAGTCTAAGATTGTGAGTTCAATCCCAGCGGGATGAATATTACAGTGTGTGTCTCAAAATATTCAAAGAAGTTGCTGCCATTGCTCAAATATTGTAATTGGTTAGATCCTCAGTGACCTTTGTCTACTGAGTTTTTAACTTGTTAAGGCTCTCTGTCCTAGCTCAGTGTCTGAAATTTGCAATATCCCGATATCCACAGGATACTAAAATTCAGTTTTGGATACCTACAGTAACTGTGAATGACTTGTATCCCAACTGGATATTACAAAATTTCAAACATGTTAATGTTAAATGTCTCCAGTGTCTTCTAATAGCTTTTAAACACTGCAAGTCTGCCACCTGGAAAATAGCCAGGCTTTCAATGTTCAAGACAAGCATATAGAAGTTTGTTGAAGGTTTACATGCATCTTAGTGTATAGATTCATGGTGCCAACTTGTTCTCTGTCTAGTTGTTATTGTTACTTAATAGGGACAGACAGGATACTTATTTGGATGGGTGGGGCCTGTGGGATACCAGATTCTCAAGGAGGATAATAAAGCTTTGAATCCTGGTATCCCAGTTGGATACTGAAATATACTCAAATTTCAGACCCTGCTTAGCTCCTCAGAGCTGTAAACATAATAAATTCAAAATCTGTACTGTATCATTCTAGATATTGTTCTTGATGATTTGGTTGCTTCAAGGCAGCTTGATGTTGGCTTGCGACCTCGAGTTCGGGATATTTGGTTAAAAAAGCACAGACATTTGTATGAAAGGAGAAAAAGTACACAGAAAAAGAAGTCTGGTCTTCCATCATTGCGTGGATCAAAGAAAGCAAGTACTATACCAAGTAACTTGGATAAAGGTAGATATATTTCATGTACATTATAATGTTAGTAGGGGCATACTGGAACTCATTTCTTGCCAGTACCCTGATGTTTCAGAAATTGAATATGAAACACATTGTCGGAAGTGTAGACATGGAAATCTTGCTGTCGTGTTTGGAATGAAATCTTTTATTCATAAACAATTATTGAATGTTTGTTAGTTTTACGTTATTACCAACACCTTGGATGCTTCCTCAGGCCTGAAATAACATGCCATTAATATGTGACTACATTCCTGTGCCTTTGCTGTTAAAATGTGAGACTTTTAGTATTTGATCACAGTTTACTATTAATCTAATTAACTAATCAGATGTCTCCATTCCCACGTTGTTGATTTCACAACATTAGAAAATAGAAATGTACCATATTCCTGAAGGATTGTAGAATGTAGTCCCATTCAGAATTCCTCAATGTTTTAACACGAAAACATCACACATTTCAGACCACAGAAAGCATCTGCAGTTTTGGTGATAATGATGTTTTAACAAAAACTGACTCTTGCCAGAACTTATAGTAAAATATTACTCTAAATTAACAGTTTGGCATGCTATAAAACACTACAGCATGTCCCTATGGCACTTACTTTAGCTTCCTTATCAAACGACTATAGTACAATTGCCGTCAAACTTCAACTAAAATTTTGTTTTAATGTTTAAAACTGTAAATGAAAAATGATTCACAATTTGAATTTTGAAAGCAGTTGCACAGTGGAATTTTATTGAAATACAGACTGTGCTGTAGAACTAAATTCATAACTAGGGGGGCTCTCTAGACAGCATGTTACCAAGGGTGAAAACATTCGGGTCTGGGTGAGTCATAAGTAACCGCCCAATCCCATGATAATATTTCTTTACTATATTCATGCCTGAAATAGTCCTACTGTAAGTGATGCTTGGAGAATGAAAACTATGGAAAAATTATATATTTTCAAGCATTCTTGCAAAAAAAGGGGGGAGGAATCTTGAGGAAGGGGGCTCTGCCCCCTAAAGAACCCCCTAGCGCCCACCTCCTTCTACACCACTGAATAGTGTCCAGTAATTCAGTTCCAAAAAAGTACGTACAGGACATTTTTAAATTTGGTGCATTTTTGAAATGCTAGATTTTTAATGGAAGAAAACGTTTCTTACACAACACATTTCGTTTAAAAGATTGTCTACTGTACATCTTATTAATTTTTTCATATAAATTATATACAGTACATAAGTAAGACCAATTTTTCCTGCAATTAGAACAAAAATACATGCACTTGTGATCTTTGATAGTAGGGATGAGCCGATTATCGTTTTTTTATTGGTAGAAGCCGATAAACGGTAACTTTTAGGCCTATCAGTTATCGGCTCTTCCGATATTAGACATACTTGCCTTTTCAGTTGTTTTTTCTTGTTATGTATAGTAAAATAATAGAGTTCGTTTAATATCCAGGAAAATGGGTCACAAATGCAAGATGCATTTGATTCCAACAATAAAATTGGCAAATTTGGTTAATTCTATTTTGGAGATGCCTACTGATTACTGTAACTACAGTATAATGTTTAAACATTCCATGCATACCAGCAAGTAATGTCATGAAAAACTTGTCAGGGAAAAATTGTTGAGCATGCGTACGAAAATGTAAACTTATTAATGGAACTTATTAAGGAAAACTTTCTTGTCTGTATGGGGCTTAACACGTTTTGCCCTAAATTCTTGACCAATATCAGTAACTACAGATATATCGGCTGATAAGCCAACATATCGTATTGGAATTAATCGTATCGTTAAATTGGAGTTTTCATTATCGGCTCATCCCTATTTGATAGTCTTTGAAATAGAGTTTTGTTTGTTCTATTTTTTCCAAATTGCACTTCTATCCATGCTATTATCTATACAGTATAAAACTCACAGGTGGAGATTTTGTATGAAGTTATTGAATTTTCTTATTTTTATTGATATCACAGCTAGTAGTGATGATAATGGTCACGATAATAACTTTGGCAAATCAGATACAGGAACTGGCCTGCAAGATATGGATACACCTGATTCTAATTTACCAAATGTACCTACCGCTGTGTCGTTGATTGTGCAAGAAGTTGCAATTGAAGATGTTTCTAATGACTCTGATCCAGAATTTTCTAAGGTATTGATTTGAGTATTGAATATAGGATCCGAATTTCAAATATAAGTTTCAAGAAGAATGTTTCAAAAGTGCCTATGCTTTGCACAGAACACTTAACAAACTTCGAAAGAAATGCATTACAAAATTTTAAAAGTGAATTTCAGTGTTTGTGTATTCTACTATTCTGATACTAATCAGCGCTTGCATGTACTCAATAAAAGTGTTTGACTTATAATAAAGAAATTGTTCATAATTTGGCGTGCTCAATCGAGTTATTGGGAGAGTACGGAAAAGCGTAAGAGTTGATCGAGGCGTCGAAGTTTTTTCTTCCACATGAGATTTCAATTTCTCCTAATGCATACAGAATAGGAAAACGTTTCTGATTGGTCGCTTGAATATCGGCTTTTAGATTGTTTGAGTGCGAGTGCGGCTTCAAAATAATGTAAAAATTTGATGACTTCTTTTCTGGCAAATTAGAGAGCACACAATCAAGGGTATTTAGGTCGAATTTATTTCATTACTGGATTTTATACAGTTCAATTGTTCATTTGTTTATTTACTTAAGTGGTTGAGTGTTTTTGTTTAACAAATTATAGTTTATTGATTTAACCACGAAATTTTTTGTGAAAATTCTCGAGTGGTCAGTAGAGGTGTGCATCGGATCGCATTGGACAGTTCAAATCCGACAATTGTTGATGATGAAAATCCGAATCCCATCCGATCCGAAAAATTTGAATCCGAGTCCAATCCGATCCGACACTAAAACAGCATTCCGATCCGAAAAAATCCGAATCGAAATAATATATACGGTTTCCTTAATTTAGTTACCTTAACGAAACTTTTATAAATCTATTTCTCGCGCGAGCATAATAATATGTTCGCGTACTAGGTGTCGCATACTCGCATTGAAAAATGTTTGAATGCCAATAGGAATTCGAACCCAGTTGTAGTGAAACGCTTCACAGAAATTAATGTTCGTCAATCGAAATCCGATAGCCGATTCGACTGCCATACAGGTTTCCTAGTCCGATCCGACTGGTTGGACAAGTTTTCTAATCCGATCCGATTTTTAACCTCCGAATCCGATTTGCACACCTCTAGTGGTCAGTCGAGTTATTGAGCAGCCACTTTAGTCAACAAAATGATAATTATATTTTTCATTCAGTATGATGCAAATTTCATGAAAAAGATTCCCCCAGGAGCAGAGGGCTCTATGGTTCTTGTGGGAGAAGCGGACTTTCTCGCAAAGCCAGTGATTGCATTTGTTCGTTTGGAAGATGCCCTAATTCTGGGCGATCTCATGGAGGTTCCTGTACCAACTCGATTCCTGTTCTTTATGCTTGGACCATCTGGACAACCAGGACGTTATCATGAAGTGGGAAGAGCCATTGCTACACTTATGTCTGATGAGGTAAGGAATTAACCGACTGTGTTAATGCTCAGCAATATATCGAACTTGCAGTTAATGCTCAGCAACTGGACTCTGTAGCTCAGTTGGTTAGAGCGTTGCACCGGAATCGCAGGGCCGCAGGTTCAATTCCTGCCAGAGGACCTAAGTTGCATTTTTCGCAACTGCTCCTGGCTAGGTCTAAAAATGTATATAAATTTTCGTTCGAGTATTCCATCTAGTAACACATTCATATATATATAAGTGTCTGAAGTTACTCAGAATTGAATTTTCTTCCTCTCACAAATAGACATTCACATTTGCCACAATTTTTTTCGGATATATTGTGAAAAATAATAACAGAGAAAGATTGAGTTTCAAAACTCAATTGAAGATTGAGTATTTACTACCGGTTTACCGGTAGTAGAAAAGTGCTTGTATAAGTTGTAATAATCACGTGTACATCCCATTGGTACATTCTTATTCGCAAACAACTCGGTAATCTCAAAGGAATATTGGATAGCGCAACTCGCACCTATATATATATATAAGCATTGTTACAATATAGAATGCCACTATTTTCTAAGGAAGCAAATGTAGATTTAATATGGAAATGTGAAACTTTAACTGAAACAAAATTCACGATGCATGCACTTGATATTTTTTTTCAAACTAGGTGTTTCATGACGTTGCTTATAAAGCTGCATGCCGCGAAGACATTACCGCTGGTATTGACGAATTCCTACAACAGGTACATAATATTTAAATAGAACTATGTTCATTTTTGCTATGTCCCCAGTTTTGCTATTTTTCTCCGGATGTTCCAAGAATATATAGTATTCTACAAGAGTATACAAGAATTTAAATTTTAGAATACTAACAGCTGTCCATTGTTTGGTTTTAAACCGTTAAATTTAGTTAAAGTTTATTAATATTTATTAATATAAACGTGTTTTGTATGATATATTTTTTGTTATGATATTTGGAGAATCTTTTACGACAGTTTTACCAAGAACTAGAGTAGTTTATTTCTCTGTATATTGAAATTAATTAATATTTTTAGGTTACGGTTTTGCCACCCGGTGAATGGGATCCGTCTATCCGTATAGAACCCCCGGCAAGTGTACCCTCTCAGGAGAACCGTCGTGTACAACAATACACATGTGATGGTGACAGACATGGCAGAGAAAATGGTGTGGGGGCGAAAGGAAATGGAGCTCATGGTGGAGGTGGGGATGATGGTGATGGTGGTGGTAATAATGAACTGGTTAAAACTGGAAGGTAAGAGTTACTTTACTTGGATATTAAGATCATTGTTAGATGTATGCGATAATATCACAGGGCGAAAGTATACATTTGCTGTAATGTGTGTGACCATTGTAAAGACGTCATTGCCGTGGATGCAACTGATTTGCAACCATTGTGTACTTAATTGGCATTGCCATAAAGGCAATAAATTTGTTTGCAGAGCTAATTTGGTTGCAAAATTATATAATAAATTGGCATATATATTTGCCTCGCTACCAAATCCTTTACAAAACTATTGTTAACAATATTAACATAATACTTCCCGAATATGGTGATATGGCGATGAACTGATTAAAACTGAAGAGTACTAAGGGGTGCTTTTTACTAAGGTTCAGCTAAGGGACGCCGAATTATGTGCAGTCTCTCCTCACCACTTACCTGTACGTTGATTAGCGATCAATTTGAAAAGTAGCGCGAAGCGATTGTTGTAATCCAGTAGTTATGGGAAAGTAGTCCATAACTACTCACTATTTGAAAATTGCATTTTGCTATACAGTAAGTGAACGACTACTTCCCTACCACCCAACCCTGTCTTCAGGTATTCTGTCGATGATAGTTACTTACTTACTTCTGTTAATGTTAACTACATGCACCATGGCATGCAACGTTCTGGATTTTGTATATATTGAGCTTATATAGATTTCATGAATTTCCAGATTTAGAGCAATAATGTCAGGATTTTTAAACACTTGAAAAGGAGACTGTCCTGCGATAACTGATTTCTTATTAAAAGTGCTTGATATCGTCCGCTTTAAACGATCAATATCGCACGTGTCTATTTCTTTAGGTTTGGAGGTGGTTTGGTTATGGATATCAAAAGAAAAGCGAAATGCTACAAATCAGATTTCTTTGATGCGTTAAACAGCCAGTGTTTGGCGAGTATTTTGTTCATTTACTTTGCTTGTCTGGCTCCAATTGTCACATTTGGTGGAGTGATGGAAGCCAACACGAACCGGTATATGGTAAGGGTCGCACAGTTATGTTAGCCAAATTCAAGCGCGCTTCTCACCCTTGGGCCACCATGCATTTGCTCATTTTCAAATCCCAGGGGCTGTGGCATGTGATAACCAGACACAGTGCTGAAGTGCGGTGCTCCGTCTAGTCTAGCACTGACGTCACAATAATAAATAATCATTCTCCAGTATAAGAAGTGTTTTTGCACATATTTCGTAATGCGTTTCTTCGCAGCTCAGTGGTTAGGGCGTTAGTTAGAGCTTTCTTTGATTCGGATGTTGAGGGTTCAAATCCCCGTACAACCACTTTTTCTTAAAACCTTCAAAACATTTTTCCAACTTGTTTTTTTTCCAATTTTCTAAACATTTGTGATTAGATTTAGAGTTGAGATGGGCATATTTCATAGAGGCAGAATATTAATGACAGGCGCGGGCGGCCGCAGGAAATCTGCTAACAGGTATAGGGTCTGGGCTTCCTGTATTAGCTTAAGATTCCGAACGAAAGAACGAACGAACACACATCGAGAAAATAAAGCGGTGCCCAACTTTGCAGGGGCACCGCGATATCGAATGATATAAAACAATATAAATGAAACAAGTTAGGGATTTGCATTGGCCCCGTAGGAAGGACACACTTGGATTTGAAGTCGTGTTACAGGAGGCAATGTTTGCTTCAACATGCAACGCAATTTCTGACAGAGCGTTGTCATGTAGAAACTAATCATTGTCAATCATTTTTTTATAATACATCTATGTATTATTCATCTGATATGGTCCTTACTTTTCTTGTGCAACATGACCTCCACATCGTATTTAATGTCAATTTCCCACATCGATTTTGAAACACTGCACCACACTGCTTGACACTGTTCTGTACGGAGTTAGTGATATGCCCATAGTTAGAGCAACCTCTCTTCATCCAGTAAATATCTGCATGTTGGCACAATACTTAGCCAAGTAGTTAGGGTTAGGTGCGGTCGTGGTTGGTAAATGGTTTAGGAAATGTAGTTCAGATCTCCACTTTATCACGCTGAAGAAAGTTCTGATTGATGCCCATTTAATTACCAATTGTATTCTGTCCTATACTGCAGATTACCTGGCCAGCTAACTATGCGGTCTAATGCGTATTGAGCCTACTTGCCATCCATATATTTGCAGCCTGGGGGGGTGAAAGTCGTGCCCAAGGTAACCTAGTCCATAATTTGACCGTACAATGTGTGACATTTTACTGTCGATGCAATGGAAGTGTTGATAAAATATTGCATCAATTCTTTTCCTCAAGTTGATCAATACATTTGCTCAAAAATTGGTCAACTACCTGTTTACTAGCATACTTGTTCCCAATTGGTCAATCAATCACTGAAATGAGACGCCATTGGTCGATTCACACACACAGGAAGTTGAGCAATTTTTGAGCAAATGTATTGATCAACTTGAGGAAAAGAATTCATGCAATATTTTATCAACACTTCCATTGCATCGACAGTAAAGGATCTCAGTAGAAGAGCTCATTCATGTCTTAGCTTCCTATAAAATATGACCCAAATCTGCGTTGGGTTATCTATTTATACCCTCGACATCAATCGTAACCTCTTCAGTTTCCGTTCCCTCTAAATTGAATAATTAAATTATAATATTTTAGGGCGCCATGGAACAACTGTTAGCTGCTTCAATAGGTGGTGTCCTGTTCTCACTTTTCTCCGGCCAACCTCTTATAATTCTTGGCGCCACTGGTCCAATGTTGGTATTTGAAGAAATCCTCTACAAATTTTGTGATAAAACTCAAATGGATTACATGCCATTTCGTATGTGGATTGGCTTGTGGACCACATTCTACTGTTTAGTACTCGTAGTCACCGATGCCAGTGCGTTGGTGCGATATTTCACTCGATTTACTGAAGAATCATTTGCCACTCTCATTGGTTTGATCTTTATCTATGAAGGAGGGCACAAACTTTACGAGCTAGGCAAGCAATACCCAGTACCAAATGATCACGTGGTAAGCCAGTCTTGTGAATGCGTGAGACAAGAGAGGACAATGAGTAATGGGACACTGACAATGAAGTGGGTCCCAACGAACAAGACGATTTATGACTGCGATGTCGATAACCGTGAGATAATTCAGGGAGATGGCTGTGGGGGAGCTGTGTTTCTTCTGTCAGCAATTCTTACGTTGGGGACGTTTTTCTTGGTGATTAAATTAAAAAGCTTTAAAACGTCAAGATTTTTTCCAACCAAGGTACATAGCTTAGTATGTTTTGACATGTTCACCCAAACACTGTTATAGTCAATTTCAACTTACTTTTTCTACGCGCGGATCCCAAGTTTGTTGTGAGCTTGTCAATTACGTTTCGAAGTTCGCAAGTTGGACGTGAACTTTGCAGCCAGTTTGCGAAGTTCGATTCGAATTTCGAACTTGGATTGGGATTTGAACTTTGCTAACTATATAGTGTGAATTCGTCCAGTACGCAAGGAAAAGCTTCACCTAAAAAAGTTTGACAGAAAATTGTTGTTTGAACTAGAACTAAAAGGCTGAAATGGTTAGTTGTAGATTATTTTTGTTGTGTTGATTTGAAATTACAAACTGTAAATCATAACAAATTAGATGAGGTGAAGCGGGTAGCTGGGTAGTGTTTTCGTTGTGTTGATTTTACAGTGTAATATTTTTACGAACAATGTTGTACTGTTAATTCGATAATTTCTATTGCTATTACTGTAATTATCAAATACGCGAGCTGAACTTGCTATCAAACAATTGTTTACATGCAGTTGAAATCACACATTATATCAGTAATTCCTTCATTATTTAACCATTTTTCAACAATTTCCTGTCTAACTTTATCAGGTAATCCTTTTCCTTGCGTACTAAACGTATGAGTGACCAATCATACGAGAAATTTACCCTGACTATAAAAAAGTATTCATATTTGCAGGTGCGCAAGGTGGTGTCTGACTTTGCTGTAATTATATCCGTGATGGTAATGGTAGGAGTTGATGCTGCTCTCCAGGTTGGCACACCCAAACTGAACATTCCCACTGACTTCCAACCAACAAAGGCAGAGGCTCGCGGCTGGCTTATCCCACCGCTTGGTAAGAACCCATGGTGGACTATGCTTGCAGCAAGTATTCCAGCATTATTGACCACCATATTGGTATTCATGGATCAACAGATCACCGCAGTTATTGTCAATAAAAGGGAACATAAATTGAAGGTGCGTATATACTACTACGAGTTACTACCACTAGGAGTTACTACCACTAGGAGTTACTACCACTAGGAGTTACTACCTCTAGGAGTTACTACTACTAGGAGTTACTACCACTAGGAGTTACTACCACTAGGAGTTACTACCACTAGGAGTTACTACCACTAGGAGTTACTACCACTAGGAGTTACTACCACTAGGAGTTACTACCTCTAGGAGTTACTACCACTAGGAGTTACTACCACTAGGAGTTACTACCACTAGGAGTTACTACCTCTAGGAGTTACTGCCTCTAGGAGTTACTGCCTCAAGGAAGTGCTGCCGCAATGTGCCTCCATATACTAAACTTAAAGGACATTGGCAACGAAAATTTTTATTCCTTATATTTATAGAGCATGCCTACGGAATACTTAATTTCATAGTTTCCCTTGTCCATCGCATTTAGTTGTTGAGAAAATTTGTGACAAAGTTCAACAGTCGTCCGCCATTTTGAAAAAAACGGCGTATGCTAATTTATGCATGAATTTCTGACACAATTTCTCTAATATAAACTGTATAGTGTTTACCACACGCGGTAAACTTTGCGGCAAAATAGACGGCAGAAAGGTTTTAACAAGTGTGTAACATGTTTGTACCACTACTTTTGATACTATTTGTTCCAATTCCGCGTGAAATAGACGCATAAATTCGAATATCACATAGGAAATCCTTATGCAATGTTATGCTATTATTGTCTATATATCCCCTGAATGTCTCGCTGGTAAATGCATAAAAATTGCTCAAATTGCAAAACAATCAAATCTCTATCAGCACGTTCAGTTACCAGTTCCAATTATTATTGAAAATACAACAGTAAATAAAATTGTCACAATGTAGTCTTGTGTTAATAACTGTTTATGTATTGTTAGACGGCAAAGCTTAATAAATAAATGTAGTCTATACTAATACTAACTATTAAACCTAAATAGCTGGCGCAATTATGATATACATTCAAAATACACAAGAATAAAGGCCTAAAATTTTGGATAGTTCATCATTGAGATTTGAACTACTCCTTTGATACTTTCAATGCAGTTGGACAGTGTAGTATAAAGAAGCGCCTGCAAGAGAGCCCCTTACACGTATAAATACTACTTGAATGGTCAGATTATCTCCAAAGAAAATTCCACCAAGTACTTAGGGGTCACCATTACAAGTACATTGCGATGGAATGAACATTGTGACACTATTTGTAAAAAGGCTAATTCCACCCTCGGTTTACACGCATCTTAGGAAGCTGCTCTCCTACAGTTAAAGCTAGAGCCTATCTCAGCCTAGTCCGCCCAAAGCTTGAATACGCTAGTTGTGTTTGGAACCCTTATACTAAACGTAATATTGAGAAGATTGAAATGATCCAACATCGCGCAGCACGATTTGTAAACAACGACTTTTCCAGATATAGCCATGTTTCTCCAATGATCAATCATTTAGGATGGGACACACTTGAACGACGAAGACTGCTTAACCAGTCATGTATGTTCTATAAGATCCACCAAGGCTGTGTTGATTTCAACTTCCCCCCTGAAGTGTGCCCACTGAAAAGAAAATCTCGACTTCCTAATCAACATCCCTTTCATCAAGTTTCATGTAACAATGATATTTTCAAATTTTCTTTTTACCCAAGAACTATTGTAACCTGGAACAATATCCTTATTAATAACGAACTGCCTACAAACATCAACGCTTTTAAAATTGCTGCATTAGCTGCACTAAAATCATCGGTATAAATTTGACATGACACTTTTATTGTACATTTTTCTTACTTTTTAAAGTTTTTCATATATATAGTTCATAGTTATTGTATATACATATATAAGCATCTCCTAGTATAGTGTAAACTGATTTAGGAGTATCTGATTAAAGTATAGCTTCAATAATACCCCAATCATTCACAAACGCGTGACACAATTAAACAACGCAAGTTGTAAAATTCGCCATTCCTTTCCTTCTTACACGCTTAATATGGCTTTACCCAATAGTGTAGCATTTCCTTAGTTCTCCTGCCTGGTTGTGAGAATTTTTGTTCATTATAACGCGCAAAAATGACATATTTTTAGTTGCCAAAACCTTCACGCAATATAGATCTCTTATGTTGTTTTGAAGCGAACCCATCTAATGACGTCACAAAGGTCATTGACCCTAAAGATAATTTTTTGAGAATTTGATCCAAGACGGCGGCCGATGAGCAAATTTATCACATTTTACTTGCACTTTACTCGCCAACAAAAATGTTACAGCAAAAAATAGTAACATTCTCATAGTTAGGTGGTCCAGTAAGATTAAATAAGCCAATAAAAATTTTCGTTGCCAATGTCCTAGGATCTCGGCGGTTGACTGTTGTGTAAAACTACCTGAAAAGTACAATGAGAACTTCGACGTTTCGAGCGAAGGCCCTTCGTCTGGGAGTTAGTAGGAGAACTAACTTCCAGACGAAGGGCCTTCGCTCGAAATGTCGAAGTTCTCATTGTATTTTTCAGGTAGTTTTACACAACAGTCAACCGCCGTATTTGCTATACTCTACCCACACTGGCACCGCACGTTCGAGATATTTTTAAAGGATCTCGCATATGTAAACGGCTTATATTAAATTATTAATACAAGCTATGACCAGTGTCTATCGCTGATATGATAGCGATTGTACCTCAGCTGTTTGACACTTTGACGTCTTGGCTTGTGTTTAATGATTGCGCATTAACTTCAAATTAGACAGAACTGCTCCAACGATACTACATTATATTCATATAACAACGAATAAAACCATCGCTGATCGCTTGTTACGCATCGATTTCAATGCTGAGTTTAAATGTTTTGGTTTTAAGGTTTATAAATTTGCGCAAAATTTCAAGATTCTGTAACCAGAAATCCAGAATGATTTCAAATATCCAGTCTTTACTATTTATTAGTGAACATATCCAGATTTATTGCTCCAGGGTGTCCAACACTTTGAAATTTTTAAACTCCGTATTTTTAGGTTTTATTCACCGTATTTTTAGGTTTTATTCACCAGGTATCGGGGTTTTCATATATTTTGATCTTTTACTTTCAAATTATGTTAGTTTTAGTAACACATAATATCGCCTCGTGTAGTTGGAAAAGAAGCACGGTGACCCCCAATTTTTTTTCGTGCATTATTTTACTTGCAAGACGGACTAACAATAAGCAAAATATAAAAATATTCTGTAATGCCAGTTTTTTGAAAAAGGCAAAAATGTCGTTTTCTTCAATAACATTTTTTTGGCATTACAGAATTTTTTTATTTTTGGTATAATGAAAGATTTTTGCGATGCAAATACAGCATGCAAAATTTGAACATAGGGCACCAGACAAAATAATGAGATATATAGCGTTTTTCAAAAATAGATTTTTTTAATGACGGCAGCAATTGACATGAAAACGGTATATAACACGCGCAATGACGCGAGCAACTGCTCACGTCAGGTCATTTTGGAAGTTCTTTCGTTAATATTCCCGCGCGCACAAATGGTCACGCGGGTTTGTTCATATAGTATGAAGTTGTTTTCGCGATTCTTGAATAAGGTTTTTGTGATTACTATATCGAACAACCTTAAATCAATCAAAAAGTGCTTGACATTGCATGAATTATGAATTTTTGCTCGTGTTCCAGAAACTAGGACGAATACAGAAGTTTCGTGTTTGCCGTTTGGCTTTAGGGACCGTTTAATTTTTATATGGGAGAGGGGCTTGTGGAATTAGGAGGTGTGCCATCCAAGAAAATTCTCTTAAAATGGTGGCCACGCGAAAATATTAGCAATGGGGGGGGGAGTGCTACGCAAAAAAACGATACAGTGATTTGTAGTTCTGTTTGCAAGAATGTCACCATAGACAGGTGACTAAACAATTGGGTTGAGCTTTGCAACGGCTGCTTAAATATATCCTGACGCGACTGAACTCTGACAAAATCTGAGTTAAGATATCAGTTTTTATTTCAAGATTAACTTAACTTAAAATATCTTACAATCGTTTGCTTGGCGTATACTTGGCGTATATGATTGTTAGAAGTATTGTTTATTATTAAACTTTTCCTTTTCAATACTTTCGTTTCTCTGTTTGGTATAAAAAACAACAGCCTTCTTTAATTTTGCGTACCCAAATAAAACCTACTTAATGGTGATATTGGCTGCATTTGTAGTGCCAATTTTTTGCCCTTTCAGTGTTCTCGATAAAGGGCGGTTACCGGCGTGGGCCTTCACGGTCGCATATTTCTTTGTTTATTTGCAAAATTTATATTTGCCTTCATCTCGAAATTTTGAGCACAGATGCCTATATAAATGCAGCCTGCTATTATACAATTATTATTGAAAATACTGAATTCAAAGTAGGCCGTAAAATATTCGACGCCAATGCTTCGGCCAACAGCAAGTTATTTCAACGAAAGTAGCTTAGGCAATATAATGAGTTGTTAATTTCTCATTTTAGAAAGGTGCTGGTTACCATTTGGATCTTACAGTCGTAGCTATTGGAATTGGTATTTGCTCCATTCTTGGTCTACCATGGGTGGTTGCTGCCACTGTCCTGTCATTGGCTCATGTTCAGAGTTTGTTTGTTGAGTCAACATGTACAGCGCCTGGGGAAAGACCGAAGTTTTTGGGAGTTAGGTAGGTAATTGCTTTGTCCAATTAGAGGGATTGTAATGATGTACAGGTTTTGTACAATATTTGAAATTCGTTGAATTTGAAAATTGAAATTCCGTACAGGCAATTCCGTATAGTCCTTGAATTTATAGAAATTAGTTATGAGTTACTTTTCCTTAAATTACTTATGACAGAAGGTGGCTGGCACGATCGTACCATAGTCAGTCAGGATCAGGGCGCTAAAACTGTATATATACTATATAAGCTCCCTGATCAGGATATGGTCTTGGCCAAATTAGTATTTGTTCTATTTTTGTTCATGTTTATGCACACTTATAGCTGAAGACAATGAATTTTTAGCATATTGAAGCAATATCCAATGGCATCATCTCGTTAAATCACTCAACCATATGACTCAACGATACTGTTGAAATATTAATAAGCAATATTTCAAGATGCTTGTGCACGGTGACATGCATGTAGATTTTTTTAACTCCAGGTTTAGAGAACCACTTTCAGATAATGTCTCGATTGACCATGTTCCTACAAACTTGTACGTTTCCGAAAACTTCAGGGAAAAAAAGGTTAATCCCCGAGCCGGCGCGAAGCGCCGTGCGAGGGTACTAATTCCGCTCGGATATTTACACCCGGGTATGTGAAAACATAGCGGAATCCAAAGTCGTCCGCCGCGATGCCATGGACGGTTCAGGTTTTCTACGTTATACGCATGCGCGAGTTCAGGTCGAGAGAAACATACGGATAAACATTTAAAAAAAAATTTACGAATAAAGATTTTGTTATGCATAAAAAACGATTCAGTTTTAATACTCGGGCTATTGGAAAAACATACCGATAAATAGAGTCTTACTTCAAAAAGAGTCTTACTTGAAAAAAATGCACTTTTGAAGTGTTTTGAACGGGTAAGTGTCTATTTTGCATATTTTAGTTTGTGGATTTGCAAAAGCGTATGTCACTCTTGACTCTGTGAGGTTATTATAATATCGAGTAAACCTAAAAGGTATTTTAGGAAGTTTAAATTTGAATTTTGAAGAAACAACGTAATGTCAAAAACTTCATTTGAAAGATAAATTTAAGAAAAATATACTCTCAAAAAACAGTTGAAGTTTTCTGAAAATTTTTGACGTTTTTGTGAAATGTCTAAGGTTAAATTTTACAGCAACCAAAGCTAAAAGACTACGTAATAACATATCTACAAAGTACAAATATTTATATCACTATTTTATTATTTTGTACGAAAAAAGGGAAAAAATTGTGTGTTGCTACACGCGTAAAAATCATCAAGTTGATGCAACATTGTCATCAACTTGTTCAACATTGTTCCCGTCAAGTTTGAACAATGTTGTGCTGCACCCCCCGGACAAGTTGTCAACAATGTTGTTCATGCCTGTCGAAACAATATTGTTTACGGTTGTTACAAGGTTTGAACAATGTTGTTGGGACAGCACAAATCAACATGATATCATCGATGTTTTTTATTGTTTTAACAATGCGAAAACAGCCTTGTTGACATGATTGTTCAATGCTGTTTTAACAGTATCCAGCAACATGAACAATGCTGTTGGAACAACACAAATCAACATGATATCATCCATGTTTTTTACTGTCAACAACTGTGAAAATCATTGTTTTAACAATGCCAAAACAGCCATGATGACAAGTATATTCAGCTTGTTAGAACAACTCAGTTCGGGTCTGATTTCAGGGCCATCAGGGGGGGGAGTTTACATGTAAACTACGTCAAGCGTTCCTCTTTTCAGTTGCTAGTTCATTTGCAATTTTCCTAATTACGTTTTCAATTTGCAAAAAATTCATTGCAAATCCCATGTTCCAGGAACATTGCAAATTTCCTCAAGGGATTTGCAACAAACTTTTTGAAAATTGCAAAGGTAATTAGGAAAATTGCTGTAATTGCAATTGAATTAGGAACTGAAAAGAGGAACGCTTGGTGTAGTTTACCTGTAATTGTAGCTTTCCAAAGTGCTGAAAAGCCAGAAAAATATGGCTGCAAGTTGCCAACCCGGCCTGAAAAGAATCCAAATCAAATAGAGGTAAAAGCACAGTTCACAATCATTTCATTTTGGCAATATAAATAATTAATGTTTGACATTTTATTAAAATCTGTATCACGTACAAATGATCGATTATTTGATATATATTAACAAAAACTAAGTACTCTATTGTTTAATTATTAAATGGCTGAAAACACATATTTAACATATTTATTTAACTCCAAGGGTACATTCTATATTATACATGTATGTTCTTTAATAAAAGAATTAACAATCATTGCACAATTAAGAGCTTCTTGGAGGAGAAAATATATATATTACACATTATCATTCCCCAGTAAATGTAAATTCCATTTCTTCCTCCCCGAGTCCCTGCCTGTATTAGACAGGGCATACAACCACTGCACGGTGCAATTTAAACCAATTACTGGTTTTCTATAAGTTGCTGCAATTATATTTCTATTACGCAGGGCATTTTTTAATAAAGCGTTAGTGGGAGGGCCATCATCGAAAGGGAACCTAACAAGTAGGTGGTGTATTACAGCTGTGGGAAGTTGAAGGGGGGTCTGGGGATCCTACCCCAGAATTTTTTTGTATTCATGAGTCTCTCAGTGGCTTGATTTCCTGCATTTTCAGGGACAATTTTTTATATATCCCATCTAAACGGAGATAGGTTTTGTTGTCAGAATACCATAACTTTCCTCTCCCCCCCCCTTTTTTGCTTATATTCTGGACAAAAGGGACCTTCACTGGGGGGGGGGGCAGAATAGCTTACTGGGAGGGGGCAACATGGGGGCAACATGGGGGCAACATGGGGCTGGGGGCAACATGGGGGCTGGGGGGGGGGCAACATGGGGGCTGGGGGGGCTTTGGCCCCTCCAGTACAGTAGTTACAGTAGTTCAATGAGATAATCATGCAACTACAACCTGAAATCAGCTTGTTTCATGATAACACAACGTTTATCTATCCAGCATTTTAAAACTATTTTTAATAATAATAGTTACTGTAGTCTATTCTATGTCAAATTCAAGCTTATTTTTCAGGTTAAATAATTATTTGAATTGAAATACTGCATGACCTAACCAGACCCTTGGAATTCCAGTCAATTCAAATGATTATTCAACCTGAAATGAAGGGGTGAAACTAATATACACAGTAAACAACATCAGTAGCAAATATCTCACTAAATAGTGTTTATTGGCTGAAGAAGAATAAATTAAAATTAACTGGTCAGCCCTGTATTTCAATCACTTATGAGCATCAATCTTCTGTCTGCATCCCTTGAAAGTTCAATATTTTAACCTCACATTTAATTAAAGTTAACATTTTCTTTCCCATTTTGAGAACATCCAGTTTCAATCCTGCACCTGAAGAATCACTAAGTTTCTTTGTTTGATAATGATTCATGATATTTCAATCTGTAAATCTGCCAATGTTTCACTCCAGATAGGATGTTTAGCAACTCACAACTCCTATAAATTAGGATTATATACAATAGTCATTCATTCACAAAATTGTCTTTTGCAATATGTTTATGCCACGTGGGCCCCTGAGCCCCAATGAGATGTTTTTTAAGATGTCGTATGTGCCAGGTGCCCCCTGAGGAAATTTTGCACCAAATTCTACATGGGTCATGCCATATTGCCTTTACCAGTGGTTTGTAGGCCATACAAGGGAAATACATGCTGAAATTCATAGACTATATGGGACATCTCATAATCTAGGATCAAATTTGTTTTTCATTCATTTTAAGCAGTGGCAAATGTAGCAATAGTGATGGCCGGGTCATGCTATTGTAATTGTTTAAACTCCTCAAACCTTTATGATCTATTGTTTTCAGACTAAGTGCATGGTTATTACCATAGCATGACTAGTTGCCTGTGCTATATTACCTCTCCACTGAGGGGAAAGCCAAAATTACTTACCGAAAGATCACCACAACAATTTGTGTGATATATTCATAGATCATGTTTTCATACTCAACACTACAGAGAGATAAAAATATAACTAATTACATTTGGACATAAAGATGATTTAAGCCCCCATAAGCAGGCGAGGAAGTATATAGCCTCCTCCATCCCCATCCATGACAAGTCAACCTGTTTAGCACAGGGAATATTATACTATAACTACAACTAACTGCACACATATATGCACTCTATGATCTTACCTGCCTACAGTTCACCTATCGCATAAAAGGAAAATCCCAATACATCTTGGTGTACAATGTACTGACACCGGTCAGGGATCAAAGTGACAGACAGCAGACGACAATTGGGAGGGAGGGCAGGGCATGTTTAATAGAGCGACTGAGAAGAAATTTGTTTGCCCATATGATATTTTGGCCATACTTTAAATTTGAAAGTAGGATAATTCCCAGTTATACTGTAACTGCATGAAAGATATCTGCTCAGAGTTATCTCTGACAGAAACATTACTGTCAGTGGGCCACTCAGAAGAAACGTTTGAACAAAAATTTGCAAAGTGCATTGTTACAGCTATTTCAGAGTGCTTGTGGTTTCATACTGAAATTTCTTAAAATGCAATGCCTTGAAGTAAATTGTCATAATATTGACATAAAACAAAAAGCAGTGTTGTTTTAACTAACTTTACTTCAAAATAAGACATTTACCAACCTATTTTCTTCAGTATTTTCCTCTTCAATCTTCAAAAATAACCAAACTTCAAAGTAAACGACATTTTGCTGTTAATAAAAGTCCGTTTTTCTTGCTTTCGCCACAGTTTCGCTGTAATCGTCCGCTCTGTATCGCAACGCTTAGCAACAACCAATAAACATCAGGTTTCGTCCATTTCAAAATTTCAAATTACTGTCTAATATTAACAGCATTGTTGATAGTTGTTTGAACAACTAAAAACAAGTTGTTTATCCATCAATATTGTTCTCACTTGTCATAACAATATTGTTTTGGCATGATGTTTCAACAGTGCTGAACAACATTGTTCTGACAACCATTAGCAAGCTTGTTACATCAAGTATTGTCGAACTCTTGTTCCAACAACATTGTTCAACTATTGTTCATTCATCAACAACGAACAATGTTGATGAAACAATATTGAACAACATTGTCATTTCAACTACGTTGTTCAACCTTGATAACAGTATTGTTCAAGCGTTGTTCAGCGAACAATATTGCATCAACCTGATCAATTTTTACGCGTGTATGATTACAATGATTGACTGAATACTTCATGTTACAATAAATTTTGGGAAGTATAATTCCTGAGTTCGAATAGGCGAGGGGATTCTGCATGAGTGTATTTCTAGTTTAGAGGTTAATTTAGCTTATTACCAAAACCGTGGATGGATCACATGGCCAGAATAACGTGTCATGTTTTCGCGTCAAAACAATGAGGAATGAGACTACATTCCTTAAAAAATGTAGTACGTTCCTAACGATCCGTAATCGACATTGTGGGAATGCCGACATCTGATTCGAAATTGTGCTGTGATCAGCTAATAATGGCTTCATATTTTATCGGTGATATGCGTAGGATTGTGGTCGCATTCCTGAATGCTTTTACCCGAATACCTGACACGTTATTTTTGGCTACATCAAACTTTCTGATACATGCCCTTGAAAGTACCGTAACGTTTTGGAGTTTTACTCTTCTTGACATGTATATGACATGTACAACGCAATTTGTTACATTAAATTAGCACTCACCCGAAGATTGCAACACTCGTCGGTCCTGAAACAATTTTGTAATTGCAAATTAAGTTTCTGTATTTAAATTGTTCAACAGAGTCTGTGGTTCGTGTAATTCTGGTCGTTTTTTATTCGTACATAGTTTCAGTATTTATAGCTCTATTTCTGAGTTTCTCAGATCATATTATGTGCTGCGGAATTCAAATACGATTAATAAATAAACTGAATAGGTGATTATTAAGTGATCATTTTTATGTCTATTTTCTAGGGAACAACGTGTTACTGGAACAATTGTGTTCATCTTGGTTGGTCTCACTGTGTTTTTGGGGAAATTTTTAAAGGTAAAAATCTTTTATCGATTTCTTGTAACATTCCAGACATTATATAAGCCATGCATAAACGACATTTTTGTGACGAGTGAACGATCTTTCATTATGTCATAATTTGACGCTATCAATTTGTTGTCTGAACATATATTTCGACTAGGTCTATATAGTATCAAAGTATTCATGTAGCGTTGATGTGTTCACTTTTCTTGTTTAGTACATTCCAATGCCTGTATTGTATGGATTATTTATTTATATGGGAGTTTCAGCTCTGAAAGGAGTTCAGGTAACTGCATGTACTGTTGCTTTGCATAAGAAGCGCTGCCGAAATATTACAACAAGTGAGAAAACTAAAGGAAACACTACAAGACTATACATGTTACATAATATAGGCTCTACTTTGCATGCAGTACTTCCAATGCCATTCAAGAAACGGTGACATTGCATGATGCGTGAGTGAACAGCATTTTTGTTGTATTTAGTTCTTCGAGAGAATAAAGATATTATTTATGCCAGTGAAACATCAACCAGATAGAGTATATCTACGGAAAGTTCGCATCAGTCGGATTCATATTTTCACTGGAATTCAATTCTTGTGTTTGGCAATCCTGTGGGTAATTAAAACAACACCTGCTGCAATCACATTCCCGTTGATGGTAAGTTATACATTTCTTTATAAGGTAGTTAATCTGATTCGTTTCGTTTACGTTTGTTTGATGGCTAAATTCAAGTATAGAGGGTTTGCACCGTCACGTGACAATTACAAAAATCGTTCACGTGGAATGTATAAAGCTGGATGTTTAAAGTTTTGTATGTCATAACAAGTATTCATAACAAATTTCAAGTCGATACAATTATTCCGTCGCGAGTTAAGAAGGGTTGAATAATTCTTATTGCTGACGTCAGCGTTATTTTCAAATGCCGTTAAAAGCTAAGTTCTTTCAAAACCTAAAACTTAATTTAGCTTTTAAAAGCAATATATAATATCATATAAAACAGAAAACAGGGTGTATAAAAAAAAACTGAACAGATTTGAAATCGCTCTCAAACTCTGTAAACGCTCTCATTCCTTCGGTACTTACAATGTAGAATAAAGAAAAAAATGTCTCGAACACAAATTGTGAAAACCAGGGACGTGTGTCTTTTCCAACCAACTAAAAATGGCTTGCGCACGAAATTTAAAAGCTTTATCTGTGTTTTGAGTTTATGGGTGGGAAACTTGTAGGGTTTTTAATTACAGTACAAAATTTCAGACAATTTGCTTTAGTTTAAGCCCTTCAACTCTTCACGCAAACTTCATTCTTTTCTAAAAGATCAGCCTTTTGCATGCTTAAATAATGCCTTGACCTAATTTACATATTGCCACACGCAACGTACATTTAAATTACACACAAAGTACATTTAGAAAGAAGTTGCTAATGTATCTTAGTCCTCAACATGTCCTCCATTTCGCTGTGAAACCGGACTCGTCACCGATAATCAAATGTTCGAGAAACCGGTCGTTCTTGTCAAGAAGCCACTCACAAAACTGCACTCGTCGCGGAAGATCAACAGGAAGAAGTTCATGCTGTTTTATCATCTGATAGGGGTGAAAATGTAAATCCAGTCGAGTTATCCGGTTGAATGTGGCAGATGACAAACCAAGGCCGTTTCGACGACAGCTAATACGCATTTCGGGCGCCTCCTCACGATCTTCTTGAATTGCATTCCGCAACCGCTTCAATGTTGTCCGCACTTCTTGCAGTCCTTTGACGACCAGATCTTCCCTTGATGGTATATCTTCCCTTCATGGTTCCCGTGATGGCATATTTCCGTACATTACTGTAAACTGTCCCACGTGAAGGACAGCGTGCATTTGGATACTCTTGCCTATATCTTTGCAGAACTCTGTAAACGTTAGCATTGTTTCGATAGTACTCAATTGCAATAAAAGCTCTCTGCTGTGGAGTGAATTGTGGCCTAACCATTTTAAAATGTTGCCAAGAAGACAAAACAATGCGAAGTGTTTTAGAACAGTGAATGTCATAAGAGAAACATTTTTCCGAAGCAAAGTTCTAATTCGAATTAAATGTCTCATGGGAGCAAAAAAGCGAACTGGCAATATGTAAATTAGGTCAAGGCATTATTTAAGCATGCAAAAGGCTGATCTTTTAGAAAAGAATGAAGTTTGCGTGACGAGTTGAAGGGCTTAAACTAAAGCAAATTATCTGAAATTTTGTACTGTAATTAAAAACCCCACAAATTTCCCATAAACTCAAAATACAGATAAAGCTTTTAAATTTCGTGCGCAAGCCATTTTTAGTTGGTTGGAAAAGACACACGCCCCTGGTTTTCACAATTTGTGTTCGAGACATTTTTTTCTTTATTCTACATTGTAAGTACCCAAGGAATCTGTATATATCAAACTTGAGAGCGATTTCAAGTCTGTTCAGTTTTTTTTATACACCCTGTATAGTCGTGTGCGATTAAAAACACGCTTTCCTTGAGCATTTGTTTTTTCACCGTCATGGCGTCATACCTTCCAACGCGTGGCAGCCAAAAAGCAAATGCTCAAGGAAAGATGTGTTTTATTACACATGTCTAAATTCTGTTTAATATGATACTATGTATTGGAAATAAGTTTTTTAAGGATCAATATTTTCAAAATTATTAAGCATAAAACATGGATTCCGTATTTTATATACACCCTGTACATTTATCTGGCGTTTTATCAGCAATTTTTGCTTCTGTAAACAAACGCGATCAGTTTGTGTTGTTCTTGAAAACGATAATTCAGCTATCTGTATATTATTTATGTACAGATTACCCGATATACTCTGCGATTACCGTAAGATTTTGCTGTCTATAGCTAATTTACATAGGTCTTTGGTTTTGTTAGGTTCTAGCGTTGGTAGCAGTTCGTAAACTGATGGATAAAATATTTACTAAACATGAATTGGAATTTCTTGATGATGTCATGCCAGAGTCGATCAAGAAGAAAATAGAAGAAGCTGACGAAGTGGACGAAGATTCTTTGGTAA
Source organism: Trachythela sp. YZ-2020 (assembly GCA_016169945.1). Lineage (NCBI taxonomy): Eukaryota > Metazoa > Cnidaria > Anthozoa > Malacalcyonacea > Clavulariidae > Trachythela > Trachythela sp. YZ-2020. The sequence goes on along the minus strand of JADLSH010000166.1, from coordinate 1,919,292 downwards.
AAATTCAATATTGTGTTATTATTTTAGGGTTGATGTTCGGTGTAGTATGTACAAAACCATGAGCAACACAGGGTGTATAAAAATGGTGATCCAATTTTGGATGCGTTAAATATTCAGTTTAGATTTACCTTTTTCGTATCAAGCCTTTTTCGTATCAAGTCAAGTGTATCATACTTGGCGAACAAAAATGGCCAAATACGACACGATTTGAAATTTCCAGGAGAAAACACATTTTCCACCTCTGTGTCTGCATGAGAATGTTCCGCGAACATTTGCCCAAATGGTGGTTGCCATATATGTGGGAAACATTAAGCATTCCAAGTTCTCTGCAAACTTCCAATCTTGTACAATGTTTTAACCACGAAATTTAGTATACTATTTGCATCGGTCTCAACTGCACACCTATGAGTTATGGATAAATGTGGTCGCTTTGAGTGAACCAAGGCAGGATTGAATGGGTGGGTTGTGGAGGGAAAGCAACCACAAAATGAATTGTCGGTGAACAGAAGAGACGGATACAATTATTGTAGTTCCTGATTTCCTGCCATATTTATTATATCACATCTCGTTCGCAGTGGTTGCAGATTATTCTTGTTGCTGGAAACTGGAAAAATGTGATTTCGACCGGCTCGTTTAAATCGGATCGTATTTGGCCATTTTTGATTGCGGTATCATTTGACAGCTAAAAGCCTAATTCTTATTGCCATGCAAAAAATAAGTGTATATATCTAATACCTAACGCACTTTAAAATGGCAAAGTTGGATTACTTTTTTATACACCCTGTATTACTGCAGAGTTGACTGTATTACTGCAGAGTTGACTGTATTACTGCAGAGTTGACTGTATTACTGCAGAGTTGACTGTATTACTGCAGAGTTGACTGTATTACTGCAGAGTTGACTGTATTACGGCTGAACAAGTCCATTATTTAATGCGGCAAATACTGACCTAAAATGACATATTTTGTAATCTGTGTTTGTGACTTCTTTAGAAAATCTATACAGGGTGTATAAAAAAATGGTAATCCAATTTTGGCATGCTATCGCGCACATAATATTTAGTTTATAGACTTACCTTTTTCACACAAATAAAGATCAAGCTTTTAGCTGTCAAATGACACCTCTTCTGTATCACTACGATCAATAATGACCCAATACGATCCGATGAGAAAAGAGTGGTGGAAATCACTCGAATTTTCGACCATTTGCCCAAATGATAGTTGCCTATTTGTGAAACGTTCAGCATTCCCAGTTCAGTCTGCAAACTTCCTGTCTTGTAAACTGTTGCAAACAACTAAATTTCGTTGTTGAATCGCGATTTGAACCTTCTTTAAATTTACCAAAACTTGATAAAAAGCCCATGGGTTACGCCATCTTATTAAAATTCTTAAATTTGAACCCGAAATGAGGATTATTTGAATGGGCAGACAATAGCTTTGCATTCCACTCCCAATTGTTGAAAAATGAGTTCGCGACCGGCAATTTTCAATCGTATCGTATTTGGCCATTTTTTCTCGCAATGATACAAAAAAGGTATCATTTGACAGCTAAACGATTGATCTTTATTGGTATGAAAAAAGTAAATCTATAAACTAAATAACGATAACATGGTAAAGTTGGATTACCTTTTTTGATACACCTCTATATTCTATAGTTTCATTGTTTTAATCAACCAATCACAAAATCTGTTCCTATAGGTTCATGCCGACCCCTATACGATCTAAGATAAGCATTGACTTCGTCTTATTGAGGCTCTCTGGAAAACATAACTGTTTCCCTCGGTAGCAGACATTGAGAGTATATTGTACATATCTATTTATTGACTTCAACTCGTTTTCCTAGCCACTTGTAGAGGAACCCCCTGCAACGTTGGGATATAATGATAGTGGTATCAACATTACGGAAGAACTTAAGAATTGCACGATATGGAAATCCATGGAAGGCAACCAACAAAGTCCCGAAAGCAACGACGGGCCACGTGAACACAAACCTCATAAACGCAAACACAAACATAAACACAAGCATAAACACCATCGTCATCGTGGAGACGACTTCGGCAATGAACGGAAACTCTCGACCGTTACCGATGCACCGGATTTGGAAACCTTGGCGAACGAAGACGATACGGATTCACCAGCGATCCCGCTTGTGACCCTTACGACCGTTGACGAACACGGCACGAAGGAAGACGCAACTACTGAAACTACAATGAACACAGAAGATGATGACGACCAACATATTGACGACACAAAACCACTCAGACCAGTCAGTGTTTAGAATTGAAAATGTTTATTTTTTTATTCTCGGTAAGTAATATCTTAAGTAATAGCTTTAAAACTGCCGTAGTAAACACAATCTTAAATTATATTTCTAAACTTATGCGATAGTGCCATATTAACCGAAAATAAGCCGCAGCCTAAGTAATTTGCGAAAGAACAGTATAAACAGTCGTTTTGCAAAACGTCGCGGTTTATATAACGTTTAACCGTGCGGTTTTTGAGCCGCGGTTTGAGAACAAAATGATCGTTTATACTAGTTTCTCCGTAATATAAGCCGCAGCTCATTCTCGCTCGTATGCCCCATACTCAGAAATGTAAACGTTTCTAACACTGTAAAGTATTTATGAGACGATCTTGGAATTATTTGTGTTGTGATACCGCTCTTCTCCACAGAGGTTTTTAAACCCAGAATTGCAAGGTATGAGGGTAATGCGTGCGGGCATCAAGGGGAGCCGGGGGGAAATACATGACGTTCAACTATTTCCCGCCTTCCCTAGATGCACCGCGCGGATCCCATCTTGCCCACGTGCCTTACATTTTCAAGTATTAAACTCCTTTGCGTTATATTTTGTATACTTTGGTTGCGTTTGAAAACGTGAAGGAGATGTGTCACTTTGCCTTGGGACTGGAAACAAATATGAAACCGTCCCAGCATGGGCCTGAGGACGAGGATGATATGAAACCCCAATATCGTAAATGTTGAGTTCTATTTAAGGCCATCAGCAAATATTGGCTTTTTCAACACAATCAATGACGTCGTTAATAACAACAAGTTCTTACCAGAACTTTCGTTGCTATTGAACCAGTTGTGAATTTACGAGTTGTGATGTCATTTAATTAATTATAGGTTATAAAGTGACAAATTTAAAAAATAAATTGGCGTACTGGTTATATTTTGGTCAACTAAAATAGCTACGGAAAAAGCAATTTCTGTGTACTTCCAAGTTCCAACGAGCTTTCTTTTGTGAAATTAATGTAATTATTCTTTTTTTGTTTTATTAGGAAAATATATGACAGACTGGCAACCTAACATAATGGAAGGTGAAATTATTTACTTTATAACCTAGTGGGTAATCAAGTGAAATTATAAAACACCCTGTTTACACATGAAGAAAACTGATCAATCAGTGTCAAGTCGTGTTTTCGAGGTCAATTGGCCTTAAAAAATGGTCTTGTTTGTAAACACAGTCACACTCATTAATGAGAGGTTGAAATATAGGTTATCGTTACAGCCTTGATTCAGTTAGGGCGGCAAAAAATAAACGCATTGTTACATTGTGTTTCTGCTTGAGTTGTTTTAGCAAGTGAAGACAACTTCAAGTAACAGACGCCAGTTTCCCATTCTAAGGAAATGGGCGAAAGTCAAAGTTAAGTAGTTTTCAAAGCTATTTTTGGGTTCTATTACAGTACGATAAACCTCTTTCTATGTGCGCTTGATATTTTAGAAAGTTGGAAATTAATACATTATAATAAATAAAGTTTCATTGTGAAGAGGTGTCCTGGTAGTATAGTGTCAGTTTTCTTCGTGTGTGAACCACATGAGCTATGGGCTTGTTATAGGGCGCAAGGTATCGTTTATCTCCACAACGTGCTAAATGTGGAAAACGTTTAGATAAAAAACAACAACGTCAGAATTATTTTAAAATACGGGTAGTGCTGTCCAGTATTTGTATGAGTTCAGTAATGCGAAACTGTATTTGAGTTGAACGCGTTTTTGATTAATTCCTTTGCTGTAAGACTTTTTGTAGTTTTCTCTATAACACAAACTCCGTGAATAGAAGTTTATAGAAATAAAGGAAAGATAGTTACAATTTTTTCATGGATGGAATAAGCTGATGCTGCATAACAAGCCCTTAGTTCATTATCTGCTGCAGGCAGCGGTAGTAGTAGTAGAGTTTGGGTTTTTGTCGAGGGTCAGAGGTCGAGGGTGGAAGGTCGAATGTCGAGGGTCGAAAGTCGAGGTCGAAAAATGTATTTCATTGGTACTGTTGAATTTGAATAGAATGCTGAATGGTGTAATTTGAGTAGAATGGTGCTAATGATACTAAATTTAGATTTTATAATTGTTGTTAAATTGACAAGGCCGCGGTCATAACTATTTTTGAACTATTTTCATAACTATTTTCATGCATGGGCGGATTTTCTGGGGGGTTAGGGGGGGTTGAACCCCCCTGAATTTTCCTTAACCCCCCTTAGAAAGTATTTAACCCCACTAGAATTTCGCTTCACCCCCCTATTTTGTTTAAAAGTCTTTAACAAAGACAGTGTCGCCGCTTGCGGTGCCGCTTGCGCCCCACTAAAAATTCTTCCACCACTCCTGTTAAAAAAATGAAAATCCGCCCTTGTTTTCATGACTATTTTCATAACTATTTTTAGTTATAGCGCGGCCTTGTGAATTTAACAACAATTATAAAATCTAAATTTAGTATCATTAATTTAACTTACTAATCAATATTTCGTGTTAATATTTACGAAAATAAGTTCTGTAAATTGACAAAAGTATATGTTTTTACACCATTCAGCATTCTACTCAAATTCTACCTCGACTTTCGACATTCGACCCTCGACCTTCCACCCTCGACCTCTGACCCTCGACCTCTGACCCTCGACCTCTGACCCTCGACCTCTGACCCTCGACGAAAACCCAAACTCGTGGTAGTAGGGAGAGTCATTTCTCCATTTTATTTCAATTTTTCATGGAGTAGAACAGGAAGTAGAATTTATTAACGTTCTCGAATATTGTGAATTAGTCGTAAATTTATTTAATTGTCGTGCATTAAGATGGATAATTATTTTGTTGAAGCAGTATATATTAGGAAATATATAATATCAAGAGTAAAACAAAACCTGCATTGGTTTCAAAGGGATCATCCCATTGTTATTAAAGTAAAGGCCCGTTCAAACCAGTCCAACAGGTTTCTCCAACATCATCCTACATTGTTGAATGCAACATTGCTGGGTCTGTTTGAACACTATGTTGGGTAATGTTAGCTGATGTTTGAACATGTTGGATCAGGTTTGATTTTGTTTAAAATTTTCATCCAACATTGTTGGACCAACGATGTTGGCTTCGTTCGAACGGGTCTTAAAGCATGCCAAGAGCAATGAGTATTAATGAGTCAGTGATATATTTACACGTACTAAAAGTGAAGCTAAAATATTGGACGTCAGTATATTGGGCGATCGTGTACTTTATGTAACTGTACCACACCACACGTTCAATACGAATCAGCTTTGGTTGTATTTTCATTCGGGCAAGTTGACTGAGGTATTACTCCAGTAACTCACTGCGTGCAGTGGCTGACAATAGGGGGTGTGTGAAAGCACGTGAAAGTCATTCCTACATTACGATTCATAAATTTAGTAATATGAAGCAGGGTGAAAAAGAAGTTTAAAAAAATTCTGGCTAAAAAAAGCATCTATTTATTATAATGTAGCGTAGGTTTTTTTGTTTTAGTTCAAGCGTATTTTGAACAGCATTGAGAGTAAACAAATATTTTATTATTACTATGGAGTGCAAATGTAGTTTACAGATATTGTTCACTTATTTTGTGAAAAATCATATATAAAACACAAGACATTGAAGAACGTCTAATTTGTATTTGATGAATTAGTCCGTAGTTGTTGTAGACCTCTGACTTAGTATAGGTAATCGCATGGGGCCGAGTAAATTTAAGGTACCTTAATTTTACGAGGAACTATGTGATTACTGTTAATCATAGTGGGCGAAATTTATTCGTAAAGTATATTTGCTATGCACCTTTATGCACCTGTACTTTCCGTTTGGTTTGGCTACGCAGGTGAACAAGTGAGATAGCCAATTGTGTAAATGTCAATCAAAGACAACGCCGGAAAAACACAAAAAAAGTCTGAAACAGTGTATATTTAATATTAAAAAGAACTTTGTTTAATCAATCAACAACTACGTAAACAACACGAGCAAGGAAGACAAATCTCAACATATAATATTAACTTTTATTAGTGTTTGTGTTTTCACTAGAAGTTTTTAATTCTTCAATAACATCAATATCCGCTACGCAGAAGCGAGAAGCCATTGTTTTTATTGAATATTAAAACAAGAAACTTCCCGCGCTTGCGTTTCAGCCAATCAGGTACAAGTAATTTTGCCCTGGATTAACAAAAAATGCCTTGCTCATTAGCCTATCAGATTCGAGTAATTTTGCCCTCTATATGATTACTATAGTAATGAGACTGCTTTTTTGCGCAGCTTTGATGTCTCTGTAAAAGTATCGTGAACGTACCACAAATGATCTGACAAAAGCCCGCCATTCTAGCTACTAAACCTTAAACGGCTCAAAACAGTTTCTTATAAACGCCGTTCTCTATAATGCTGTTAATATATTTTCAAGTTATACTTATAATCAGATAGAACAAGTTGTAACTATGTTGTAAATATCGTGCTCAAGATGTGTCAGGATCAAGTCAGGATCTATTTATAAAGCAGCAGTAAGTTGCAAGGCTGACCCCAATTGCCTAGTCATTCTATTGGGTCTTGCTCCCCCGGAAATTTTGAATTTTAGTATCCCAGAATGGCCATTTCGTGCGCTTTAATAATCACTTAGGAAGTTCTCCCCAACCCCTTGGTTTGTAATATTCGAATGATTTGATATTGTGCTTAGCCTTCTGCATGCATGGGCCTATTTCACCTTGATATATAGACCCGAATTTGAAACGTTCAAAGCATGGCGTGTTACTACAGAAGTGAACTCCAGGTATCACAACAGGATTCGTACAGGTCAGGAATATAATAAAATTGAAGGGCTCTTAAGGGCTTTCCAGGCCATGTTCATGACTGATTCACGGACTATAGTAGTCGGTTAGAAAGTGCTTGTAAACGGTGCAATCGTGCCACATACCGACAAATTTCAGAAAATCACAGTATCCAAAAACTAAAGCAAGAAGAATTCAGACTCAAGTTTAAAGCACCTCTTCATAAATTCAAGGACTTTTAAGTTTTGTTCGAACCCTGTTATAAGTGATCGTAGATGACGAGCGCGTGGAAGATTCCGCAGGCAGCTGTAACGTCCTAGTATTTTTCTGAGACAATCCACTGGTAATCATTGAATAGTGCGGAATGTAGTCACCTCCCTAGGCAACCAGTACCACTATTTCCAAGAAGGAAGAGATTGACGACCCAATCGCTTTTGAAAAATTGTTTATATATGAATATTTAAACGAAAGTAACATTTTATCCAACAATCCGTCGGGTTTATTAGAGATCTTCACCCAGAATAGAATGCGGATACGGACGGACAAAACGGGTAAAATGCCTAACTGACGAAAAGGATAAAATGCGGACGGATAAAAAGGATACTGAATGCGGATATGCGGGCCATAAACGGCATGTGGTAAAACCTGGACTCCAATTAGTAAACACCGTCTGGAGTCCGTGGGTCGTCTGGAGTCCGTGGGTATTTAATTGAGTCACTAGTTTAATCCATTCCGTATTTAGTCCTTTCTGTCATTTTTCTCGGCATTTTATCCCAACCCAAAGAATATAAATCGGCGTGGTATCCGATGGAAAAATATAAAGCATGGACAAAAGGAACAATTTAGGTGTGTTTGTTCGATTGATAGTATCAGCTGTTTTGTGTTTCTTACATGAAGTTACCGCAAATCTCCTATTAAGGCAGCTCCTTTTCTAATAAGGCCTCCGCACCTATCAGAGGAATAAATTTGAACAACCCCGCCACCTTCCCCTTCGTAACAAAGAAATACAAATTGTACGATTAACATTTATGAAGTTTAACATTTATTCGGCTAAATCAATAAACACCCATTTCAAATATACGGCCCCATTAAATGTTCCTTAAATAAATATCTCCTGGGGGTTTATAGGATGTAATACTGTAGCTAAATACTAGGGTGAAAAATATGGCTGAATTATTTTACATCTTGGCTCGTTGAACAAAGCTGAACGGAAGCTTGTAAAGAAGCAGCTTTCTTTTTACAAGAGAAATTCTCTTGCGTTTTATCGGAACCAACAGCAAGAGCAAACAATCGCAAAACACAGCACAAACGTCGTAATGAGGCCAAGCCAAGTAAAAATCAACAACTGATGTTGTTCAGCGAGATGTTTTTCTACTTTCTTCTCGTAAACAGCTATATGCGGTCTTCTAACGCACTCAAAGTATTACAAATTCGTACGGAGCCTCGATTTCACGATGTTTGTCGCCAATGAAGGGTAATTCGGAAATAGCACATTGGTTCACGCTATAGTTTTAATGATCAGAGCCAGGGTCGCCGAGAAAATTCGCGGGACCCGGGGCAAAATTTTCTCTGGGGGCCCCTATGACGTCATTATTTTCAAACAGCAGAAAAAGACTAAAACTGTGCTAAGGCATGTAAGGGGCCCCAACTAGAATGCAAGTGGACCTAACTGAAAAAGGGGCCCCCAATTTCAAAAATGCTCTCAATCTGGAAGTAGGCCCTTACACCGACCCCTACATTTTGCGGGGGCCTGCTCAATTTTAGGTTCTCTCAAGTTGGGGCCCCCTATTAGGTTGGGGGCCCGGGGCAAGTTGCCCCCCTGCCCCCCCCCCCTCTCGGCGGCCCTGATCAGCGCATAAGATTTTGAGATTTTTTAACTAAAGTTGTGTCTTTGAAGGAGGGTTTACACTGACACAGACTTTCATCAAAGCATACATGGCAAGCTATAGGTCAAATTGCGATGAGACAAATATTTTCCTCGCTCTAGTTCAAAGCGCTACCAATCTACAACAATTAACGAACAACCAATCACAACATACTTGGCACGCGATAATTTTTATTTATATCAGCCAATCAGAGAGCGTTATTTTCACCATCAAATCAGAAAGCAACACTTGACCCACGTTTCTACCCCAGTTAAAACTCATTGGCGAGACACCATGAAAGGCATGAATCAACCACCGCTTTCAACCACAGGTATACTTTCTTTCTCACGAAGCGAGGAAAACAAAGACATAATAATAAGAGTCATAATAATATTATTCCGCGCAAGTTAGCAGGCATGTATGATCAAGCACAGACACGATAACAATAGCATTGCACTTTTTAGAAATCTAACTATACTGTATGTACGTCATGAGCGCTTTTCATTTATAGCTGTCAGACCGGTCAGATCGATCAAAGTGTTAAATGGAATTCGAAACTTTGAGATTTGAGACTGATCTGATCTTGGATCAAATCAGGAGTAAGTCCATTTTCGCCAGAACATTTCCGAAAAACTGGTAGGCCCTTCCCGATTGTGCTAGTAAAACTGGCACATTATGCACATAGCAATGCTTGTTTTTTCCGAAAATTATGCTCATTTTTCAAAATTATGCTCATTTGGTTGAAAAAAATGCTTGGCTTTATTTAGAAGAAACACATCAATATATGGCACAACATGTGCTTTTCGTTAACGAAAGCTTCATGCAAATATAACGTTAACTTTAAAATGTTAAATGTAAGTTATTTTGGGTTATAACGCCATGTTACGAGTCACGAATATTTCTCTTTGATCTTGACCCTAATCCCGACCCAATCCCTATCCCTATTGTGTGCGTAACATGGACTTAGAACCTTATTTTGTGACGCAATCTTTTTTTTCAATTAGCCAGTGCTTCCACTTTCAGATTTGTATTTCCGTATGACCGTATCGGATTATCAGATAATAAAATTAGTAAAACGTACTTTATTTTTACTTTATGGGGAAATAAAAGATGAAATATAGTTTTCCTAAACTCACTAAAACTGCATGAACACCAAAAATATGAAAGTTGAAGCACTTGCTTTTTAACACCAAAAATTCAGATGAATTAGCGAAAAATTACTAAATTATGCTAGCACTTCTTTTCTTGAAAAAATGCAAAAAAATATGCTGGTTAAGCCAAATTATGCTGAAAAGTATGCTAGCACAATCGGGAAGGGCCTAAAAACTTGACCCAGATCTTAACATCAAATAAGAGACAGAAATTCTGCGCTGAGTGGTCTAACCATATAAATGGAAACGCGCCATGTCATTAAAATATTGCCCCTAACGAAACACACAGAAGCAAGTACCACGTTCGCCACCTACGTAGATGTAAATACTACGTCGACCTCTTCCTTTTCTTCTCCTTTATATTCGTTGTCTTGCTGCCAATCAAGCCAGAATGTTTACGTTTCTATAAAGAATGCGGTAAATCACAGTTATAAATATTTCATACATCAATATGTTCGTAATATCAACATTTTTCTCCGCATCTCGTTCGATAGGAAATTTATATACATTTTTTAGACCTAGCCAGGAGCAGTCGCAAAAAATGTAACTTAGGCCCTCTGGCAGGAATTGAACTGCGACTTTCATCCAATCACAATGCTCGACAGTTTATTTTAATTACATGCAAGAACGAGCTACAGAGTCCAGTTGCTGAGCATAACCGCAAGTTCGGTATAAGGGCCTAAGTTGCATTTTTCGCGACTGTTCCTGGGTAGGTCTAAAATGTATATAAATTTCCGTTCGAGTATTCCATCTACTAACACCTTCTACTTTATAGATATAAATCATATACCATTTTTTAGACCTATAGAGCGTTTGCACATGACGTCACAAAATTCATAAATTAAAGCTACAAAGGTGCCTGCTTTATATTTTCCGTATGTCGTTACTAAGAATGTTCACCAAAAATTTTCAGCATTATTTTCAAAGGCTGTTAAAACTATGCTATACACACTATTTGGTTTTAAAATGCTTGGTTAAGGTTAAGAGGCGATGCCTAATCCAAACTTAAAAAGAATCTAAAGATTCTGGCCCTTATATTAGCATTTGATTTTAGGCCGCCATGTTGGTGTACTAACTCAACGCCATTTTGGAACACCAACATGGCGGAGAAAAAACAAGTGCTCAAATGAAGCCGAATTTTAACCCAAATGTTTTGAATCTTATTAAGGGTGATAAACAATACTTCTTAACCTTAACCAAGCATTTTAAAACCAAATTGTGTCTATAACATAGTTTTAACAGCCTTTGAAAATAATGCTGACGTCAGCAAAAGTATTTTTCAAAACTCCGTAACTCGCGGAGAAATAATTGTATGAACCCAAAAATTTTGGTGAGCACTCTTAATAGCGATCTAGAAAACAAGTGAGAAAGCCAGCTTTGTAGCTTTCGTAGTTTAGATTTTAGAATTTGTCACGTGATAAGTGAAAACGCTCAAACAATCAAATTTCCCCAAGCTTCTACCAGACGGGCGTGTAAGAAATCATCCATATAAATAACATAATTGTTAATCACTAATGCATGTATATGCTTTTAAAATGAAATAAAATGTAGTCAGATTTACTATAATTGCAAAATGAGTTTCAGTGTGAGATTGCGGTTCAAAGTGAGAGGTAAATCTTCACATATTATGAAAACTCCATACAGGGCTTGATGACGAACGATAGTGAAGGTGTTTGATGTAGTGTTTTACCGGGGCTACAAAGTCCATTTACGTAACAGACTGGAATAATCATAGATGAGCCTAACAAGCGACAGAGTAATGTATTATTCAAAGAAAGTATGGACTCACATCTGCTCCATGCATGGTTTGTGGGTGAGGGTTTTGTGTTTAATAAGATTACATTGCATCTATTTAACTGCTTCCATAAAATAACAATATTGTCGCAAGAAACAATCTTGATTCTAGTCTCTTAAAATAAGTTTATTAAAAATAATTTGAAAAAGCCAAGCTTTCGGACTAAGCGTCCGAAAAGAACTAAGACTATAAAACAGTTCACCCATTTTTACCCTGACAATGAACGCTTAGGCTGATAGCTTGGTTTTTGTATAATTTTTCAATTATTTTTAACAAAACTATTTTAAAAGGCTTAACGAAGCGTACCATGCATGTACCAATCTTAATAAAATGACCACCGTCCTAGAAACGTTTATTTAATAAAAAATAAAATGAATATAACCACAATTCGCTCAGAGAAAAACTAACCTGCGAGGCTTTAATCTTCTTTTTCAACGCTTGAACATCCACTTTATTGTTAGAATCTTAAAAAAATAGTACAGGTTGACACATCTAAGCGAATGATGAAAATTTTCCTAAGGTTGGAATAAAATCTAAATCAGAGGTGGAAAAAGTATCGGATCCTGAGAATCTAGTTCCTAGAACTATTTTTGGATCTGAACTTTTGCAGAAAATGTTTCATAGAAATTTCTAAAGTTAATAATTAACTGATGAGCAATAACAAAACTAGAGTATGCTCTAGTCCACACTATAGTAATTGTAATGCATTTTGTATTCACTATATCAAGAAACAACACTCCAATCAGTCCAATGTCAAAATCAATCAAAGATCATTGAACCTCATTCGCAGAAAGAAAAAAACTCTTTCCACCTCTGATCTAAACTACTTACACATGAAATGGTCAAAGATAAAATAGTGCTGATCGTTTTAGCAACAATGTAAGATTTCGCGTTCACAACGATGTCACTTTTAAGACTCAAGAGTTTTCAGTTGAATGTTCAGAAACTAAAACAGGCCCATTATCGACAAACGGACAATTCCTCACTTCATGCAAGTGATCAAGAATAGTTTGATATTTAGTTTAATGGATCGGCTGCCGCTACAGTATTTTCGTTTGCATCCTCCTTTCAAATCTCCATTTGAAGATTAGTGAATAAAGCGTTGATGTTTGTGTAACTCGAAACACTTCCAGACGAAGGGCCTTCGCTCGAAACGTCGAAGTTCTCATTGTATTTTCAGTAGATTGATCCAACACTACAACAGTAAAGACGCTATACCTACACTGGCACCACACGTTCGAGATATTTTTCATACTCAAACTATCAACATCTGATGACGCGAGTGTCCGTAATGATATTACGTAAAGAAATTACCGTATTTACTCGTTTAAGCGCCTCAAATAAGCGCCGCATTTATTCACAACAACGCGGCGCTTAATTGAAACACCGTTAGACGGAATTGTTCGAGAAATCTAACTGAAAACAACAACAGTACATTCCAATCCTTAATCGGCCTCTGAGATTTATTCTTTGTATTACAGTGTTTTTAAGTTCAAAGTGAGTATATTTCAATGCTGTGTCCTTTAACTCTCTCCCCAGAACTTTGGAAATGCGAAAACAAGCGCTTAAACAAGTAAATACGGTAAATTAATTATATTTGCTCTCCGATCCTACGAGATTTAGTGTATTACAGGTGTTTATTTTCATTTCAAAGCTTAGATATTCAGGTTTCATACGATGGGTTAGTTTTGACGAATAATATTACTAAATCTAAAATTTGAGGAGCACTAAAAGATTGCCAGGCTAGTTCATTCATTTTATAAACAAAACAAAAAATATCGAAATAATTTGAAATGACAAGTTCTACCAACCTTTTCGTGTGCAGTTGTTACATGCACTATAAACACACAAATAGCCTTTTGTTAGATAGAGAAAAGTTTTAAAAACTGAGCTTTTCAGTTTAGCTTGGAACGGCGGAACGCCACTTTGTCGAAATGTTTGAACGTTTACGGGAAGTTTAGGTGTCACGCAAGGGATATTGTCAGGGTCGTGCAGGAACTATACATGTTGGACCTTTCCAGCACTGTTTTGGATGTTTGATGGGTCCCCGTGAAACTGTTTTGCCCCGTACCCCTCGAGATCTCTCAACAGCGAGAACATTTTTCAGACATATATATACCCTTTTTATGTTCCGTTTCCGTTTGCTTTTCTTCCTCGGGTGGTACAAACATCTTTTCACGACGTTCTTTGCGTATTCCTTCAGCCTTGGCTTGTTTATTCTGTGTAACAAATAAGAACACAGTGATTTGAAGGATAATGCAAGTTTCAACTTTCTAGACGCTGTTATAGAAAGGAAATATTGACTGCAACTTTAGCAAAGCTTGTAACGTTTTGTCCATAAAAATTCGAACAGCAATATACAGCAAAAGTACAATATACGATAAAGTATGTGACGACGCGTTACAGCTATCTCATATTAACACACAATATTTGGGTTAACTTCGGCAAAAAGTTTCTTATTCTATTTTTTATCCTTCGAAAACACTTCGAAAAATAAATTTTCTTTAAAACTTTACTACCCATATAATCCCGGCAATTCATCATAGAATCATTTCCCAAATAATTTGTACATAAAGTTTGTTTACTATACATCTCTTTGAATATTCAACGCGAACTTATACCGTATAATTGGTTTATGTAACGACATTATATTATTTTATATAAATACACCATTTTGCTACCGCAAATTTTTACTTGTTCCAATCCACCCTAGGGGAAAAAGACACTACTTGGTCTCGTTCCAGTCCTTACTCTAGGGAAACACTCTATGGTAAAAGTGTGTGTACCAATGTGTGTACCAGTAATGACTTCCATGGAGGACTGGGGCTAGGAAAATTTTCAATTATAGAGTAGCAAAACGATCTATGGATACAAATCTTTCTATATTTGGACAATATTTTAAAAGATAACTGTGATACATGGATTAATAAACTGGTTTGACTAAAGTCTAAAGTAATTTGCAGTCATCAATATCAGCCACCATATAAATCGTATTATTTTTGAAGTAATGTTCAAAACGCAAGCGGTGTGTTGTATTGAATATATATGGGTCTACTACTACATGATGTAAACAACTTCTGAAATGAAGCAACTCGCGTGCAACGTAGTTACAAATACTCGTGGTTGTAACAGAGGAGTCAAAACCCGTACTGTTTGTTACTACGTTGCATATGAGTTGGATAATTTGTATGGGGTTTACAACAGTGTACATGTGCTTAATCGTTAAAATTTGATTGGATGTAAAGCTCATTAATTATTCATGAAACTCTTTTCAAATTTTCAAAAGTTGCCATCTCTACAAGAAATGAAATTGACTGTATGATTATTAATAAATGATATGGCAATCTGATGTGCTCTATGTATGAAAGTGAGAAGAACGTTAGCGGAGATGTTTATATTTATTTTACTGTGGTAAAATATGCACGATTTAGAATTGTTTACACTCGCTACTCTGGTTTAAACAAATGAATGCAATTCCCGAACAAATTAAATTCACAACCCAACAATTCGGGAAATTCACAACCCAGTTTGAACCGTCTTGAAGTGTTTCCTTAAACGCGTGCTAAATTGGCGCTTTGACTGACCAGGATATGCTTTCTAACACTTACCGCATGGCACAGATTATATAGCATGCGCTTTTATCTGAACAGGACCCTTTGAACTCAATGGTTAAGATCCCCTTGATGCACGAGTCATTACCACCATCAATCATTATGGTCAAATGCGTTGCTGGCATATAAACATGAATCATCATGCATTGAATAGGGATGACGGTGGCTATACCTTCCCCAATCTTCGCCTTGTTGGACAATAATGTCATCCTTCGAGTATATACAATGTATAAGGAGCCACGTTGGGAGTTTAGATCACCCCTGATGAAGACATTAGACTGGAGTATTGAAACGTTGGCTCGCAAATGGAACGTTTTTCGGGAGTTGCATTAGTTTACTTTAAACAGGCTATAGTAGCGAGAGAAAACGTGTCGGCCTGAAAACGGAAATAGAATATGAGCTAATTCAATACCTTCTTTTCTTCTTGTGCCTTGAGTCTTTTCTCCTTCTCCTTGAGGAAATATTCTCCACTGGCAAGCTGCTTATCCACCTTAACGAAGAAAACATTCAATTTAAACAATCTCCTACACTAGAAATATTAACAAAGATATAAGAATTATTTAGCTATATGAGCCAAAGCATATGAACTAAATAAACAACACAAGTATTTGGGACTGCAAATTTGAGCTGACTGATGATGAGTTTGAAATAAAGTCGAACATTTACAGTCTCACACAAAAGTCGTCTTGTTTAGTTTATATAATGAATTTCAAGATGACCTGTTTCTTTGGAATTTCTTTCTTTTTTCCCTTTTATATAGCTGTCGCATAACCGTGGTTAGCGAACAGTGAGTGGAGTTTAAAAGGCGTAACAATTTACTACACTAAAAGTCGTAGAAATTTCCAACAGCTTGATGATTTATGGCTAAGATTTTTTCATGCCCTAC
Organism: Trachythela sp. YZ-2020; assembly: GCA_016169945.1. Classification (NCBI taxonomy): domain Eukaryota; kingdom Metazoa; phylum Cnidaria; class Anthozoa; order Malacalcyonacea; family Clavulariidae; genus Trachythela; species Trachythela sp. YZ-2020. The sequence goes on along the minus strand of JADLSH010000166.1, from coordinate 1,902,974 downwards.
AATTTTTCACCATGTTGCTATATTATTTAACAATTAAGTCCCGTACAGACGAGCAAGTTTTCCTTGACGAGTTTATTCGTTTCTGTGTACGGCAAACTTGCTCGTCTCGCTTTATCACGGAACGCTTGCTCGTCTGTGCGGGGCTTTATTGAATGGGGTTGAGCATGATATGGCCGACGTTTCAGGGCCGACGTTTCAGGGCCGACGTTTCAGGGCCGACGTTTCAGGGCCGACGTTTCAGGGCCGACGTTTCAGGGCCGACGTTTCAGGGCCGACGTTTCAGGGCCGACGTTTCAGGGCCGACGTTTCATGGCCGACGTTTCAGGGCCGACGTTTCAGGGCCGACGTTTCAGGGCCGACGTTTCAGGACCGACGTTTCAGGGCAGACGTTTATGTTATGAAGAATTATCAAGACCGAGGCGGATAACATAAACAGAGGCCTTGATAAGTCTTCATATTATGCGAAAACCGGTCTATAAGAGCCTTTCGTCACTGTTTTGGTCTATATTTAGTCTTCCCTTAAGTCTGCGAGCGGCCGAAGGCGACGCCATATTGTTTTCGTTCGTGCTTATCATTACGTCAAATGTTCGCTATGATTTTTTCATATAACATGTATGACGTCAAATCGTGTGATATGATCTTATAACTCCATATTTGGCAGACATTGAGTTGATATGACGATTTCACTATTGGCTGTTAGCCAATCAGAAATTATCGTTAAATAAATAAAATAATTTATATGACATGTTGGATTATGTGAATCATGGAAACTTTGTCATGTACGCTGTACCAGAAACCTACCTTACTTTCCTGTTGGGGAGGAGGGAAAGGTGTGTAGCTTTTCTTCTTCTTTTTTGGTTTCTTACGTTGTTGCACAGAATTATTCTTAAACTTGGGAAGAAAACGATCCCACGATTCGTTCTTCAAAGCAGGATCTTTAGCTAATTCACGTTTGATCATCAAGGTCTACAACAACAAAATATTTTACGGCGATTACACTCGGTAAATTCTAGGTATTCTAACGATATTCGGCAGATATGTACGAAAGGCAGGATTTTTCACTTTCTGTTAAAAGTACCAAATTTGAACGAAGTTTGAAGTTTAGTTTATTATATTTACCACTCTGAGGTGGACGGAAAGCCTTAACAGGTTTTACAATCCAATTGACAAAGGTTCCGAGGGTTAGTTAGTGAAGGTTAATCCCTAAGGGTTAGTTTTTAGTGAGGGAGGAAAACCGGTGTACCCGGAGAAAAACCTCTCGAAGCACTGGAGAGAACCAACCAATCTCTACTCACACGAGTTTATCAAGCACACTGACGTTACCAACCAAGTAAATCCCTGCCCTCGACCTGCTGTATAGCCAGCTTAATTCAGAGGTTAGGGGCAGCGCTAAACGCATCTGCCACCCGTGCTTGGACATATACAACAATGACTGACATTTGAAAATAACGATGACGGTTATAAAGTTTAATGTAATACTGTATATCATGCACGAGAAGGAAAAAGTGTGTTGAAAAACGAGCCGCTAGCCGATTGCTTGCCCCTGCAGGGTTTTGGCCGCAGAGAACCAACGTCTTTCACACGTTATTACTTGCGGTCGCCATCGTTAATTTGTTGTGTCAACTATCCCACTCTCATGAAGTTTCTATTTTGCGAGGTCTTTCCGAAAATCGCTGGCACAGGTGCCCCAGCGACTAATTATACTGAATTATAATAATAGCTTATTTGAACTATAACAAATATTTCACAAAAATTATACGGACTTATGTACCTAGAAAACCAAGAAAACCTACTGTCCTACTATATAATTGACTTATCATGGAAAGTTATTTGGAACTGTAGTGTTAAAATTTCATTTTTTTCCACGAATAATGATTATTATTATAGTAATCCTTCACAAGGTAGAGCGTTATTGAGACAGTCAGAATTTTCTATTTCAAGTCAAATCCTTTCTTCATTTAAAAAAAAGAATTGTTAGAATCAAAAATAAATATTGGATTTTCCAAGTGTATCATATTAGATGGCATGGATAAGAGTAGGATTATGAAAACAATGTGAAGACATGGAGCATTCTGATCACTGGATCGTGACTGAATGGCACTATTGTTATGCTAAGTGTTATGCATCCACAGGGCCCATGTTATGCTTAGTTGAAATCTTAGTTTAAATCTAAACTCCTCACGAGAAAATTTAATAGTGACAAATAATGACATACCTTGATATTATATATTGGATGAACATTCTTCATTGTTTCTTCAATTACTTTTCGTGCCTGAAATTGAAACTCGGTATGCAAAAACTCCCTGAATATATAGATTAGCGAGCTTTTATAAACATGTATATAAATTATTTGTATCCAGCATTTACATTTGCCAAAAATAGAACTAAGAAAAAAGTTAATTATATATTGAGACTTGCCACTCTCCTCCGCAGAGGCTGTGAGGTATTAAAAATAATTAGTCGTTTTTAAAAGTGAGGTCTCGAGCATTTTCATTAGTCTTACAAGAACCCCGGTTTCCTCCTTCCCTTCATTCTTTGCGCGCTCCCCCACCCTTCTCAAAACTTCGTGTAAGACTAATGAAAATGCTCGAGACCTCACTTTTAAAAACGACTAATTATTTTTAATAGCTCACAGCCTCTGCGGAGGAGAGTGGTGTTAATCCTAAAGGTTGTACAAACAAACCGCGAGCCTTAATAAATATATAGTAAAAGAGGCAAAAGTAAACGGTTTTTTCGCCGGAATACGTGTCCCCCCCCCCACATTTTTGTTTGTTTCACCACACGAAGGATTACGCAAAGTACCAAATTTGTGTGCAGACTTTGCGATATTTTTTAAAATACACTTGCGAGAGTATAAACGGGTATAGTGCGCCGTATGGCTGTTATATATAGTTAACTTCAATCTTTTACAGGAACTATGTACAAAGCTACAGATTATAGAAATATGATATAAATGCATGTACTTATGTCTAAGGAACACAACCAAGCAAGGAAATGCGTATATACTTGAGGGAAGGATGTGCGTCGGCTAAGCTTGTTGCGCAAAAGTTTTATGCCTAAAAAATGTTATAGATTAAATAGGTGCTAGTGTTAATAGAATTAGTAAGAATTAGAATTGCTAAGTGTAAGTGTACTTTAAACTATAATTGTGATTTTATTCTGCACAATAAAGTTATTATTCCGTCTAACGGTGCTTTGATTAGTGAATAAGTGCGACGCTTACAAGAGGTATGTTCCTTAGACATAAGCACGTGCATTTATATCATATTGCTATAATCTGTAGCTTTGTATATAGTTCCTGGCAACCAGGGGCGGCGCTAGCCCTGTTTTATTGGAGGGGTGTAAATGAAATTTTGCCGAGTCATTTTGTAGTTTTGCCGACTCTGACATATTAAGCATTCTAATTTAACTCTCTTGCGTTTGCGAGACTTATTCGGCTCGCTTTGCGATTGTTCCATTAAACACAACAACTGCAGTGTATGCAGTTCAATGAATTATTTATATCCTTGTAATGCTAATGAGTTTTCGTAGTTAAAACGTTCTATCAAATATCAATCAGTACTATTTAGTATTTATTATGTAACATCTTAGTAGATTCTCGCCATTTAATTGGTTGATTATGATCACGTGACGTTGAAATTAAAAGAATATTGCCACGGTATCGTTTTTATTAAATTCCATCCGTCAAATTCCTAATCGTATCATGTTCGTAGCCTTTTTAATCCTAATTTCAGAATGAGGCGGATGGCATTTTTAAATGCAAACAAAATGGCGGATGTAAATATGTCTTTTACGATACATTTTCATTATCTTATTCATTCTTCATTAAAACATTTGCCTATGATCTGTTCAATATCGGGATTTACTGCACATTCTGACATTCTTCTACATGCCAAAAGCGCACAGATGTTTCGTCCGTGATGTTCGGTAACTATGGTTAGAATTCAAATATTTCTTTTGGTTTCTCGTTTCTTCCTATCCAATTCACATTTTGCCGACTGGGAAAAAATTTGCCGAGTCACTGACGAGTGGGGGTGTAACGGGGGGAAACGCATATTCCGGCGAAAAATGCCGTTTACTTTTTCCTATTTTACTATATATTTATTAAGGCTCGCGGTTTGTTTGTACAACCTTTAGGATTAATACCCACGAATACCTACCGTTGGTTTTGACCCAAAGCCATGGATTAGGACTATAGTAGCCTGCGTAGCAGGCGTTTAGTGTGGGCAGGAGAAGGGAGGGAGGGAGAAAAATAAACGCCTGCCCAAATGGTTATGACAAATGCGTTTTCGTCCCCTTAGTGTGATTGACGTTTTGCAATTGGCAAATTTACACGTTATCCAATCACTTTTGATATTTATATAGCATCGTGTGTGTTCGTTCGTGGCATTTACACATTTCCCGAAATATTGCCTTCATTGTATTTTTGGACATGAGCGCTGCGAATGTAAATACTCCAACAAAGAAAGTAAAATCTAAACCTGGTAAAGGCATCTGAAAAAGTTGCAGACGATTTTTGTCGTATTTGTAAGTGTTACAAGTAATTACAAGGCAACTGGAACAAATATCCGATCGCTGCATGAGTTGGCGTGAAGCAACCTAAACTGAATTTTGAAACCTAAACGACTTGAGATATCAGACAGAGTTTCCTCCAACGCATTTGCACTGGCAGTTGCGATATATCGATATTTTCGATAAATATCGATATTTCAAAAATATCGATGTTCGATATTCGATTTTTCGCATATCGAAAATATCGAAAGTTGTAACTAAACAACTTAATCTCCGATTATTCGGTAGCTATTGTTTTCACCGGTGAAGTTTAGACAACGTGTGTATGGCAGCAATTGCGAATTTATGATACAAGTGCGTGGGCAACTGTGACCACAGAAGATCACCAAGCAGCGGCATTGAACGCTTTAAAACAATAGCTTGGTGAAGACTCATAAAGATGGAATTCGGAATAATTTGATTAATAATGTTAATGACGCGTATCGACGCAGGTTTAAAAACAAGGTATCAAAAGAAGAAGGTATCAATGCACTTCTTTTTAACTGTTTGTGGTGCGTATACATGCAAGTTGACTAAATTACGTTTTCTCATTTGCATAATTCGATATAGTCGATATTATCGATATTTTTTTTTCGATATCGATATATCGATTTTTTTCAATATCGCAACTGCCTAAATTTTGCAGCCATTTTGAAGAAAATATATTCTTGAAATTGTTGACATTTGAGCCCTAATTAGTTCCGACAACAAAATTGACCAATGGGAATTTAGCCGAAGTTTTTTCGGTCAAAAACGCATTTGTCATAGCCATTTGGGCAGGCGTTTATTTTTCTCCCTCCCTCGCTACTCCCGCCCGCACTAAACGCCTGCTACGCAGGCTAGGACTATAGCTTCTCTGTTATATTGGGAAAATGAGATAAAAATTAAACAAGGCAATTAACTTACCGCCTTCAATCCTTTATAAGAGCCAATGACTGCAACTGTGTTTCCTTGTACCATAATATAACACTCTGTTAATAGCTCAAGAGCCTTAATGTGTAAAAACACAAGTTAGTATTAGTTCGGTTTCGATCTAGTCTATAGGGTCAAATCCGTTTCATTCATTCTACTCCATTCCATTCTACCTTGCTTGTATTTAAATCCGCGTGGTACTCATTTTCGTTCAGTCTTAAATTCGCGATATTTAATTGCGTGCACCTTTATGCGATCTTTCCGTGCAGGTTTCATTTCGTGTATCGTAAGATGAACAAAACAAGAAGATCACACTTTTTGAAATATGGAAAATTCATTATTTAGATCGAATTTTTGTAGAATTGTTACTTGTTAGAAAAGGATTGTATGACTTATACAGAGCAACATTCGAAGAGTTGGAAATTAAATTTATTTTCTTGCTATCAGTATTTTGCGTCACTGTGGCAAAGTTTACACATGGAATATTTTTCGCGTGTGTTTAGCAGCAAACTTTTTCGTGTGTATTATTCTCAGATTCTTAAAGACAAAGGTGTTTCGTTCTTTTCAATTCTTTCTAATCTACTCTATTCGATCCATTCTTTAGAAATATCTGACCCACCTTCAACGTCGCACCGTTTGGACCAATTAGTCTTTGTCGACGTTTTACAAATCTTTCCTTGTTGCGAACAAGAGAACCGACTTTGATTATATCACATGACACAGAATCATTCAAAACTCTGAGTGCCTAAGAGGGAATACAGACAGACAACACGTTCATTTAAGGATTAATGCATTTCGGCCTTTTGTTATTGTTTTTATCTTACCCAACAGCAACAAGTAACGATAAAAATACCTTGTGTGGTACATTTTCAATAAAAATCAGATAAAAGGAGCAATGATTATCAAAGGATGGTTCAAAATATATTACGGATTATAAAAACTTCACCAGATCTTCTCATCCATAGTCACCCCCAAAAATGGCAGCCAGCAGAAATTTAAGCCCACAATACCCCGGTATGACACCAATCCTTTGACAAGTCTGGGTGGGTCATCCTTCATCAACAAGAACAATCCGTCTTTTTACCATCCTCACTACTAATACTTTTTTATTATCCTAGGACGTCAATTATACGTCAATTAAGAGACAATGGTTCCATTGTTTAGGGGATCCAGTCAGAAAGCTGTGATTTTTAAATTAGTCAAGAGTGAATGTGGTAGCCAGTGAACTCTAAGTAAACTGGAACGCTAACTCCTATGATCAAGTCCTATGATTCGTTGAAGCCAAGCTAGTTTTTCTGAGGTTTGAGTTGAAATACTTAACTCCGAACATTGGGCTGTATATGAAATTGAAGCTATTAAAAAGTTCTATTTGATATAAAAACTTCAAGACTTTAGGCAAAATGGAAATACTTAAAATATACAAAAACAACCGCAATTTTGTAAAATACGGCAAATTTTCCCTCAAAGTTTTAAGTATTTCCTTTTTACCTAAAGTCTTGAAGTTTTTATATCAAATAGAACTTTTTAGCTTCAATTTCATATACAGCCCAATGTTCGGCGTTAAGTATTTCAACTCAAACCTCAGAAAAACTGAATTAAGCTGGCTTCAATTCCCCCCCCCCTGCGTTAGCGTTCCAGTCTATTATAGTTCAATGGTGGTAGCTGACTGTTTTAAGGGGTTGTCATGGAGATGAGACACGAGCAGGCTAGCTCAATAAATTTTTCCTGCCCGCGCCTCAACTACATAACACTTTAAAACCGCTGGCTAAATTTGGGCTGGATAACCTAATTATGGTGCAAAATTTGCTATATAAAATTATCTTTCTCTATATATAGTGTACAAGACTTCGTGACCTGCTTTTGGTCAATGGACTCGGAAGTTCAGTGGTCACTTGTCAGAGCTCTAATGTTCGAGTCCTGCTGCACTAAAATGGAATTGAAATGTAAATACAGTACCTGCTCATACGGGACACTTCTGGCCATGAGCTTTATCATGTCACGTGCTTTGATTATAATATATGGATCCCAGGTCTTTCGTGTGGTATACACACTCATACTACCCTCAATCACATCCAATTGACATTTTACGCCCTGAAAAATTCATACACAAGGAGTTTATTATAAGAGTGATGTAAAATATTGAAAATATCTTTAAAAAAGCAAGGGCTAGCCGAGTGTTTTTACAGCATTATTATAAACGATTTCAAGGGTGTGCAAAAGCTTTTGAAATTAATTAGTATTCAATTTAATTTATGGGCGTTTATGATTTTGTGCTGATTTCATTTTTCCTTCGCTTTTCAACTATAAGTTTTAGAACCATAGATAATATAAGCGCAGTCTTCGATTCAAATTTGGATTTTGAAAAGAATATAGCAGTAAAGTTTATATGTTTACATTCATTTGAAAGCTTGGCCATTCAGCTTTCCAACGACGGTTTATTTTTTAAATTTTACCGATTGGTTCGCGAAAAATATTATTTTAAGAAAGTGAGATTGGAAAATTGAAAACTTGAGATACAATCATAAAGCGGCCCTGAAATAGACGGACTTATTTCGTAAAAATACTCGAAAGTATCAAAGCTTTTTGCTAATAGTGTGCACATTCCTATAGTATGCATCAATCTTAACTTATTGGGCAATACACGGAGATTGTTTTTATTACCTTTTTGGATCGATTTAGGAGTATAAAGTAAATTACACAGCTCAACATCTTTTAAAACGTCTTTTAAAGATTTCTTAGTAATTTGTTTCGCGTGAAAACAACAGTATTAACGTTTAAACAAGAAGATTCAGGAATTCCAAATGCGACTATTAAATAACATTTAATAAAATTGCATAATTGTAACGTAAACAGAAATTGGAAAGTTGGTGGCCGCAAGTTTAAACTGTTTAAACCAGTAAATTGTGTATGGAAAATTAGTAATAAGTTAAAAATGGTGCATATAAAGCCGTGGCTACTTGATTTTGATCTGCTATCAGCAAAAAAGTTTGATATATGGGTATTTTTCCGAAATAATTTCAAGGCCGCTTTTGCATCTCGAATTTTCATCTTTCCAATCTCAGATGCTTAAAGTAATATTTTTCGCGAACCTATCGTTCAAATTTAAAAAGTAACCCATCGTTGGAAAGCTGAATGGCTAAGCTTTCAAACGAATGTATAAATATAGGCTTTACTGCTATAGTCTTTTCAAAATCCACATTTGAATCGAGGATTGCGCTTTTTTTATACACCCTGTATATATACTATAGTTTAGTAGAGTGGAGAATGGTATAGCAATATTCTTAAATTTAAGAATTGAAAAAAGAAATCTTTGTGATATACAAGAACAAACGGCTGAATTCGTGTTAATACTCGAAGAAAGGGCTAATTAACTTAAGAACACAAAGGTTGTAGGACGTTACAGTTTTGTGACCCAGAAGAGATCAAATAGTTCATGCAATAAGTAACGATGTCTTCATTCAAGGATCAGAAAATTTGAAACGTTAGGAACATATAGGGTTAAAACCGCAACAAAGAAACGTGGAAGAGGATGTATAGGTCTTTACATTATTCAAACCTGTTCTGTTGGGTTTGAAGACAAAATTTCAATGTCGAAAACCGCAATGATCTAATAACTTCTAAAATGTGGCTTAAATATTTTTAACGTCGGCTGTTGTACACAACATTTATCGGATTGAAAGAATTTCGTATACTTCAAAATTGGACCACAATATTTTATTCTCCTTTGCAACCATGCATGTAGACATTTGTTTAAAATATATCTATGTCAATAAGTACATGGCGCATTCGCATGCCATGATATTCATAAAGCATTTAACATACATGTTCTTTCAATTTCTCTTCCACCAGTGGCCAAACTTCGCGTAAATACTTTTCTCTGTATTTTGGAAAGAGCGTTGCGAATGAACTTTCTTCGAGGAGGCCATGTCGGTTGTCCTCTGCTGCAAACGGTTCAATTTTCCAATGATCAATTCCTTCGTGATCCCATGCTAAAAAAAACATACGTGAATGTGTGTTAGGGGTGCATGTGAGCTTCGAAAGTCTCTCAGCATCCTTTCCGCGAAAAGTATGAATAAGAGCATATACCCACATTTTCATGATTTTTTGCACTTGTAGCTGTAGAGATGGCAGCTGAATCGCAGGGCCGTGGGTTCAATTCCTGCCAGAGGACCTAGTGTTGCATTTTTCGCAACCGTTCCTGGTTAGGTCTTAAATTGTGTATATATCTACTCACTTGGATTATCCACCAAACCCAGTATTCTAGTTCAACCAAGTGAAGTGCAAAAAAATCTTTGTAAAATTAGTAGTTTTAGAAAGTCTATGATAAAGTAAAGAGCTCAGCACTTTAGAACTAATGGCAAACTTGTCAATAAATAACCTGCGTTATAGCGAGGATCTTATAGCCTTGTCTTAACTAACTTCAGTTTCGAGAACGGTCTTACAACAAGCATTGCGTGACGCTTAGTGTTATAGTAAATATTTGTAAGCTAAAACAAATTCTCGTAAGCTGTGGAGCATAATTTGTACTGAGGATAGTTAGCAAAATGCGCATGAGAGACATGGTCTTCCAAGCATCCTTTTCCACTATTACTTTTGATGGATCTGACAACATAAATCTGACATGTCGATGATATACAGACTAACTAAACAAACGCACCAGTCCTTCCACAACCGTCGAAGGAAAATTTCATCCGCGTTCACTCAAGTTCCATTTTTAAAAGAATGTTTTTTCGAAGCTTTTTCCCGCTAACAAATTGGCGGCCGGAATAGCTTGCACTCGGAAGGGGCCAATCGTGTTCCAGGAAACAGGGTTAACTTTCAGCAGGAGATAGTCTGAATCTGTCCTCCTTTCAGAAAGTTCGGCCCCCCAAAGTTCTCCTGCATGGCCTCGGTCCGATTGCCCGACCGCTAAGTCCGTCTCTGCCCCCAACATGGTCGGACGATGAGTCTTCAACATTTCAATCAAAACCATTTTGATTTTTCGGTTTTTGTTTCGTACTTTATTTCCTAAAATTGTCGTCTGGTTCTGCCTTATAATCTTATAGAAAAAGCACACGAATATGAAGAAAGCAAATTATAGAACTAACAATAACTTTTATATTGAAGTGGATATTCATGAACATTGCATATGTGATGACAAATATGCAGGTGATTATAAAATAAATCCCAAAATATTTCATCTGAGTGTGCAGGTTTAGGTTGATGTTACGAGTATCTCATAAATTGCATATTAACTACGCTTCAAATATGCCTGGCACTCACTCCCTCCTTTACTAAACATTGCCTTAAAGCCATTAAAATATACCTGAGGGACATACAGGAATATATACCTGGGGTTGACTTGTAGCATAATTGTAGCAATTTTATTTTTTATCCCGAAAGGTACGACTAGGGTGCAACAATATGAGTGGTCACACCATCTCAGAGGAGTTGACTGTCTATGTTTTTGAAATTTGTGGTGGTGAAACTGTGAGTCACCACTTGGAGTATTATGTATACACAGTCAAACTCCTTTGAAGAGGACAAATTTGGGACAAATTAGGGAAGACATAATAGTGCAACTATACCTTCCTATTAATAGGGAGAATATGGACATTGAAGGTGCAGAGAAAATGTCCGTATTAGAGAGGTGTCCATTTTATAGATCTATGATGAGTCACTTTGAACTCCACTGAACATTTGAATTGCTTGTTGTGCCACCCACGCATAACACCATGTTCAAAATATGCTGTTCTTGCACAAGGACATTAAAAATTAAAACATTGATTGCTCTGAGCAATATGCAACCGACACGAACCAGGTTGAATTCACAACCAGGTTTGTAAACAAAGCCTATGATTGGCTACTAGCAATAAGGAAGCTCCAATCCACATATATATCCATATATGCTTAGTTAAATCTGCAGACATGCATGTTTCGCCGTTCAACGGCTCATCAGTGCAGTTTGTAATGCAGTCTACATGTGAGTGACTTCGTATTTATACACCATACTCTTGCTCTCACCAAGCGCATGGTACAATACTCAGACACATGCGCATCCAGACATGATTGAAGTGTCTTGGAGGAAGTATCCATATATATATCCATATATATATCCATATATATATATCCATATATATATCCATATATATATATCCATATATATATATCCATATATGCTTGGAGTATATTATTTAGAAAGATATCAGCATTCTGAGTATTTTTCTTGTGAACTCGCAAATCATTTCAGTAAATTTGCAAAATGAAGTTTGTACAAACGATGTGTGAAAGTTAACTTTTCATATGCTGAATTTCAACTCAGGCACATATAAATGTACATCAATTTTGGTATAGTAAATGTGCAAAAATTAGACCTGCCAAAATGCTAAACATGGAAATTTTGAAAGGTAATGATTAGAAAGCCTAGAGATTGACCAGGAAACCGGGAGATTTCTGCTTCGGGATTTTTTCTTCGATTTTTGGCTTCTCTTGTATATCATGTATCCCTTTTCTTTCATGAAAAATATTTTCCTGTCATATTTGATATACAGTACAGTACGCATTAATGGAATCACCAGGTTGTGCTGTTCTGATTTTGACAAATTAGTGTTTAATCTTTAATAATGAAGGTATTTACCGTTTCAATTTAATTCTAGATTATCTCCCCCAGTCCCCCTCTCACTATACAATTGCTATGTCAAACATTGCTTAAGTGGTTCTTTTTATATATTTAGTATATTTAAAATTCTGATACATTTGCTATTTTTTGTTCCAGTGAGATAAAACTGACATATCAACTCAAATTACATACTGGCCAGATATGCTGAAGGTGAAAGTAATTTTGCAATGAAACTGGTATGGCAAATTTTCAATGCAAAATTTTAAACATCACTGTGTGATTGCAAGTATGCCATTGTCTACCACACATATAAAGCAATTAGTGCAAATATAGGTTATTTATAATAAGAAAATATTGGTTCATGATTTTAACAAATTTTCTGAAATTCGGTTTGTGAAAAATGAAAATTGCAATTCGATTCATAAATCATGAATATAACGAATCATCATTTCGAACGTTGGAAATTGTCCATATTGGAGACTTGTCCATAAAGACAGGTACTTTATCAACATTGGGCCTATGTGTCCATCCCCCTAGGGATGACTGTGCTCGACAGCTAAGGCCTAAGGGTTAGTTTTTGGTGGTATCCATTAATAGGTGTTCAGCTGAATAAATGTTATTGCAGAGGCTGTAAAGTCCAAGGTTAAGCTTGAGGCCTTGAGGAAAACTGACCAGTGTCCAGGGCTACAACAAATACTTAAAAAGATCAATATTAATGATCGAGATTTTATGACCTAATACGCACACACTTATGCTGACATTGAAACAAAAAATACAAATTTGTTACGAGACATCGCTCTTATTGTTTCAAGTTTTATAAAAGAAAATCACGTTGGAAAACAGCGTTAAATTAAAACGTTAAATTAAAATCAACGTTATATTATTCCATTTAGACTTTTAGCAGAAGAACAATCATATGCTTTTGTCGTACGTAACTTGAGGTAGCAATGAAATTGTGCACTCGAATTTCATGAATATACAGTCTTTCTCTGACAAGATTTCAGCAGAGCCTGCATACAAATGTGACCAGTCAAAATGACCGGTGAGGCAAAAAAGTGACTGGTCAAGAGGCATTTTTGGCTGGTCATATTTATCGGTTGACCGGCTGTTATTTTTAGCACAGAGAAGTAAACTACCATATACTTTAATACACTTACGCTTGTCCTTTCGGAATCTATTCTTTTTGCTGGGCACTAAAATAAGAAGCATTCATAATCAAAATATGACATGTTGTTGAATATTAAATAAAAACCCAATGGCCAATACATATATACAAATTTATATATTGTAAGTGTGTTTTTGGTTCACGAAATATCGGAGAGTGTTCAATACCATAAAAACTAGAACGAATATAGTACACAATATCTATATGTACAATGACCAGATTATTTTTATATTGAGATATGTAAACGTTTTACACTTTTACCTTCTGAAGAACTTCCCTCTTCAGCCATATTGGATATTTAGCTTACGTCAACTTCATGTAAGCGACATTATGACGGTATAGTATAATCGCAGGCTCGGTTTTTTTATATTTTCCAAAATGGCGTCTTCAGATGAGCAAGAAAGTGGCGACGAAGAAACAATCCTGAATGAAAACGAAAATAAGAGTGAGGGATTTGATGAAAATGAAGGAAACAGTATGTATTAGTCTTTTCAGTTGAAATTTAAATTGTGTGTTTCAGATAATTTGACATTTATTTCCAGAATCGAATTTCCTTCAATTCCACCTAGGAATTTCCATTGGTGGGGGGTTTAGGGTGCAAAAGAAAGGGGTTCCTCAACCACTTCCCTACGCGTAGCTGCAAGCGGATTGATTTTACAAGGTGTGAGCAGACCTGTAATCAGATGCGAGTACTGCGAGTTATTCACCATAGTTATTCACAGATCTAAGTAAATATCCTTGTCTCCTTGACTCCTTTTAATAATAAGATTTAGTATATTCCTGACTTAGTATCTGATTTAGTATATTAAGGCCGTTTCCGATGATCTAAAGACTGCAAATCTCAAAAAATCCATGCATCAACCATGGTGGCGCCTCATGGGTGCGAGCAGCGAGCAACACTAATTTCAGATGTGAATTGTGAACCTTAAATTTGTCTGTAGCTGCAAGTGGATGCAAGTTTTCCAACCTGGAATTTGTCCCAAAATTGCCATATGATATCACTGTATCTGTGTATCAGACTATCAGACAGTAGTATTAAAGTAGTAATATTTGGTAAAGTAGTAGCAGCCTAGCTAGAAGTGTTTTACTGTGATCTGTCATCTGTGTGTGTGGCTGTACACAAAATGCAGGCTTAATTCCAGATTGCAGAGTTTGCTAAGTGCGTGGGGAAGACAAATTAAATTATTGGTAATGCATGGTTGGACACCGTTCACATGCCCACACAGAAAAATAATGCGATGATGAAGTTTTCTTAAAGGGAATGATCTCCGAATATGTATAAACAATTTCATTTTTTGTTTTTTGAATCATATACGACAAAATTATGACATATTAACTAGTATTGTGTTGTGCGAATGCAGTTTAATTCTACAGCAAACTGGCTCAATCTGGGCTCAATTATAATTGTGGATATTTGTCTGAAACCGGATCCCAATATGTAACCGCTATTTGTCCCACCCATAGAAGTATTAGATACTACAATATGGGAATTAAGGTCTCTGATTTGCAGTTGCTAATTTCTCAAATTGCATGTGGCATTTATTCATTATTTATCTCGTCCCAGTGCTTCCATTTATAAATTTAAAATTTCCTCTCTCATAAAATTTTGTGAAGTATAGCTTTTTTGTGCAAAGAATGATAGCAACATTCACACTGTTTTAGACAATAAATTAACTTGAACCTGCCTCATGCTACTCTAACCCTAACTGACACTCATCCGATCATTCCACCTGTTTTAGACGGCCGGCCAAAGATCTGAAAGTTAGACTCTGATGGCATTTTTTGTTACAAGCTGCCAACTAGCATTTTCTTATTGTTTAAACATTGGTGAACAAGATTATATGTTCATTTCTAAATATACATTCAATCCAGGATACTTCAAAAGGGTTTATTACAATTTTTATTTTTGCAACGTTTCGGACAATTTAACTGTCCGTCTTCAGGCTGTTTACAAACTACAAATTTAAGACGCTGACGCGTATCATCAACCGTCATTTTCGCTGGCGTAATTCGTTTTCCCGCGCGCGCGCTTTCGCTTGTCTGTCATTTCGAGATACTTCTTTATCGAAATAGCTGTTCAGTAGCTGACGCCATGTCATCAACTGTTCGTGACTATTTAAAATCTCCTTCCCTTTGTGTTGTTCTCTTATTGATTCGATTCCTTCTCTCGCTTTCCTTTGTCTTCGTCCATATTCACATGTTACAATCCTCGCTTTATCCCAATCAATCCCACTTTCACAACTTACATCGTGTCTCGCTAATCCTCCGTCCTCCTTTCCCATTCTCTCCTCTGCCGAAACCAATTTTCCATTCTTTAAATCCTCACTAGTCAATCTCACCTTACTCTCGTGTTCTTTCTTCCTTGTTTCAAACAATCGCAATGTCTCACCTACATATACAGCTTTCTCACATTTACATGGTAAGCTATACACCACCACCTTTCGTTTATCTCCCAGTGGTTTCTGACTTCTCGCTTTCAATTCTCTCACTTTCCTACCAGGCCTGAAGGTTGTACGGAAACGATGTTTCCTGACAACCCTCTTGAACTGTTCCGACAGCCCTCGCACATACGGTATACTCACAGTTCCTCTATAACTCTCTCTCTCTTCCGTCAACTCTCCCGTTTCATTCACTTTACATTCCATATACTTCCTCACCTTCTTTCTCTCATATCCATTAGCCACAAACACGTCCTCAATGTTCGTCAATTCGTCATCTAAACATTCCTTATCACACAACGCTCTCGCTCTTTCCGCAAACCCCTTTATTATGCCTTTCTTCATACAGGGAGGATGGTTGATCTTTCTTTGACATTAATGTTGGTATACGTCTTCTTGTAGTTTACCATGCACTCGACCTGCTTCGTCTTTCTATCAACTTTCTGTTTTAGGTCCAAGACCGACAAGACATCACCATCTTGTTCTTCCTTCGTAAACACAATCACCCCCTTCTCCACACCATTCAAATGTTCCAATATCTGTTCCGACTGTTCGCTCTTACACTTCAACTCGCTATCATCTACGTACCAAAACCACTGATCTAAAGGGTACGGCGACGTCTTCGTTGCACGAATCTGGAATTCTTCCATGTAGATGATCGCAATCTCGCCTGTTGCTCCTAGACCAATCGGACCACTTTCCAAGACGTAATGCTTTCCATCATACTCACAGTACGTTAAACCGAACATCCACCTTAATAATTCCATAATCGAATCCACTCTCAACTCTGTTATGACCTTTAATCTTCTATTTTTTCTCAGCAACTGTTCAACCAGTTCTAATGCCTCGCGTATTGGAATTGACGGATAAAGATTCTTCACGTCATAGCTCACTAGAACCTCATCTCGCTCAATTCTCCAGCTTTTAACTTTTTCTCTCAACTCTCTCGAATTCTTTATATATAATCCACTTCGTCCTTATATTGATCTTAAAATTGGAATTAAATAGCTGGAAACCCTTTCAAACGGCGATCCCACGGTTGAAACCACCCCTCTCAAAGGAACCCCGTCCTTGTGTATTTTTGGTAAACCCGATAATCTTGGAGCATGGCACTCTTTCGGTTTTAAATATTTACCTTTGGTTAAATTTGACTGGTATCTCTTGCCTCTCGCTTTCCCCAAGATCACTTTTACGTTTTCCCGGACTTCATCTATTTCGCGCTCGATCACCTCTTCCGACGTCTTGGAGCCTCACAAAAATATTGTCTTGGAGCCTCACAAAAATCAGGTCCCAAAGCAAGATATTGTTTCACATCACTATCTATTCCATCTTTAGTTAGATCGACCACGTCTTTCTTGACCTTTATTTCCTTCATTCGCTCTTGTTCTGCTAAAATCTCGTTCCTTTTAATTTCAATCTTTGCTTTCTCGGCAAGCAACCCATCGTATTTCTTTATCTGTTTTTCTCTCGACTGTTTACTTTCCTTTCTTTCCGAGCTGTTAATAACTTCTTCAACCCATCGAAAGTCTCTCTCTGTTAACTTCTCTTTCGATTCTGTAAAAATATCTCTACTCTGGCGATTAACCGAAAACAACTTTCGTCTTATATTTTTAATGCGTGATTTTACTCGTGTACTTTCTAGTCTAGTTTTCATTTGAGAAACACTACGCACCTTGTTTTCGTCTTTCGATAGTCTTATTTGTAGACCATAAGGAACGATATCATTGTCCCTGCATCGTCGTAAAAATTTGAGATGATTTCTCAACATCGCAATTTTCGTCGTGCATTTTTGTAAGTTGTCTGTCAGTTGTCTTCAGTCGATCTAACTAAAGATGGAATAGATAGTGATGTGAAACAATATCTTGCTTTGGGGCCTGATTTTTGTGAGGCTCCAAGACAAGTTCCATATGAAACAATAATTACAGAAACGGAGAAGGTATGTTCGATGATAAGAAGAGAATGTGAATTAACAGAGAAGTCGGAAGAGGTAATCGAGCGCGAAATAGATGAAGTCCGGGAAAACGTAAAAGTGATCTTGGGGAAAGCGAGAGACAAGAGATACCAGTCAAATTTAACAAAAGAAGAAATCATGGGAAAAAAGACAGCAAGGTATTTCTACCAGCGGACAAAGGACGTATAATGGTAGTGTTGGACAAATGGGAAAGTCAGGGAGGAGAGAATAGTTATGAGTTTAATATGAAGCAAGTACTTATTGACTTGAAAGCAAGACCGTGCGTGAGAGCAGAGAAAGATTGGAACTTGACGGCAAAAGTTTGTCACGATGGTACAAAGATTATTGACAAACTTGTAGAGAGAGATGAGATGCCAAAGGGCAAAGGTAAATATTTAAAACCAAAAGAGTGCCATGCTCCAAGATTATCGGGTTTACCAAAAATACACAAGGACGGGGTTCCTTTGAGAGGTGTGGTTTCAACCGTGGGATCGCCGTTTGAAAGGGTTTCCAGATATTTAATTCCAATTTTAAGATCAATACAAGGACGGAGTGGATTATATATAACGAATTCGAGAGAGTTGAGAGAAAAAGTTAAAAGCTGGAGAATTGAGCGAGATGAGGTTCTAGTGAGCTATGACGTGAAGAATCTTTATCCGTCAATTCCAATACGCGAGGCATTAGAACTGGTTGAACAGTTGCTGAGAAAGAATAGAAGATTAAAGGTCATAACAGAGTTGAGAGTGGATTCGATTATGGAATTATTAAGGTGGATGTTCGGTTTAACGTACTGTGAGCATGATGGAAAGCATTACGTCTTGGAAAGTGGTCCGATTGGTCTAGGAGCAACAGGCGAGATTGCGATCATCTACATGGAAGAATTCCAGATTCGTGCAACGAAGACGTCGCCGTACCCTTTAGATCAGTGGTTTTGGTACGTAGATGATAGCGAGTTGAAGTGTAAGAGCGAACAGTCGGAACAGATATTGGAACATTTGAATGGTGTGGAGAAGGGGGTGATTGTGTTTACGAAGGAAGAACAAGATGGTGATGTCTTGTCGGTCTTGGACCTAAAGCAGAAAGTTGATAGAAAGACGAAACAGGTCGAGTGCATGGTAAACTACAAGAAGACGCATACCAACATTAATGTCAAAGAAAGATCAAACCATCCTCCCTGTATGAAGAAAGGCATTTGCGGAAAGAGCGAGAGCGTTGTGTGATAAGGAATGTTTAGATGACGAATTGACGAATTGACGAACATTGAGGACGTGTTTGTGGCTAATGGATATGAGAGAAAGAAGGTGAGGAAGTATATGGAATGTAAAGTGAATGAAACGGGAGAGTTGACAGAAGAGAGAGAGAGTTATAGAGGAACTGTGAGTATACCGTATGTGCGAGGGCTGTCGGAACAGTTCAAGAGGGTTGTCAGGAAACATCGTTTCCGTACAACCTTCAGGCCTGGTAGGAAAGTGAGAGAATTGAAAGCGAGAAGTCAGAAACCACTGGGAGATAAACGAAAGGCGGTGGTGTATAGTATACCATGTAAATGTGAGAAAGCTGTATATGTAGGTGAGACATTGCGATTGTTTGAAACAAGGAAGAAAGAACACGAGAGTAAGGTGTCATGGCGTCAGCTACTGAACAGCTATTTCGATAAAGAAGTATCTCGAAATGACAGACAAGCGAAAGCGCGCGCGCGCGGGAAAACGAATTACGCCAGCGAAAATGACGGTTGATGATACGCGTCAGCGTCTTAAATTTGTAGTTTGTAAACAGCCTGAAGACGGACAGTTAAACTGTCCGAAACGTTGCAAAAATAAAAATTGTAATAAACCTTTTTGAAGTATCCTGGATTGAATTTTTATTTAGAAATGAATGTTATAAACAAAGGTGAAAGTTTTAGAAAAATAATTAAAGATTATATGTGTTGGCACTTCTGATTTTGGCTTTACAGCCGAAGACTTGAGAATTTCAACATTTTGCCTATTAAAGTACTATGTTGACTAAAAATGCAAAATTTCAAGTTCACTTTCAACAAAAATAAACTATACCATAAGGAAGTTCGCAAAGTGAACTCCGCCGGTCCAGTGGCGGATTACCAGTTACGGGGCCTGTAGGCTAAGTAAAATTTGCAGGCCTTGAGAATGATATTTTCTCTCACCTGTAAACGGTGACACATCTTCTAGCGAGGTCCGGGCCATGTTCCGCCTAAATATTGAGAATGCTATTTCCCGCTTTCTGAGACTGTTTTGCTGAACTAATGTAAAAAAATTGTAGTAATTCTAATAAAAAGTGCATTCTCTGAAAATCACGGGCCTGTTGAAAGCCTGGGCCTGTAGGCTTCAGCCTACTCTGCCTACTTGGTAATCCGTCACTGGGCCGGTCGTCTATTTGTACTGTAGGAACTCATATTTGATCTGTGCAGGGAATTTTGAAGCCGAATTTCTGTCCTTGCATTTTCAAGAGAAGGCTAAAAAATCTATGTATTTATGCTCCGTTCTCAGGTGTTTTGGCTAAATTTAAATTTTCATAGAAATCAAACACGGCACTATAGATTTTCTATGGCTTCGGCTATTCACAACCCCTACTTATCTCCGGATTCGTCAGTTAAATATCACAAGTACGCATAAACTAAATTATACGCTTGCGTCCATGTAAATTTTAGGTATACACATTTTCGTTCCAATATTCCATCTACAAACACCTTCTACTATTAGTCCTATTGAACAAGATGCCGAGAAAAAATATTAGCAATAATAGTTTCACATTTTATCAGTAATAGGTGTACAAATGTTCTGATGCGATAGCATGAATGTTCTTTTGAGCCACCTGTAGTTATGTTGGCAATACATAAATGCCAAAACAAGCCATGAAATGTTCCACAATACATGTGCATAATTAACAGCCATTTATGAAAGCAATTTATACTGCACATGTTATACTAAAACACATCATTTTATAGATGCGATTCAAGGAAATCCTGGATGGGCAGATGCCATGGCAAGAATTTTGACAAAACAACTGCCGGATGACAAGGTATCACAGTTATTATGCATAAGTCAAATCCAACGCTATCATCCCCCCCGGCATTTGACCGATGATGAGCTCCATATAGGCGGGAATTTGACGCAAGGTGCTTCCTAGACTTGCTCCAAGTCTGTCTCTTTAAAAACCCCTATAAGAGACAGACTTGGAGCAAGTCTAGGTCCTTCCGTACGGTCGGATGTTTGATGATGTACAACAAAATTGGTCAGCGAGCGCTCATAAAGAATGTGTATGCTCTAGCGATTTAATTGCCTCGTGGTTGTTTTTCTGATAATTTCGGAGCAAAAATTGTGATTGTCATTATTTGGGATTTTGTTGCAGTACACCACAATTTTTATTACCTTTAATCGAATATTTAAAAACTTGTTAAATTTAATTTTTAACAAGATTTTAAGAACCAGGGCATTTTACTCTGTTTTTCGCCCGGACGGATGGGCATTTGACTATTTATTTTTTTCAAAAGTCATGATCGGAGCATGATCGCGGTTGGATTTGACTCGTACATTACTAGCATATGCAGGGCTCGAACAATTGCCTGCCCGACATCCCAGGGCAGCCAAAATTTCTGTCGGGCAACCAAAATCTTTTGACTTGCGTCCCAGCGGGCAACCAGAAATTAGGCTAAGACCAGGATTAAAAACATACTTTTACAAGTCTTGTCATTTTGTCTATGCATTTAATAAAGCTGTGTGAAAAGTTGCTTTGTCAAATGTATTGACATTGAACAAAAATTTGTTGATATTAAAGGGTTTAATTAATGGGCGATAAAATATATTTCTCGTACACCATTTCTGTGAGCGTGTGTTTATAATCGCAACGGGGTAAATTCAATTCATCACGCAACTGGCGAGATAAAACATAGCTGCAGCTTCTAGGTCGCCATACATTGTTGTGGCTCATTTTTCACTTAATTGAGGTGGGCAAGCCAGAAATTACTTTGGGCAACCAAATTCTTGATGTGACCTACCCAAGAGCAATCACTTTTTTAAAATGTTGCGAGCCTATGAAAACTGAAAAGTATACAGTGGTCGAAATGTCCCCATTTCCGCTATCCTTGTACAGTTAATTCAAAAGAGATTGTCCTTTGCAAACCTTAAACTCTAAAACCTTAAAGGGCTTATGCAACGAAAATTAGGTTTGAATGAAACTCTCCTATTTAAGATAACTTTTAAAGTTATGAAGATTGACGTTTGCAGCTCTTCCATATCCCACTTAGTTTTTGAGATATTAAGATGTGTTTGATATTTAAATAACATCACTGTGACATCACACTGCATAATGAATTGTTGAAAAATCATGGATATCTTTGAAATAATTGAATTAAATCGCTTGAAACTTTGCATGTGTGGTGTCCTGCAATGGGCAGAAGCAAATGTACAGTTTAAAGACGATTTGGTTAAGTAATCTCAGAGATATTCGTGATTTCCAACAATTCATTATGCAGTGTGATGTCACAGTGATTACTATTTCAAAAACGAGTTTGAGTGTTTGATCACAGTATCAAAACACGAGAATGTTAATGAATCTCGAGGGGCGAAGCCCCGAGAGATTCATTAGCTTTCGAGTGTTTTGTTACTGTGATCAAACACGCAGAACGAGTTTTTGAAATGGCTTCTCAAAACGAAAGGCAGTGAACCAATCAGGCACCGTTTTAGGACAATCGCATTGATTGTTTGTTAAATTACGATGAATGAAACACTAGTGTTTGATTGTCAAACACTAGTGCTTGATGCAGTGTTTTACCAGGTATGAAAGCCCATTCACGTGACGGAATGGAGCTGTCTGATTGAGTAAATTGCTAATGAATTATTAATGAGTTTGAGAATTAAATATCAAACACATCTTAATATCTCAAAAACGAAGTGGGATATGGAAGAGCTGCAAACGTCAATCTTCATAACTTTAAAAGTTATCTTAAATAGGAGAGTTTCATTCAAACCGAATTTTCGTTGCATAAGCCCTTTAAACTTTAAACTCTAAGCGTGAAAGCACAGGAACCAATGAACGCAAATTTCAAGTTTAGCAATTCAATATGGCGGGCATTTGTGAGTGACATGGTTAATATCTCCCTATAAGGACATTTCACTGACAAATGGCCGCCATACTGAATTTCTAAACTTGAAACTTGCGTTCCCATTGTGCTTTTCGCGCTTAGAGTTTACTTCATGATCTCGGTATTCCATCTGTATAGTAGAACAAAATGTGGTTGGTAATCAATTTATAGTATCAGAACGGTATTGAAGATAATTTTACAGTTAAAACGTTGCTGATTTCGTAGTTGATTTTTTGTTTGATTGCTTCTTTTATTTTGCTGCGTCAATTTTAACTTTGCTACATGTCTGACACAGACCTCCCAACCTATAAACGGAACTAGAAACCTGGAGATTTTTTCAAAGAAGGTTTGCCCCTTAATATGTTATTATTGACCCACACACGAGCCCTAGAACTGGCCCAGAACTGGACAAGGGCCCTAGAACTGGACAAGGGCCCTAGAACTGGACAAGGGCCCTAGAACTGGACAAGGGCCCTAGAACTGGACAAGGGCCCTAGAACTGGACAAGGGCCCTAGAACTGGACAAGGGCCCTAGAACTGGACAACGGCCCTAGAACTGGACAAGGGCCCTAGAACTGGACAAGGGCCCTAGAACTGGACAAGGGCCCATGTGTGGATTAGGCAACACGCAAGGCTTCCGGATTCCAATGAGATTGGTGAAATTTATAGACCTTACTACGTTGTCGGACGGCTGTGGAATCCTCCTCTCGTTGTGAATTAAAAATATATTCCAAAAATCTTTGCACTATCATACAACGTGGTCAGTTAATTTACCTGGAGAATTTTGCTGTAAACAACAGAAGTGTTTCCTGTGTGTGTTTGTTTGTTTGTTTGTTTGTTTGTTTGTTTGTTTGTTTGTTTGTTTGTTTGTTTGTTTGTTTGTTTGTTTGTTTGTCTTCAGTTCAGGAGTCTTGAAGCTTACGTCACAAATGTCACTCCAGAAATATTAGCCTGTGAACAGTCTGAACAGGTTCTTATACACATAAAGGAATAGTGAATTTCAAAATATACTACCCGGTTGTATAATAGAGATAAATGAAATGTAAATTTCGACCGTTGAAGTACTGTTCATATATTCAGCCTTCTGAAACTTAATCTAAGCTAGCAAATCCCATCACAAGTTAGGGATTACTTCATCTGCACGGCCTCCACTTTCTACAGTTTCTGTATTGAGTGCTAAGTGAATTTGAGTTGATGAGACGTACCGGTCTATAGTAGCTTGCACTATGTTTGAGCCGGATCGGTTTTTGTGCTGTTTCATAAGGCTTTAATCCTTTATCCGTTATAATGTGTACACCAAAGTTTGGTACAGTAGGTTGCAACATGTTAGTATATTGTTGAATGGCCATTCAAATTAGGCACTTTGGACATAGCTCAAATTAATAACGCATGAATGTTAAGATAGCTAAAAACTGTATGGTAATCAGACAACAGGTCAACAGCGCATAAACAGTGTCAATAATTTAAAATCGATATAAATAACCATCGCAAAAGTTGTAGCACCCTACTTGCCTAAAAACGTAACTATAAATATGAAGCGTACAATTTTCACAAGCGGAGCGGAAAATTCCGTTCTTGTAAACAAATGATCGAAAGGCCCATTCGAGAGGGTTTTCGCATAGCATAATCAATTTATTAGGAATAGTATCTTATAAATAATTAAGATAAGAAGAAGGTATACCTTATGCGAATAATTAAGGAACATTTGGCCGGGGTTCCACACCTTGTGAAACCATAGATATGAACCGAGCAATAATTTAAGAAAATGTTAATTCCAGCCAGCTGTTCTTATTAAATACAAGAAGGCAGAACGAGAGAAGAAAAGAAAACATGAAGAAAACGCAAAACAGAGGGTAGGTGATTGTGGATAATATAGAAAGTATGTCTGCTGTAGCTTTTACACAAGTATTTTACACGAGATTTTGCAGTGAGAAAGTGTGTCTTTGTAAAAAAAATCCTTACTTAATGCCTGGTAATAGGTGCCAGATATTTGGAATTTAAAGTGGCTGATTTTTGAAATGTGAAAACATTCAGTTCTATCGAGTGAGATGCCCAAAATTTATTATTCGTGACAGGCTGAACGCTTCAATGGAAGTGGTATTATCAACAATTATTGGATGAGGTATTTGTGATGTCCAGAATTATCAAGGTCAAGGTAAGTGTTATCAGGCGAAGCCGAAGGCTAGTGAGGCTGATAACACTTACCGAGACCTTGATAATTCCTGATATAACAAAAAGCGAATTCAATAATTGTTTTATTATAGATTGCATTGTTATTAAACGCCTTCGATAAACAACGATTTAAATTTTGTCGCACAAAACAACGTTTAGTTCTAAAATATTGGGGTAAAAACCAATTATACAATTAAAACTATTAGAAACCTAATGTACTTACTGTAAAAGTTTCAAAAGTGTATTTTTACACAAAAACGTTCAAAAATATACATCCTTTATTCATGTTTTTCTTCTTGTTTTTACAGTCAAATCCGATGTTCTGTTGCGAACAACATTGCAATATTGTCACACAATATTACAATTTTGATTGGGAGATTGCTCTGAGCAATTTGCAATCGACGCAAATTGAAATTCACAGCCAGGTTTGTAAACAAATACTCTAATTGGCTACTAGCAAGAAAGAAGCCAAGCATATGCTCCGAGCAATCAGAGGCTTTGTTTACCAACCTGGTTGTGAATTTGTTCACGTCGGTTGCAAATTTATCAGAGCAATCTCCCAATCAAAATTGCAATATTGTGTGACAATATTGCAATGTTGTTCGCAACAGAACATCGGATTTGACTGTAATTTTGTATGTAAAGCCGTAATTTTAGAATGTACGTACTCCAGGCTCAACCTACAGATAACTGAGTTAGTACATGTAGGTTGTGTGATTGCAGAAGACACGTGGTGACACGTGGTGACTACAATGTATAATAAAATGACCATTTTCCTGACAGATAATCAGCCAAGAAAAACACCAAACTAGAGAACAAAACCATGTCAAGCCTGCACCAAGTAATGATGAAAAAGAAAGGGCACTAAAGAGGATTGCCACCAAAGGAGGTTCGTGAAATATTAAAAAACATGAACATTTTCATATTTCAGAGTTTCGACTGCGCGTTTAATTGACGCGTTCTGAGTCGAGAAAAAATTGCAGTTGAATCAAAACATGTAGCTGAAACTGGGAGATTCAAAATATGCATATCGAACTATTCAGACAGTTCTAGACGCAATAGAACTGTGTATTTCATTATGTTCTAGAGGGTGTCCCAAAAAAATGTCCCCCATCATACTTTGTGGTATTACTTCGTTAATGTTAACCAAAGATTCAAATTTTCGCACTGGATTAAAAAACCAACATATCATGCCAATAAATTAATATTTGACTGATCAAAATAACTAATCATTTGCCTTCTAGAACCAGTTAAGGTGGCAACACCAATATTGCGACTTGTCCAAATTATGGAAATTAGCCTCAACATGTTTCGAGACTGCTCTAAAACTCATGATTTGTTGTCGTTAGCATAGACATTTCGTTTACTGTGAAAATTATTAACAATGAGACTGAATTTGCTGTTTTGGGACAAAATTGATGGAAAAAAGCACATTTTTGGCAATTCCCCCACCTTACCAAGACTTGTGCCTCCTATTTACTAATTTTTACATGAAACGAAATCTTGATTAATATAGGGAACCACCATTATTCAATTTTAGAGAATGATAAGTAGTTTTTCTCTTAAACTTCTTGTGAAAGTATTGAAGTACTTTTGACCCAATTTCCATAACTTGGACGGGTTGCAAAATTGGTGTCGCCACCTTAAGTAACTCCAGAAGGCAAACCATTGGCTATTTTGATCAGTCAAATAGCAATGTAATGGCATGATATGATAGTTATTCCATCCAATATAAGAGCCTGAAACCTCCCTTCAAGCTAACATAGTAATACTACAAAATATAGTGGGTGACATTTTTTTTGGGACACCCTGTATATACTAGTACAATTTGTTTTTTTGTGTAAAACAAAATAAAGAAAGATGCACCTAAGGGAGCTTATTATATAAGCGAATCAACGGCACTAAAATCCTCTATTCTCTAAAACGTATTTTTGCATATCTAAATCAATTGTGTTCAACAACATGTTTTTATGACGGATACATTTTGTCCCGACTCAGTTGGATGCGCAGTTTAAACTCTGAACTAGCTTATTAATATAATGAATAAAATAATCAGGAGATAATTGGGAACGAATGTAAGCAAAAAATTAAATCTGGCGGTTCAACAGCAGTTTGAAATTTTGGTAACGGTCTCATATTTCGCGCACGAATATATTTGTTTTTGATCATGACTCCAACCCTAACCCTAAATGGTTTTAGGCACATAGCCTTACGTAATTCTGAACAACATAAACGTTAACGAGCAAAAATGCAAAAAGTTAGAACTCAAATATGGAAAAAGAAAACTAAGGCATTCTGTATTATAACAACATTAGTTTGGGGGTGGGGAGTTTATTGCTATCGCAGTGTTGTTAGGGAGTTTACGATCTACGACGCGACTAGCTCGACGACGCGCCTGGAAAACAAATATATACGTCATGCAAGACAAAAAGGATGAATAATTTGTGGTCCCAGGGGTTTCCTCAGCAGCGTTGCCATTCTTGTGACATCGTCAAATGAGGATTTTCATGTCTTCTGAGTAATGTGAAAGCTGGTTGCGTCGTGAGAGCTGTTTTATAACGTTGACCGAACGACAAATATCAGCTAAACATCAGAGTTTTTTAGCCTAATTTAAACGTTTGTAAGGTTGTTAAAACATGCTTTACACAATTAAAGCAGTATAGTTAATTCCTGTGGCTTATGTCAAGCATAAATTGACGTGGCGTCGTCGAGGTGACCGCGTCGTAGATCGTAAACTCCCTAATATGTGCAAACAACACTGCGATACATCCATGTGATGTAACTGATATCATTCCACATTTTGCTCGGTGCTTGTACCACTTATCTTTTTAAAATATCATTTAAATGAGTCTGAAATTGCTTATGTTGTTTTGTGTACAATGTAGTGGTGAAGTTATTCAACGCCGTAAACAAACACCAAAAAGAACTTGATGCCAAACTGAAGACCGCACCAACGGAGGCTAAGAAAGCGAAGGGTATTGATATAATATTTTTCCTTAATACAAGGGACCGGTCATAAGTATGTGTAGTGGGGGAGTGGAAGGCATGTTGGTGGAAGGGGGGGGGGGTACGAAACAAATGACGTCAAACCATTAAGACCCGTTCAAACGACGCCAACATCGTCCAACATTGTTGGTCCAACAATGTTGGCTTCGTTTGAACGGGCCTTTACGAGTTGTGATGTCACTTGCAAGGCCTAAATATATAGGCAGAAATTTCAGTTATTCGTAGAAATCGGTTAGACTGTGCACATCCGTAAGTTCTCGCGAGGGTCAATGACGTAGATTGTGCGAATTTGCGGCTGTGCACAGTCTAGAAATCGGTAAAATTATTGTACTTCCCGATTAAAGTGTAACCATGCAATTAAGATTACCAGTTAAGCTATTGCCATTACTGACGTACTTTAGAATGTTTAATAACACAACAATGATACGGGCTTTAATTAGTGTGCTAACCCAAAGCGTCAAAGTAACTATTAGTGATTTCATCTCTTTTTTAGTGCTAAAGTCAGTGTCCAAATCAAGCTTTCTGGATATGTTAAAAAGTAATTCGAATGAAGCTGTTCAACCTGGCAATGATGTACGTATTAAAGTGACGATCACATTCGTTCTGCTCATGCGCATGTGAAACGTTTATCAAGACCTCCCTATATTATATTTAACATCCCCCCCCCCCCCACTTCCCCTTCACAAGAAATAATCACATAATACAGCCCACACAACTATTTTAAAAAGAGCCAGCCCATAAACAATTTTCTTACGTTTCGTCGCTTCTTGCAACATATTCAGTGCAATATAAAAATATTCTAGTATACAAACTATTTACGTAAAATATAATATATAAAATAGTTGAATACTGGGTTTGGTGGATAATGCAAGTGAGTAGATATATACACAATTTAAGACCTAACCAGTTCCTGGTTAGGTCTTAAATTGTGTATATATCTACTCATGCACTTGCATTATCCACCAAACCCAGTATTCTAGTTCAACCAAGTGAAGTGCAAAAAAAATAATCTTTGAAGTTTACCTTATCACAACCCGCACACCCGATAACCTATATATACAGAACTTATGGTTACAGCTCAGCAACTGGCCTCTGTAGGTCAGTTGGTTAGAGCACTGCACCGGAATCGCAGGGCCGTGGGTTCAATTCCTGCCAGAGGACCTAGTGTTGCATTTTCGCAACCGTTCCTGGTTAGGTCTTAAATTGTGTATATATCTACTCACTTGGATTATCCACCAAACCCAGTATTCTAGTTCAACCAAGTGAAGTGCAAAAAAAAATAGTTGCCTGGGCTATAATATTTATTATATTTTTAGCAAATCCTTTGTATCACTAAAGTTTATCATTCACTATGCGTTAGAGTATATTACAGCTATAATGTGTGTAGACCGATCTTGGGATAATTTCAAAATCCTTGATGCAAAAACACTTTTCTATTTGCTGTAGATTAATGCAAACGATGACAAGGCATCGAGGTGGAACATTTTAAGAGAAGATTTTATGATGGGAGGTAAAATGAAAGACTGGGATAAAGACAGTGATGATATGGAATATGATAACGAAGATAACCAACAAACCGTTGATATTGGTGATGAAGAAAGTGACTAGTACGATTGAGAGTCGCGGTATGGTATATCGAGGAAGGCGAAGGGAGAAATGTGGGAATGGGTTAACTTTGATGAAGAGTTAAATCATGCATGATTTAGTTCGAGAGCAATAACAGTGAGAAGGATTCACTATGAAAGTGCTTATCGACGTCCGGGACCAAGGAGCGGTGTTGAAAATCAATCTACACTTGTGATATTGAACATGCATGGTGACATAATTGAATGGTACAACACAATTAGAATTAGCGAATGACATCATGCTACTCTACTAAGTATATTTGGGGTATATAAGAAAAAGTGCTCAGTGACATTTATGGTTATCTTCTACCAAGTGGTGATGAAGAAATACCCATAACATTTTTGTTGGCGGAATTTAAGAAATTGACTGTGTGAGAATTTGATTTTGACGACACCATATATAGCCTATATATACGTATAAGAGGGGTTTCACGTTAAATAATAAACTCTTAAAATCCAGATTATTGCACTGAAACTTTACCAGGTTTTTATCCATCATGAAGAAAATCGTTTGTGCAATTATTCTTTCCAGAGTTGCAGAGTTTTTAGTTATAAAAATTGCTGACGTCAGCATTATTTCAAAAGTCGTTACACGCTATTTTTATGCACAACGTATAACTGAAAATGGTGGTCTGACTTTCAAACGGATCAGTAACTATTGAAAATTAATCACAATTTTTGGTCGCCATGTTTTTGGTCAGATTTGAACAACAACATGGCGGCCAAAATACAAATGTGCAAGTATGACCATATTTTCAAATAAAATATTCAAATTGAACTTACAGAAAGATAAGCCACATATTTTTTAATGAATAACCAAACTTTAAGCATCAAATTACGTTATACAAAATTTAACGGTTCTTTTTCTAATATGCTGACGTCAGCAGCATATTAAAAACTCTATAACTCAGGAAGGAACATTTGTATCAACCTAGAATTTTTGAATAAAACTCAGTTTAATGATCTACAAAACATAAAATAATCAGCTTTTCAGCTTTCGTTTATTAATATATTACAAATTTTGTGACGCTACATGAAATCCCTCTATACTGTGGTTCCTTGCTGGGTGACTGTATATTATCTCCAGGAAATCAAAATAAACCCATTGTAGATATATCTTGGACTATAAGTTAGCGATTATTTAATAAAGGAAAGTTATCATGGATGTATGAACGCGCCAAATATGTATATTTATTTTATATTATGTAATAATCTGAGTTCAATCTGCGTTTTCATTGGTCAAGAGCCATGCACGATATATTAGAGGACAAACGCACGGATGAGGTTTTTTGTGTGGTCAAATGACGTATAAAATTTTTTCCGCGTTTCAAAGCCTCAAACTTTTCTATATTAGCTAAGTTGAGCCATAGTTAATATATAATATGGTTGAGCTAACTTTCAACTTTGTTTATTATTAATATGAAACAAATATAGATAACATTTTGTCGTTGTCTGTTCAGTTATAAATACACATCGTCTTTCGAGTTTGTCATCGTCACTCGCCCTGGCGGCTTTGGGCCACTTTTGTTCACATTATCATACCATACTTTGTCTATAACTGAACAGACAACGGCTAAATGTTATTTTTTTGTTAAATAAATTAAATAGATTTCGCAGTTAGGCGCGAAATTACAAGACTTAGAATCCATGCGACTGGTCAAAGTCGTACTTGTTTAAATTTGCTTTTTAATTTAAGTGCCTTTGGCTTTTGGGTCTATTTCACTATTTTCTACGCAGTTGAAACAGCCTGGCATAGCTGGCGGTTTTAAGGGCTGAGAGGTAGAGGCGCGGGTGTCCAGACCTATGTGTAGCACGGAAGGGAAGGTATCGAGGCGCGGGTGCATGTCCACACCTATATGTAGGAGGGAAGGTATTAATGCGTGCAAAGTGGAATATCGAGGGAGGCCTCGCTCGTCCTGAAAACTCGCTAATCCGGACATCTATTGCAATGGCCTCTTACAAGGGCCAGCTTACAGGCTAGATCTTGCGTCACTGCAAGAGGTAGTGGCGACAAATCACAACTGAGTCTAAAAACCAATACCAGCCGACAATTTCAAAAAATATAATACAAAGCATAATCCGAAGATTAACATCTTGAAACCCAAGATATGAGTCAAATCAATAACTCAATCTTGTCTTGTTTTGACTCATATCTTGGGTTTCAAGATGTTGGCTTCGGATTATGCTTTGTATTATATTTTCTGAGTGTAAAGCCCCAGGCAAACGAGGATGATAGAGTCAATGAGAGTTGCAACTCCCGCTCGCGTGTCACCGCCAACTCTCATCAACTTTGAGCTGGTTCAAATTTTAATTTGACGAGAGTTTTTGCTAGTTTGACCGGTACGCGTGGTAATATCAACTTCATGCATGCAACTCTTGTTCTCGATTGACCGGGCTGGCGGGGCACGAGAGTTGATGAAACTCGCTTGCTAAAGGCTCTTTTCCACTCGTCGCAAAAACCAACTCGCAAGCTCGCTGAGAGTACTTTCATCCAATCACAATGCTCGACTGCCTCGACAGCTCACATGCAAGACCTCGCAGCGAGTTGGTTTTGCGATGAGTGGAAAAGAGCCTTAACTCTCATCCCTCGTTTGACCAGGGCTTTACTTAAATCGCTGCTTATAGAAAAGGAATACCAGAGATCAATGTATATATACGGATTCTCGTACCTATTTATATCTCTTCGTAAC
Organism: Trachythela sp. YZ-2020; assembly: GCA_016169945.1. NCBI lineage: Eukaryota > Metazoa > Cnidaria > Anthozoa > Malacalcyonacea > Clavulariidae > Trachythela > Trachythela sp. YZ-2020. Next base: position 1,870,768 of record JADLSH010000166.1, on the reverse strand, counting down.
GGGACCTTTTTTTACACTCAATTGTCAGGGCCGTTCATACGGCTAATACTACGGAACAGCTAACACTACGGAACAAATGGAACCGAATGAATAGCATATATGCATTGTTCCGAATTCGTCCGCTCTCGTGTGAACATTTTGTCTCGATGTCCAAACTATATGCATGATCAAGAAAATTATGCTTCAAAAACACAACAGAAAATGTTTATTATTCATGTCTGCATATGCAGTAACAACAATTTAACAAAATTTAATCAATATATACTCAATGAATACTTTAAAACTATAGTTTGTCTTTTTTCTTGGCAAGAACAACTTACTATTAAACTTAAAGGTGTAAAATAAATGGTCAATGTTATATTTAAACGTACAAATTAAAAGTATGGCCTAATATGGCTATATGGTCTTAAAATATACTTTGTCTTTGTACTTATCAACTACTTTCAACAACGCCAGTAAAATATATATACAAAATATAATCTGCTTCAATATGAACTATCAACTATTTTATATAATACGAACAGTGGAATATAAAACTCTATTTTGTCTTTGTGTAAGGTAACTAACTGTCACTGTTTGCCCTTTCCTCGCTTCCATAGCAAGAGTCGTTTTCGTCTGTGGCTGTGGGGGTTTCATCTGTGTCATTGAGGTTTTCATCTGTGGCTGTGCGGGTTTCATCTATGTCATTGAGGTTTTCATCTGTGGCTGTGGGGGTTTCATCTGTGTCATTGAGGTTGTGGGGATTTCATCTGTGTCATTGAGGTTTTCATCTGTGGCTGTGGGGGTTTCATCTGTGACTGTGGGGATTTCATCTGTGTCATTGAGGTTTTCATCTGTGGCTGTGCGGGTTTCGTCTGTATCATTGAGGTTTTCGTCTGTGGTTGTGGAGATTTCATCTGTGTCATTCAGGTTTTCATCTGTGACTGTGCGGGTTTCATCTGTGTCTGGGGAGTTTTCCTGCGAAGAAAGTAAAGTTATTGCATAAAAATTCTGGATGCATACTCAATCCACAAATTGTATTTATTTCAACAGCTTTTTATGGTTGAATAACTACTAAAGAAGTCCTTAACAAAAGCCACCATGGTACAAAAAGCATTCGTGATACAAAAGTATTCTTAATAAAGACTTAAAGTTAATACATGTATGGTTTGCAATCACGCCGAGAGTGTTTTGGGGGAAACGTATTCTATAGATTTCTCTAGACAGAACAGAATGTTTAGGGGCTTTTGTAGATGGAAATTGCGAGTGAAAACTATATGTTTGTAGACCTAACCGAGAGCAGTTGCAACAAATACAACTACAGGCCCTCCGGCAGGGATCAAACCTGCGGCCCTGCGATATTTCCATCTACAAAAATAGGTACGCAAAGCGTACATGTATCTGCGCGAAGGGATTGCCATGATTGCTTTGGAAACTACATTAACAATATTTCTATAATTGGCTGGCATCACCCTATAGTATATGGACATGAACTTGCGGTTAACTCTTGGCAACTGGACTCCGTAGTTCAGTGGTCAGAGCACTGCACCGGAATCGTAGGGCCGCAGGTTCGATTCTTGCCGGAGGGCCTATGTTGCATTTTGCGCACTGCTCCGGTTATGCCTAAAACAAGTATAGTCTTGGGCCAAAGAGAAGGAGAAATTCCTAGGCAGTTTGATCCTAGTTGTGGAACAATTTTATTGTAGATAATCGTGGACATGATACTAAAATAGACATCCCGCGTGAACGGGATATAACGGAACCGCCCTGAAACAATGTGTCAAACCTGTAATTCATCAAGCCAAGGTGGTGGTGCTTGGTCAGGACACCTCTTCAACGCAAATTTGTACACCTTGAACCCACTTAATCCAATGGCTTCCCAGTACTTTTCAACAGTATAAAGACCTTTAAAAAAGACAATAAAGTTCGCTGTTGTTATAACATTTACCATAACAATGTACTGTCCAGACACGTCCCAGTAATCGGAATGTCTCATTGTCTTTTCATTGTTTTGAAAATCCCACTGGCACTGTTCTCGGAATCCAGTCACTCATTGTTTTGAGATACCTGTGACGTGACCTCTCGCTTCCGTATATAAATATAATTATTCGCCTCACCAGCTCCCAATCCCCCTGCTAGCCCATTCTTCTCGGCCAAAATTTGTTTTGAATTTTCGACGCTCAATATTGCCGTAATTCATTCGTTGTTTATTACTTTATTGTACGAATTTCGCCGCTTGGATGCCACAGAGTTGCCTGCGGAGGAGGCTAGGTCAGGACATACCGTAAATGGGCAGGCCAAAACCAAATAGGTTTATGGGGACCCTATTCCGCTACTCAAGTGTCGAAGGCACGAGGCCACTATTAAGGAGCATGCTACCCCAAAAAATTTGAAATGTAGAGTCTCTGAAATGGCAACTAGCGTCAACCAACATAATTTGCGAGTTCTATGTTATTATTTATGAACTTTTTAATATACAGGTCTTTGCAAACTCACCATCATAACGGTATCCTTCATCAGGTGCATAAGGACTGTTTAGTTTGTAGCCTCTGACAACACGTACCGGTTTCCGACTCATGATATTCCTGCTCAGTGCGAGGTTACCTGAAAATTATAATATCTTTTAAGTTAACAGTTGATTTCCGGGCGGTGCACGAACTCCCCTTCTACCAACTTTAACAGAAAAATGTTTAACAAAATACTACATACAGCGAAGCGGTAAAGTGAATTATGATATATGTATAATAAGGTGATTTGATTAACATTGTCTGTGTGAATTACTACTTAGTAGATCACAGGAGGCCCAGGCTCTATTTGCCCGCGCCCGCCTGTGACTTCCTTATAACGAGGGAAGGAAGGAAACATTGAGACCAAAATAGCCCAGACTTGGCATATGTTACACGAAACTATCCTCGATTTTTCGCCTTTAAATGCATTTCTTTCGAGATTAATCGATATCCCCTGCAAGAATGATACCGTACAACTCTCAAAACAACGATGCTTTAATCAAAGAGCTTAAATTCGCTCTAAAATCCGTGAGGGAATGACAAATTTGGCAAAATATATCCGCGTGCCTGGTTTGCTGTTAAAAATCGGAAGTCGTTGAACAACTCAAAATACACTCAAACCTGATTGGACGACGAATATCAACAAAAATTTCAAAATTGTCCAATCAGGTTTGAGTGTATTTTGAGTTGTTCAACGACTTCCGGTTTTTTAACAGCAAACCAGGCACGCGGATATATTTTTGCCAAATTTTGTCATTCCCTCACGGATTTTAGAGCGAATTTAAGCTTTTTGATTAAAGCATCGTTGTTTTGAGAGTTGTACGGTATCATTCTTGCAGGGGATATCGATTAATCTCGAAAGAAATGCATTTAAAGGCGAAAAATCGAGGATAGTTTCGTGTAACATATGCCAAGTCTGGGCTATTTTGGGCTCAATGTTTCCTTCCTTCCCTCGTTATAAGGAAGTCACAGGCGGGCGCGGGCAAATAGAGCCTGGGCCTCCTGTGAGTAGATCGGTGACATTGAGAGGCCGGCCAATTATTTATGAAGTCGTATTGTAAATAAAAAGACAAAAAAATTAAACTAGAGCGTTAATTCGCTAGGTAGATAGATAGATAGAGAGAATGAGATATTGAATGTAATAATGTAGGAGCACATATCAGATCGATTGCGCGTCCTCAGTTGTACACATGCACAAACATTAAGCTAAACGAAACACTCCGTCATCTGACATCCAAGAAATACAAAGGAGCAATTTTAAAGATGCCGGCTATGCCTAACGACCAACACAACCACAAGACCAAGTACCAGGTTAGTAGTAATATACAGGCCGTTCGACCCTCTTTTGTGAGTTGGCGCATGAGTGGCGCATGGCGCACGAGTTGGCGCACATCATTAGGATATGAGTTGACGCATGAATATTAGCATATGAGGATGAGCATATCATTAGCGTCCTATTTCTTTGAGACCTCATTAATATGACGTCACAAGACCAGGGAAGTTTGGGCGAAACAATAAATTTGCTATACACTTTTACAACAAAAGGCGTTAATCCCCGACGCTATTATATAAGCGTGTGTTAGCCTGAATGTTCATTTACTATCGACCTTTGTGGTGTAAGGATGAAATGGATAATATAGATATCATTTAGAACGAGTTAAGACGAAATGAGATTGATATTGATAAGCAAACCCTATCGTTTCATATAAATACAGTTCTCAACTAGCACGGAGATTTATACCGTTCAATGATTGTTTGTGATTATGAGCAACTCTACAAAGAAATAAATATTATATTACAAATTTTGGTCGTATTTTCGCCTATTTAGCTTTCGTATGTTTACAAAGCGATAGTGAGGAATCTGTTCGTCAAAGTGTACGAAGATCTGTTGAGGCATTTCGAATTTTCAATATTCCAAAGCATAAACGAAATAATAAACGATCAATTTTAATAACACTCTCGCTCACACTGATAGCTTTATATATTAGTTTGTGATCATAGCTTGGTTCATTTCGCTCTGACCTCGGTGGGGAAAAGATGAGTTGTTGCTGTAAAGGTTTACCACAAATAGCCCTCCGTAATATATTTCGGAGGATACGTTGCATTTCCGCTTGTTGTGGGGGTAAAATTATAATACAAGCTTCAAATATAGATGGTAGAGAAATATCTAAGTCGACTGTACCTCGCAAGTTTTGGTGGCGTAGATTCCATATATCATTAAGTAGTTTGAATTCTGGCCCAGATTTTAATGATAAAGAAATTGCTGAGCGGGAGTCTGAACCTGTGCGGTCGGATGAAAACCATATTATAAAGTATTTCGATATTAATTATTAAATGTTTGGTAAAGGTTTGGTGATGGTCTCACTAAATATTAATAGTCTTTTGGCGCATATTGATGAATTTCGAGTTTTTATGCACGAATCTGATATTGATGTTATTTCAATAAATGAAACAAAGCTTGATTCGTCAATTAATGATAACGAGGTTTATATACCCGGCTACGAAATAATAAGAAAAGATAGAAAAAAAATGGACGACATGGGGGTGGTGTTTGTATCTATGTAAGGTGCAATCTTAACTACCAATTACAGATTTAAGCTCTGATGAATTAGAGTATTTAACTGTCGAAATTACTAAACCTCGGAGGACACCGCATCGCCATGAACTCACCAATATCGTCTCTGGATATATCTGTTTTTGACGATCGGGCACATTTCATGAAAGTAATCTTGCAAGTGTTCAGGAACATGGATGTCACATTCGTTCTTGACAGCGGTTAAAATGTTCTCCATTGTCATCGTTTTCATCTTATCTAAGAGTCTTCGCAGCCGAGTCGCGATAAACCTCACACTCCCAACACTCGACCAGATTATAACCTTGGGCTCGAATATACGCACTGTTTCGCCGCGTTTGTTCCAGCAACTCAGCCATGGGTTTATCCCGCTTTGTGTTGATTTCTTTACCTTCGTTCAGGTGACAATCATAGGCCCACGCAATATTTACCTTGCAATTGAAACACAGTTTGTGTCTCAGAACAGAACCCAGCAACGTGGACCAATTCGTTTCTCTGTGTTGTTATATTCGTGCCTGATGTGGACTCCTCGCTGAAACGCCTCCCACTCCAACCATTCAACAGCCATTTTTCCACTCAACCGATTCTTGAAACCGTCTTCTTCCATTCGCCTCGTCTAATTACCCGATGGCATAGGTTGCATAATTGCCCACAGGTAAAGTGCGTTTGCATCGTAGCCAACCACTTTCTTGCACGGTTTTGGCGCAACACCTTTCGCTCGCATTTCTATGTTTCTTATAAATGTTTTGTCCTTCGCGTGGTATCTGTTAAAGATTATACTCGGCCCGCCAACATTGTTGTCTTTCATGGTGTAGTACAAGTCTTTGTCTTTCTCCGAGAACAACGAGAAATATGTACCCGGTACATTGGAAAACAGATACTTCATGGTCAAACCTGAAACACTCACACCGTCTTTGAACATATCAATGTTTTTCTCTTTCCAAAACTCGCTCACTTTTTCTATCGCTTCGAGGAAAGATAGATAGATAGATAGAAGTCTTTATTGTCACTACTCAAAACACACGTCTGAGTTTACAGGTTTGAATTATATATGCTATGTAAGAAAATTATCCGCTATTTACAAATTGAAAGCTACTTATTAGCTAAAATATGGAAGACTATTATAAAATGTAATTAGATATTAAAGATTACGAAAGAATGTCAAATAAACTTGAAAAGACATCTATTTAAGAAAGAGCATTTAAAACGCTCAGTTCTTACTATAGGCAACTCGAACTCGTGTCCTCTCTGTCTCAACGGTCTATTTAACTTATTTGGCAACAACTCTTGTAAAGCATTGTCCTTATTTTTTGTTATTTTGTTCCATAACTTTATGTCCCTTTTAGAAATAATTTCCATAAAATTCAGCTTTTCTGATATGTATCCGTTTCGATAGGCACGTCTGATAAATTTATCGATCTGGTTTATATACTTGCCATAATGGGCACATCCCAAAGCTCTGATCCGTAGGTAAGTAAAGGCATTATCAGGCTGTTGAATAAGAGGTCCCGCTGTTTAATGGGCAAACCATAATGCTTACAAACTCGCATTATATACATTCTTCCACTGGCTTTTCTAATCATTTCGTCAAATTGTAAATCCCATTTATTAGGCAGGTCCTCTAGAGTTATTCCTAGAATTTTCAACCATGTTTTGCGTTTAATATCTGGAACGACAGCTGGTAAAGGCGTTGAAATTTTTCCACGTATGACCATTTCATATGTTTTAGACATATTTAATTGCATCCTATTTCTCTCGGACCATTCTCTGATGTTGGCAACTTCGGTTGTAGACGTATCTTCGTTATCCTTCCCAGGAACCTCCAATGTCAGGTCATCAGCAAATTTCACCAGCTCATTTTGAGTATGGATTGTTTTGATGTCATTTACCATAATGGAAAATAATACTGGACCTAAAACAGTCCCTTGGGGAACCCCCCTATTGATTTTCACATAGTCCGTAATAGTTCCGTCTACCTTTACCCTCTGATGACGATCCTTCAGAAAACTGATAATCCAGTTGATCACATATTGGTTAAGAGGAATATTTTTCAATTTTTTACATAAAATATCGTGCGGAACGCTGTCAAAAGCTTTACTGAAATCAAATGAGAAAACTCTCACGTATTTGGCGTCTTTTTCCAACCATTTTAGCCACGAATGTTGGCATTTAATCAAGGCCATTATCGAATTATGACCCTCCCGATAAGTTCGGGATATAGTTCGGGACAACGGCATGGATATACCACACGAGAAAGTCTCGAAATGTCTGCATATTATTCTCGACCCAAACGCGCTGACAGTACTCGTGCTGTATACGTCCGTGATATTCGTACCGGATAACGTAGAATGAAACGCTTGCTGAGGTGGTAGAGATGAAAAGTTCAACTTGTTAATACTGTCGACCCAATCATACGGAAAGTATCCTTTCGTCTGCGAACACTCGTAAGCCTCGATAAACTGTTCGTAACTGAACCCAGGAGCAAGGTAGTTGGTGATATCCAGAAATTTTAGGTGAAAGATTTTCAAACACATATGGTCGTTGTTCCGTTTTATCACAAATTTGACCGACTCGTCTTTGACTAGATAGGAGAAGAATTATGTTTTCGCCGCGTTGAGATCGTATCTGCCCGAGTTGAATCCCAATACCGGTAGTTCCATCAAGTACAATGTTAACTTCTCTTGTAATTTCTCTAAGGGGTGCGCCTTGTTGCTCTCTCCTTCGCTGACCTTAAAAGATATAGGAAGGAGTAAGAAGTAAATAGGTCCTAAGTGCTCTAACTTCTTTTAATTACATACTTTTCGATTAAATTTCTTATGACATCTAGGACACTCGAACGTCTTACCACATTTTTCGCACGAAAACAATTTTCGTTTTATATGACGCTTTAAGCCGTTGGAACGCGTAAAAACTTTCCCACATGCATCACAGCATAACCCTGGGTTTTCGTGGTTTTCTCGTCGTCTTGCCAATCACTCCATTGGGCGAGCACTTGTTGTTGAGTTTCCGGGGACCAAGAATCAAACATTTCATCAACAGTCAACGAACAAAGCTTGCGGTTTACTTCATCGTCTTCCAATTGGTCTTCCAAAGCCATAAATTGATCTCTCCTATAAAGTAGAAATTGTATTAACAAAAATCCAACCATATATAAACCGAATATCAAAATCAACTTACCAAATGTTCTCCTAATGTTCACGAGCCATTGTATATCTTTTCTACGAGCAAAATACAAAGCAATATAGCCAGAGGGTTGTTTTTGTGATCGTTGTCGAAACGGATTGTGTTTCGAACACAACGCTTGGCAAAATATATAGGGACGCTTAGCTATTGTGACGTATTTACAAAACTATGCTGAGTTAAGCAAATTTATTGTTTGTTCGACCAAACTTGCCTGGTTTTGTGACGTCATATTAATGAGGTCTCAAACGAATAGGACGCTATGATGTGCTCACCCTAATATGCTAATATTCATGCGCCAACTCGTATCATAATGATGTGCGCTAACTCATGTGCGCTAACTCGAACGGCCTGTATATTACTACTCAGGTTATTCTTCGAAACTGATAATAACCTGTCCCACTTATCGTATTGATCAGGAGTAATACTATGTTTAATATGTACTAAGTCTTATCAGGTCAATCGCGCATGCAGAGTTACAAAAAAGCTGCGGGTATGCGGGTATCACCCGTGAGGAAAGTGAAACACTGAATAAAACATTGCAAAGCAGTAAGTACTAGACTAGTCAGACTAGTATTAGTAGCAACAGTCAGCACTGAGTCAGACCAGCAGTACTGCAATAGCCAACTGGCAAACATACCCAGGCAAAAGCGTGCATGTCGGGAAATTTCCAGTATTTTGAGTAAGGTTGGCAAAACCCAAAATCCTACCTGGAGGAAGGTTGAAAACGTTTTGCAACTCAGCGCGCATGCTCAGTTGTATTTAAGCAAATGGTCGCACAAGCAGTAAGTCAAACGTTTTGTAATATAAAGTTGTTTTGTGCCTAACGAAAAATATCCGTGATGAATTTATACGCGCTGAATACCTGGTAGTTAGTAGAGGACACAGCTGCTCCTAAGTACTTTTCTGCTTCTCCATACTTATATTTTAGCCTTTTTGTCATTTTGAGCGTTTGTTCAATTTTTTAACAGATAATATTCGCGTCCGAAAACTAAATTTATATGAAGATTCAGGTTGTTATTCATGCTCGAATCCGAAAATTTATCTCCATGCTGTTGTAGTTGAAACGGTTAACGTATCCGAATACTCGAATCCGGAATCTTTGCTCTAGTGCAAACAAGGCCAGAAGGCCTCATAACATTGTTCGGGAGACATCGCGTGACTTCGTGTCTCGCGGGAAATATTCGGGTTATACCGGTGGAACATGTGAACATGTGTGAGTAGACTTTTTGATCTTAACAAGTTACTTTCTATATTTTTGTATACTTTTATTTATATTAAATTGTTTTTTGGACTTTATCTTTTCAGGGTGTATTTTGCGAGTTCTGTTGTAATTCATCATTTAGCAAGACTTAGTGCAGTTCAAATAGCTCTTTATGCGTTCGTGAGCATTTTAGTTGACTTATTCTTGCCAAGAAACTCATACACTTTGTGATTAAACTCCCTTACCGATTCGGCCACGTAATCTTGCTTTCCTGCATGCTGACAAAACCTATATTGTACATTCTTTGAATGTGGAAGGCTTACCTTTAGTTAATGTCTGATGTTTTGATTGTGGTGCTGTTCGTAAATTCTAAATAATAAATGCAGTCAAGATTCATTCTGGTTATGTTCCTCACAGATCCTATTTATTTTAGATAATAAGCAATGGCCATCAAGCCATGCACAAGCAGCTACTTATTCCGTAAAATCCGCTGAAATAGGGTTCCTTATAACCATATGTCCGAGACTTTTCGTCCACCTGATTTCATCTACAGTACCTTTGGATTAGATCTTGTCCCTTTTAGATCACGTCCTCCTATAAATGATAGTCGGTTAACCATTTTCAAAACATACTGAATGACGTCTATTGTTCTTATAATCAAATTTCCCAAAAAGACTAGATAGTATATTATACTAATATCTGTGCATTTTTCTTACGTTTATGCATGGGAATCATAAGATATGCATGGTGCTACAAATACCTGATATTTTATAAACATGCAGGTAAAAAGAGCATTAATCACAGAGACATGGTAAAAAGAGCATCAATCTCGGAATGTTTACACAATTTATGTTTGACTGGTGTAACATTCTGTTGCTATATATATATATGGTTGAGAAGCGAAGCGAGAGTTATGACCGTTTTTGAACAACACTAATATTTTAGTAAAATTTCATTTTGCTGTGTCGTCCAAGTAGTTATAAATGGCAAGAGTTTCGTGTCTAGGGGTGCACCGGATATCATATCCGGCCGGATAATGAGATAATCCGACTATCCGGTATCCGGCCGGATATTTTTAATATCCGGCCCGGATACCGGATATTTTTTTCAAGGCGTATTAATTTTCTCAAGGCGTATTAATCAATAAATATGCTATGAAAAGAAAACAGTTGGACATCAATACAACAAACAAAAGAACAATATTATATGAATTGGTTTACTGTTCCAGTATTTCTATCATAGCAAAGCCAAAAATGTTGGCCAGTGGTCACTATATTGATACTTCAATACTTCATGACAAACAGCATATTATATAATAAATCTCTATATAGTCCTAACATGAAGTAGTGCAGTGTTCATCATTGGGCATCATTCGGGCATCATTCGGGCATCATTCGGGCATCATTCGGGCATCATTCGGGCATCATTGCCTTCATTGCCTGCATTGATGCACACCCTTATTCAACCTGAAAAGGAGGCCCGAGTCTTGAATAAGAAAATAATCAAAATATCCGGTATCCCGCCGGATATCCGGGCCGGATATTTTTAAACTATCCGGCATATCCGGTATCCGGCCGGATAGTAAAAAGTACTATCCGGTGCACCCCTATTCGTGTCCCTTGCCACCTAGCCTCTAGAATCGGAAATTTTGGTGAAACGTCTCAAGTAACGCTTGAACCATGAGTCGAAGTTTGAATTTAACGAATAATACGAGATCGCGTTTGGCTCCAGCCTGTTTGTACATACACGACGTGTGCTAGTACTGAATAGGCTCGAGTCGATTGTGCTAGTAAAACTGGCATATTATGCTAGTAGCACTGCTCGTTTTTTATCCAAATTATGCTCAAATTATGCTCGTTTTTCAAAATTATGCTACTTTTTTTCAATATTATGCTCGACAGAAAATGGGCAAAACAGTAAGAAAGGTGAGTTCTATTAACCTCTTATATTAATAAATCTCTTAGATGAGATAAGTAATACTGTGCGGGCTGAAACCCGGCGCTATTACAGCAACGCAATGAACTATAATATGCGATAACGACTTATACAAAGCTCTGTGTTTTAACGCTTGTTATATTGAAGCATTACACTTGCTTGTATGTAATCAGCAAGTGCATGGTATTGCTGATCATCAAAGGACGCTGCGACTTAGACTTGCTCCAAGTCTGTCTCTTATAGGGGTTTTTATTGGGGGGTGCGAAAATGCGGGCGGAAGGAATTAAGGCGGACGGCGGGCGGGCGGGACGCGATAAAATTGGAAGAGGAGACTCTCCTCTCCCAATTTTCTCGCCGCCGTCTCCCGCCGCATTTTCGCGCGCCCTAATATACTCCCCCTATAAGAGACAGACTTGGAGCAAGTCTAGCTGCGACTCTGCGAGGATACTGGATTTCTTTAACTTTTCCTTTCCAATGGCGTGTTTCTTCGAGGCACAGTGAGATTTCAAAATGCTCTTTTTGGACGACACAACCTCTTTGCAAACATTGCAAAAAATCGAACTTCCTTTGACAATTAAATTCTCGTCAGAAAATTGGTTTACTCGATCGTGTAGGGGAACATTCCTTGGATTACTTGCTCCCCTGACTTTGTATGCTGCTTTAGTGGTTTTAAGTATCCGATCTCTAGCAATGTCAGCTCTTTTGGGTCCTTGCAAGACCTGAAAGTTCTCGGGATCTGCTTCGGGGGTGGCGGACGCCATGTTGTCACGTTGTCACACCTATGAGAGTGGGACTGAGAACAAGGTTTTCTAGACTTCCGGTTCCGGTTCTTCCCCCAAAAAACTAAAAAACTATCCCAACTAGGCCCTAGACATCGCCGACCGTTTATTTGGAGAGCTTACTTTATGTCTGAAGTCAATTTATCATTACGATAAGGGATATTTGAGCCTGGTTTTAGCACTTCCGGTCTTCAAAATACAAATTATGCTAGCATTGCTTTTTGACAAAAAATCTAAAAATTATGCTCGTTTTGTCAGAATATGCCAAAAAGTATGCTAGCACAATCGACTCGAGCCTACAACTAACAATTATTGAACGAGGTTGAGCATGATATGCAGAATTATCAAGGCCGAAGTTTGCCAATCAGAAATCATAGATGCTTTTAAATAAACAAGAATTGTATATTATCAAACGTACTAGCTTTGCAGTTAATTAACAATTATTGGATGAGGCGGAGCAGGATATCGATAATTATTCAGACCAAGGTCAACGTTATCTGCCGAAGCGAAGCTGAGGCGGATAACGTTGACCGAGGTCTGAATAATTATCGATATCCTGCGTAAGCCGAATTCAATAATTGTTTTATTATTCATTTTGTAACATGCATTGACGAATAGAACAAGCAAATATTGAAAACAAAGATTTTATTACTGTTCATAAATATCAATACAGAAGAAATGAGAATATTTCAAAAATACCTCTCTTGCCACACTTTTGTGCTTTTTTTGTATTTGCCGAGTCTTTGTTTTCTATTTTCTCAATTTCTTCGTTTGAAAACGTTGCGAAACGAGCACTAGCCATTGTAAATATTAAAACTTGAAGACAAAACAAACTTCAAAATTTCCCGCTTATTTGTAATTTTATGCGATATACCGCTGGAATATTCCGGGCGCCGTCCAATTATCTCTGCAGATTACTGTTTCCGCTGAAAAATAGCGCGGGCACCGGCAGATATCGATAATAATTCGCAAGTTTTTAGCCAATAAGGAAACGATAACACAGTACAATGAATAATAATGCTTGATATCCGCATGCATGGCTGCCACTACTTTGTTGTTCATTCTAACATCATTAATTCCTGACCTTCTCATCAGTCATTTTATCAATAAACAAATTTGGCCAACACTGTTTACATCGTTGCTACCCAATTCATAACTTTGGATAACTGACATGCCTAGTTACTGTTGAGGGTCTCCCAAGGGTTTTGGGGAACAAGGGAGCACGGTGTATTTTGTAGTAGGAACACGGGAACGCTAGAAAATATTGGGGAACAGGGGAGAAAAGCCAATTTCCAGGAAAGAATACGAATTCGATCATGAACTAACGTATTGTAAATACAAAATGTGCGTAGTGTCAATGAAATAGATAATTTTCTGGGATGGGGGGGTTATGCCCGTCCTTGGCATTAATTAGGACGATCCACCATATTTTTGCAAGATGAAGTACTCAACTCTCCCTGTAGTCTCTGCTGTCCACAGTAACTGGTTGTCTGGTTGATAGTGATGATTGAACTCAAATCAAGACTCAAATATATACAGATGTTTATCGGTAACAGCTATACGCCTATGATTGTACATTTCTATCCGATTTAGTTAAAGAGAATGTATGTACATAATGAATAACAGCAAGGATAAATTTTTGAGGATTAGGTATAAGAGCTATTGACTCATGTAGATCATGCTAATGCTTATAGTTACCTTTGTTCTATTTCGCAAACTAGAACAATACTATAACTAGGCATGTCAGTTATACAAAGTTGTGAATTGGGTATAAACAAGCAAATTTGTCTATTGGGTTGGTTTAGCAAATTATAGTATAAACGGCGTGTCTAGTTTAGGTTGTGTGCGTGAAAATGATTCTCTGGTTACCATTGCGACTACATTACGGATATTGTCACAGCCTCATATTATTAACACAGAAAACATTGCTTTATGTATGACAAATTAGTAAACTTCAAACTTTATGGTAAAATTCTCCCTGGTTAAAAGCCATCGCAGGAGATATATGGGTCTATTTATTAACACAATTAAAATGTTAATTAACATGAGATTTTATATAAAGAACACTAATGAAATAAAATTTTACCCTATTTACGAATTCCAAAACATTAGACCCAGACTTTAGGCTAAAGTTAAACTACGGCCATGTGCCATGAGGTCTGAATAAGTCAAACAAAAATCGAAACCAAATGCACATATACCGTATAAATTATATGAGTTTCAAAACCAAGCGTGTTAACCATCGTTGATCATAAAAGGCAATGTGCCATACACTACAGATACAGAGTTCTTCCAAGAACTGTTAAACGCCGTAGTTTTTAAGAATAGTCAAATCCTATACTTTATACAGACTTTACTACAGAATGCCATAATGCCAGCACGCAACGTTATAGATGTACAGTAAGACTAGCTCAAAAGATCAAACTGAAGAAATGAAGACATATTTTACTCACATATTTATTACATTGCGAATTGAAATCCTATCCATGCTCTCAGGCCTTGTTTAGTAATGTTTACATGAGATCGGGACGAAGTCAGAACGGGATGAAAATTGAAATTGTCAGTAGGTTTACATGAGACCAGTACGAAAAGCATTACACACTCTATTGATGATAAGAAACCCTTCTGAATTGGTCAGTTCTCGATTTAAATTTTGTTCCAAATACTCGGAAAGCTTTATCCCAAAGTTTGCATCAGTTCACCAACAGAACTCTAAACTGTCTGGCTACGTCATGCATGTCCATCACTGATCTGAAAACTAGAACTGGATTGAGCATCCGATTGAATTCCATGAGCCAATTTTGAACCCAGAATATTTTTCGTGAGATCCGATTTATAAATCTGTGAAATTCTTAACTAGTCAAATCGTTAGCTGTTTAAGTTAGTTATACTATGAAGCAAATATATTTTCCTATATCAGTTGAGAATATAGCTTCCAACATCTCTTCTAGGCGGCCATATTGGTGTGACCTCATTAGTTATTAAACGGCAAACTTAGGAAGAAAGAGAGGCCACCGATGATAAATTCTTATCTAGACAATATTTGTCCTTTCTCATCAATAACTATAGAAACTTATAGAAGCTCTTTAAACATGCACACAACTCCACAGTAGATTTGTGGTGGTCACTCCATGGCTTCATTTATGCATAGCAGATGCATGCATGCACTATCCAATCCTTGTTTTCAGATCAGTGATGTCCATGCACGAGGCCATGAATTGGATGTAATGAAGTGGATGTTTGCATGAAGTGGATGTAATGCATCTGACGTTTGTAACTATTGTTTGGCAGCTAACTCAACTTCTGCCGACAATGGAAAATAATGCTCATATAACTCAATATTTGTATTCGTGTATGAAGCTATTGAAAGCAATCTTAATTCGCGTTTTATCATATCTAAAATGCTCCTAATCGTGCTTTAAATATTACATAAAAGATAGTTCTGTATCCGGTGCGAAAAACAACACTACAGCGAGGTTCTTCAACCACATATTGGCAATAATACGCATTATTTTGCCTGGTCATAGGGGAAATGCATGTAGACGTGTTATTGATGGACCAAGTTAATATAACTTTAGAACAAATTGAGGGTTGCTTCGCGTGTGCCTAAGAGATATAAACAAAATCTCGACGTTTCGAGCTAAAGCCCTTCGTCAGGAGAAATTAGATGGGGTTTTTTTTCAAGTCTTACAAGTCTCCTTGATACTTAAATGCTTGTCTACGTCGTATTAATGGCAACACTCAAAGAAACTTGCGTCTCTTTCCCAATCGTAAACCGAGAGAGTTACGACAATGTTAACTCTCGCATCTTATGTTCGATTTTACGTTAGAGAATTAAGTTTAAATTTAACTCTCTGGTGTTAATTCAAAGAAGACATCGGGAGAGTTAAGAATGTGGCCGTGGTTTGGGTGGGGCTCGACAATCTTAACCCTCCGATCTAACTCTCCGGTAATAACTCTCCGTTTAGCCGTTCCCCTGCAATATATAGTTCCCCTTCTCTGCCGAATATCAAATCCCTCCCTGTGCTTGAAAATGTTGGGCCTAATGAACTGGTATTTATGCTAAATACAGCTGTGTGAATATCAAAAGAACCTCGTTAATCATGTAACAAGGGCTTATACAGTTATACAGGGTGTATAAAAAAGGAAATCCAAATTTGATATGCTATTGCGCGCATAATATTTAGTCTATAGATTTACCTTTTTCACACAAGTAAAGATCGGGCTTTTAGCTGTCAAATGACACCTTTTTTGTATCACTGCGATCAATAATAGCCCAATACGAGCTGATAAAAAGAGTGATTGAAATCACCTTTTTTAACCTTTGCAAATTATTAAAACGTCCTTCGAATTTTCGATCATTTTCCCAAATGATGGTTGCCTATTTGTGAAACGTTCAGCAATGTCAGTTCTGTCTGCACACATCCTGCGATTTGAACCTTCTTTAAATTTACCAAGTCTAGATAAATAGCTAGCTCATGGGTTACGCCGTCTTACTAACATTCTTAAATTTGAATCCGAAATGAGAATAATTTTAATAGGCAGACAAAAGCTTCGCCCTCAACTCCACTGGTGGAAAAATGCGCTTTCGACCGGCAATTTTTAATCGTATCGTATTTGGCCATGTTTGATCGCAAAGATACAAAAAGGTATCATTTGACAGCTAAAAGTTGATCTTTAATGGTATGAAAAAAGTAAATCTACATAAACGCACGACAGCATGCTAAAGTTGGATTACCTTTTTTATACATGCACCCTGTACTTTGATGAGAATAAACAATATGCATGTGCCTAATTAATTGTTATGGTTAATAAAGAACTAGAAATCACTTCTAATTAATCTATATAAAACCTTTTCTTGAATGTACCTTAATCAG
Source organism: Trachythela sp. YZ-2020 (assembly GCA_016169945.1). Classification (NCBI taxonomy): domain Eukaryota; kingdom Metazoa; phylum Cnidaria; class Anthozoa; order Malacalcyonacea; family Clavulariidae; genus Trachythela; species Trachythela sp. YZ-2020. The sequence goes on along the minus strand of JADLSH010000166.1, from coordinate 1,853,735 downwards.
TAGCAAGCTAGCCATAGCAACTTGTCTTTCTATGCAAATAAACGTTCACAAAGATACTCTAAAGACAAAATACATCTCTAAAGATTTGATTCCATAGCCATGCATGACCAGTTACCATGACTAGCTTCGCCACTGACCTCAATACATAAAACCATTAAAACATACCTTCGCCAGTGTACGTGAAACATTCTCCATAATCTAGGTCGTCCTCGTACCCTCCCGAAAGCGCAATTGAATAACAGCCCTCCTCGCCACGATGAATACCAGCTACTGTAGGCCTAAAATAGAGATATCTATACTTAACTAATATAGGTCGCATCATAACCTTTGTCATGATTTAGCAGTTTAGTTTATACCAAATTCAACAGTTAATTATAGGTCTAAATCTTTCATCGACGAAGCAAACACCATTTAGTTCACAAACTTTTTCAAGTTTGTCGCAAATGTGCAAAAGGAATGGCGAATGATTAAATGCATGGCCGGATTTTGAGGGGAGGTGTGCACCAACCTCGTACCCAGCGCTAGCCTGCTGGGCATAGCGCTGGTAAAGGCTGACCATGTGACAGGCAAATACTCCAAGTTTCTTGGAGTATTAGCCTGCGAGCGGGCTTTATGGAAATTAAGACAGGGGGGTGACGAAAAGTTCACGAAAGGATAAATGACGATTTAGTGAATTGCCGCGGTTATGACATTCTTACTAGTATTATTATCTTTCTTTAATACATTTATACGTCGAATACACATCAATCTTCTTTATATCTGCTTCATGTCGCATTATAATTTGCCGAGGAGGAGACGTTTCGAAGGACAATGAAAGCCAGCAAGGTACGAGACATATATTTTTTATAGTATTTTACAAATAGGTTAACCCATTATCAAGTTGCAATGGAGCCTTTGTGCCTTACTAATTCACACAATCTAGTGCCAGACAATTTATCCCATCAAAGGGAAAGTGTTGTATATTATGCTTAATACAAATGTAAATGTTAACCAGACACTATTATACCATTAACCGGCAAGTTTGGTTATTGGACTTTTGTAGGTCTAAATTTTTAGTAAAAAATTGTGTATATATACAGAGGCAGTTGTAAAAAATGAAAATATATGCCCTGCAATTCCGGTGCAATGCTGTCTATTCCAGTTGCCAAGGGCTAACCACAAATTCATGTGTATTTACCAGGATAATGCTAGTGTGTGTTATTGTTGCCAATGTGTGTTATTGATGCCAATGTGTACTTGTGGTTATCTTTTGGCAACTGTACTGTGTAGCTTAGATACCCAAATTTGCAAAGTTTAGAATATTTACCATCTTTCGGTTAACCCAATTAAGGTGCAATGCACATCATTGCATCATACTACACTATTTCAGTCATTCTAACGCTAGTTGCTAGACAGTTTAATTTAATTGTCAAGTGGAGATTGTTGCATGTGAACCTTTAACCAGGCAACCTTCCAATGTCTTGCTAACCCATTTTAAATCAACTGCTGTCCTGTATTTGACTGAATAGTTGTTGAAATATTATATATTATACTGTACTTATTATTCTACAGACTCCATTAGATCATTCATTGAGTACATTGATTTCTTGCAGCATTTGTTGTGTTGGGGATGGAAGTTAAAAGTAAACGGAGAAGCAAATTGATTCAGGACTGAGGTGAACATGTTTTGTTTTCTTTTGTTTAAATGTATTTGAAACTTTTCTCATTAAACCATTATGCTGCAATGTGCCTTTGGTCAACAATTTCCCTGTCTAATGCCAGACTATTGTCTTCTCAAGGGTAGTGCTGGCCATTAATGTTTTAATAGAAGACAGTTCCAGGAGAACATTAGTGATACAACACATCGGACTTCAACCTGTGGTATTGTAATGTTTACAAGTAAATGTAAAATAGTTGTGACAAAGACAAAAACTAGAATTTATATATTAATATTGGTCCCTTCACATGTAACTGATAATAATATATTATGGTAAGAACAAACCACAGTATTTTTGCAGGTTAAAGGGTATATACTACAAAGGACATATTTCAATGTGCTTGGTTTCAATTTGAGCTATTTCAATACATGCTGTGTACAATGTCGCAAGCTGTGTACAAGATTTTTAGACATAAAAATATCAGTTATGTTGTGCTGATTGTTCAACATTTGGTGAATTGAACAGTTAATATTATGAACACAATTTCAAGTGATTTGGGGGAAGAAACATGGAGATTTAACTTAAATTCTGATGTCATAATTTGTATATTGAACACATTGAAATATCTCCAAAATCAAAAAAGCTACCAAATTTGATCAGTCCTTTCACATTAGACAAACTTAGTTTTGAAATCAGGATTAATAGTATATTAGTTGTAAAAAAATTGTTATATTTGCCACATTTTTATCTGTAATAAAAATTGTTCTCTATTTGTTTTCTCATTTTCCTTCACCTTGATTAAAACGATTATACAGGAATTTCTATAGCATCCTATAGGAATTCCTATAGGAAATTGCTACAAAATTCAATGGGAATTCCTATAGGAAATCCTATAGGAATTCCTATAGGAAATTGGGCCAATATCTAATAGGAATTCCTATAGGAATTCCTATAGGAAATCCTATAGGAAATCCTATAGGAATTCCTATTGGATCCTATAGGAATTTCTATAGGAAATTGGGCCAAAATCTAATAGGAATTCCTATAGGAATTCCCATAGGAAATCCTATAGGAATTCCTATTGGATCCTATAGGAATTCCTATGGGAAATTGGACCAAAATCTAATAGGAATTCCTATAGGATTTTTTCGTAAGGGTATATATATAAAACATTGACAAAGTATTTACTGTAACTGATGCCATCAGACATAATTAATAATACTCTATTACAATTAACTTACATGCCTTGTGTCTCCTATTTTATTTTATTTACTCTCCCCACTAAAGCAAGACAATTTACTTGACAAGGGGAAGCCCTTGCAGTGTTATGCTTTGATTGGGTTGTCCGCAGTACTTTGGTAGAACAATATGTCTCTTGTAGATCGGCAAATTTAGATATTTATAATCAACTTTTCATGTTTTCAACCTGTATATATCCCGGCGTACTTAATCAACAAAAACGAATCATAAGAAGTCCAATCGACATTAATTAGTTACTTGATACTAAGCAATAACGAATCAGCAGTCACAAAAAATATGGCCAGTTATGGATTTTTTTCCAATTACCATATGCATGCATTTTGTTGATTTATATGCAAATTAGCCACTGTGTATTTGTGGGTTTTTTTGCATCAATGATATTCCATAATCAATCAATAATCAATGAAAGGTCACAGCACCACCAGTTTTTATTCAGCAGGGGAGTGCGGGACTGAAAACAATCATTGATAACAATGACAAAATTAATATTCCCTTCTAATATTGCCCTCTAACGTCCTAGCAAAACAAAAAAATGAAAAACAATAACACCAACCAGACTTGCAATATATTGCAATATACACACTTTAATAATAATTATAACACACATTTCACAACATCACATATTAAAAACAACTGAACAACTGGTCAAATTGATATTACACGATTTACCCTCCGTGACACTGTCACCTAACTTGGTTCTTTTTATTGGCTCGTCCATAAAACAGTCCTTTCTTCCCTGCAAAACGTCCGAAACAGACTCCTTATTTTTTGCAGTAACCCTTTGGTACGTATGTAGTGCAGTTATACTTTTATGGCCTGTACGTTCCATAATCAATTTATCAGGCACCCCTTTCGACAACGCTAACGAGCAAGCTGTTGCCCTTAAAGAATGATTGGTTTTATAGCCTCAATTCCTGCCTCTTTACATCAATTTGAAACTACATTACGAAGACTATGCTTACCGATTGGTAGTTTTTTTTCAGATTTACAGTTTTTTATTGGTGTAAGATAAAACACTTCATTACGCTTAACATCTTTAGGGCATTTCGAAATATACTTTTTATATAGTCTGACAACACACCTTTCACTTTGCTCTTGATTCACATGCTGTTCAACGACTTTTGGTTTCACCCTTCGATCTTTAAAACCACCCCCTTGATTTTTCTCTCCATGAGATCTGTACTGCAATCTTTCTCGTTCTGTCTCGTCACCAGTGGCGCTGCCGATTTGGTCCCCCATGGTCCGCATCAAAAATTCATCATTATTCATATTTTTAGAAATTTAGAAATTTTCACCGTCAATGAACACGAACAAATTTGCATAGCGGGACTAAATCGGCGGGCTGGCTACGCTACTGCATGCTCGTCACCTCCAACTACATTTAGCTGCATGAATGTCGAGTTCCTGTGCTCTTCGCCGCTTCGTAAGGCAAAGAACTTTCCAAACAAAAACACACGAGTATGAAGCAAAGTTTGTCAGTATCTCCCAACACACCCTTCGCCCACATGACTTCTTCTTCATGTGGCATGATTGACTCTGCTTGTTTCGTTGTCATCCTGACACCTTTTCTTGTCAATGCTTTCATCTGCAATCGATAGCATCTTGGAAAAGATTGAAATGCGCACGTTTAAATATTTCGAGTCCTGGCCGATCATTATCTCTTAAATGTCTTTGAATACCAACACACATTTGGTACAGGCTGTTTGGCGGATATTCCTCACCTCTCTTACGAACCTCGTAAACAAATTTGCTCAGCCAGAAACACAGTTCATGGTCACTACATAAATGTAGCAAATAACCTGAGGGAACTAAGCCAAATCGGCCAGCAACATCAACAGCATTCTCTGTAACAGTATTTCGTTCCTTTCGCCACTCGTCCCAAACATTTAAACACCACAATGTTGTCTTTTTAGTGTTTAGTGCACCTCTGCATCATTTAGGGCGACAACTCCTCTCCTAAAAGTGGCCTGTTCGTCATGCTTGTCCTGAGATTGCTTTTCGCTTTCGTTCTCGTAACCAAACTCTCCTGCTGAATTACCGAGACTGAATTTCATCCAATTCAATCGTCGGAAATACCACGCCGCTAAACTTATTTTGTATTATATAAATGTCTTCGTCCGACTCACTCATGTCTTCCACGTATAACTAACTTTAACAAGTTCTAGCATCTTGAACAGAACGAACGCAACGTTTCACAATTCAAATTTAATACTTTATGCATTTAACACATAGAATTTCACATGGTGCGTAATTCGTGCTTTGTTCTATTATTTCACCGCGTTGTCGAGGCATGACAAATCACCATTGAAAAACAGTAAATATACTAACCCGCTAAAGTGATCATGTTTTGTGATTTCCTTTCTGAAACAAAAGTGATCAGTGTTTGTGACCTTTAGTTTGATTATCTTTGAAAAGGCATTTCGTTCTATTATAACTCATCAATGCAACCTCGCAATGTGAAAAATAGGTACGGCGCCTCGGTGATTAAATCACATATCCCCTCGTTGCCTCAAAATAACCTATACATATACGCGTGTAGTGAGGACGTGTTTCACACAAATTAAAGGTTGTTTACTTATAGTATGATACGGAAACATATGTTGAAACATGTGTAAGTTTGAACGTTAAGTAAGCTACTAAAATGAGAAACACGTAGAGGTATTCACACTCCTCTTGTGAAGAAGTTAAATTATGGATTAAAGTCAAAACTTAAAATTAAACAATAACCAAATATTCCAACCAACTTGCCAAGTTCGATACAGACATAATTCATAAGTACATTGATACATATACAGCTATTTCAATTATAAGGTTGTCATGCATGCAATAGTCAAATGTACAATCCAAGCGCGAAGAGTATAATGGGAATGATATATTTTATCAGGTGAAATGTATTATAAATCGCCTCGTGGGATTGGTAAATGCATGAGCATTTATCATATTTGCATATTTACAAGTACAGTTCTTTAATTCAATCGCTTGATATAGCAAAGAATATGACATATATAGAGAATATTACATGGTTGCGCGGAATTCAGTAAATGCGCGGTTATCGTATTTTTTACGTGTGTTTAAATACGATTTTTCTCAGTGGCATAAAACTCTATATAACACTTACGTTTATATAATAAATAGGCTTACACACACAACTTTTAATACGATGGAGAACTATTTTCGTGACACCTGGCGTTGTCTCCGACTAATTAAATGCAAACCCAGAAAAGCATGCATGTATACCTCTGCAGGGAATTACCAAAACAAAAGGAGCTAACTAAAGTCATAGGCTAAAAATATCAAAATTAGGTATACCCATCTTGCTGTTCGCGCTTGGATGGTACATTTGACTATTGCATGTGACAACCTTAATTGAAATAGCTGTATACATTACATACACACATACATAACATACATACATACATACAGTCATATTGTTGTCTTCAGGGGAATATGTCAAAAACCCTAACATTCTGGGCCTCATCCTCCCAGGGAGGCTCGGAACTCTGCACTCCCCCTAAAAAATTTTCGACCTCCCCCAGTCTTTAGACAAAATCCGGCCTTGGTTAAATGGCTCATTATTATCATATTATGTAATAGAAATCGACCAAACTTACACCAAATCTTCAATTTAAATAAATCCCATTGGGTTTATATTAAAATTTACTTTCGGTCCTTTCGTGATTCTCTCAACATGACGAATAATATTATATTACATATTGTGTATACAGCGAATAAAATCACATCGCTCAGCAGGTGACACTGTCCCTTTAACAGACCTTTTTCCAAGTCCTTTTAATTACTGTGAAGTTAGCTCACTGGAAAAAAATTTGAAATCCATACTTTGGAATTTGTTTGTCTAATATGAATTCTAGACAGACATTTTGTTTTCCTAAAATACCGCTATTTCCATTCTCCTCGCGATTGAGATACCGCAATATTTTAATTTGTTCGTGTACTTTATTCTACGTGTATGAATCCAAGACGTTTTTCGATGACTTGTTCGTCCAGACGATTAAATCGTCTTCGAAAAATCGTCTTAACAGACGGACAGAGGGTCGGACAAATTTAGACGATTTGTTCGTCTGAAATTTTGTCCGACTCGTTTTCACATCAGACGATTTGTTCGACTGAGACGATTTGTTCGTCAAGACGACTGAAAACGGCTAGTGTTTCTATAGTAAGAAAATGGCAATTAGTATGGAATTAAATGGAGTTAGTATAATTTCCATACTAATTGCAAGTCATTTTCATACTATTTCCAACTTTTTTCCAACTAGCATCCGTACTATTTCCATAGTAAGAATTTTGAATAAAACTTCCAAAGAAGTATGGTTTCCATTTAGTCGTAACGGTCACGAACATATCAAATTGGCCGTTGAAATAGAATGCCGTTACCTCTGCAATCAAAAAAAGACTGATTTGCATACACCACACAAAACACAAGAAAGACCCAGACTATTGCACATCGTCGAACACGACTTGGTCACGACAGATACGACCAAATCGAAACCAGACTTATCCAACGCGTCATTTTGAATTGAAAGTCAGATTATTGAATATTCTATAAAATATGTACCTACCTATGAACACCATCGTGCGAACAATCCATGCGTAACTGCCATAAGGTACCGATGGGAACATCTATAAAGGAGTAAATGTTGAAGGTGTTTGTAGATGGAAATTTCGGCCAAAAATTACGTACATATTTTTAGACCTAACCAGGAGCATTTGCAAAAAATGCCACTACTCTGGCAAGAATCGAACCTGCGACCCTGCGATTCCGGTGCAGCGCTCTGACCACTGTATATATAGAGGTTTTACACCATCACGGGACTAAATTCTAAAGTCGTGGGTTTTCTTCGGGCACTCCGGTTTCCTCCCACAGGGAAAGTTGACTGGGTGCATGGATTAGGATAGACAGATTAGAAAAGTAATATCACAATTGTAAAAATAAATAACGTAGGTTAAGTACATAATATAGGTAAGCTATAGATACTCGATGTAATCGGTCACTGAAAAGCCCCAACGGGGAGTGAACTGAATAATGTATGTATGTAATGTATGTATGTATGTAACATATAAAGATTAAAAAGTATATATATATATATAAAGATACCTATACTTAGATGTTTGTAGTGTATCGTATGCTGTTAATATATCGTAACAATAGATTGATCTTTCATATAGTTATATAATATAATTAAGCAGATCTTGTGGTGCAAAATTAATCTTTAATTTTGTATAGGCTATCAATAAAAATATTTCTTAGATTTGTAAACATTGTATTTCTGCATGTCATTAAGCAATGTTGTTCATCCCCGACTTCATTCAGATTACAATGTTTACATACTCTTTCACAGTAAGAAATACTGTTATATCGACCAGTTTCAACAGGCAATCTATGGGCTGAGACTCTTAATTTAGTGACAGCCTGACGATATTTAACGTTCTAAATTTCCAATAAGTATTTTTCAAAATCAATATTTACTTTAATTTTCCTATAAACTTTTAATTTGCCATTTGTCCCATTGTGTTGAAACTGGCTTCTCCAATATTTTGCGAATTCTTCATGTAGTGTAGGCTATTATTTAAATAATGGAAAAAAATTCCTCGTTCTTCACTAGGTTTTATAAAACTTTCAGACCTTTTGACATCTATTTTGCACATTTTCTGTAAATATTTTATAAAAATTCAGATTCACACATACTCGGGCAGCTTCACCAGAGAGAGTTTCGTTAAATGATGAGTCTTGAATACGTAACCAATATTTAACGATCAGAATGGAAATTTGCACAATTAAGGGTACCCTTGCTAGCTCAGCATATATAGCTAAATTTGTAGACTTTGAATGTACCCCAAGAATTCTCTTACAAAACTTTAAATGAAATTCGTCATCCTGAAAATTTGATTCTTAAACGTTTCAAAAGAGTGTAGTTTACCTCGCAAGTATGGAACCACAGCTGTACAATAGAATTGGAATTATTGTCGTCGAAAACAATTTTAAAAGTAATTTAATTGGTACATTTTCAAAATTTGAAATGTAAATGATACGCTCGTGAAGCTTTATCGTGTAAAATTTTTTGTGCTCGTTTAAAATTTCCAGAAAAATGGATGGTAATTCCAAGATAACGATATTCGTCCACTTTTTCCAACACGTTATTTTCGTAAAACCAATTTGACGTTAAGTATGCACGTCTCTGAGTTGGTGTTCCAAATAATAAGACCTTAACTTTCTTATTATTAATATTTAGCTTCCACTTTTTTGTGTATTTTTCTTGTTTTGAAAGGCACTTCTGTAGTCCTGTTTGCGATTCAGATAATAACTAGATCGTCTGCATAAAGTAAACAGCTCAACTCTGCATTACCGAGTTTTACAGGGTCGCATAACTCATCAAACAAATTTGGTATATCATTAATAAACATATTAAATAAGTAGGACTAAGATTACAGCCCTGTTTCACTCCAACAAAAGAATCGAAAAAAGGGGGTTGTTCCATTTTGTAGTTTGACTGAGTAGCTGAGGAGTACATACTTGACATAAAGCACAACATTTTTTTTACTACATCCGTATAAAATAAGTTTAAACTTATAATAATCTATTAAGGTTTTTAAAACCAATAAATGGTCTGCTGTTCGATGTTTACTTCTAAATCCTATTTGGCACTTATTTATTATTCTATTTTGTTCCAAAAATTCGTTTAAGCGTGTGTTCATTATCAACGTGAAAAGTTTTCCCAGACAGCTACCTGCAATACATATTCCCCTGTAGTTATTAGGGTCAGCTGTATTGCCTGATTTGTATATTGGTACAATAAAACTTTTAGTCCATAGTGAGGGGAACCTGCCACAGGATAAAATATTATTAAAAAGTTTGATGAAGTAAGATGGAAAAATTAATTAATTATTTCATTGGATAGTGAATCAGTAGCTTTCTTGTTCTTTAACTTTTTAGATAATCTATCTAATTCCTCGATAGAGATTGGTTTGTCAAGTGTATCATTTCTGCCAATTGCCCAACGGTTGTGGTCCTTAACAATTTGAGCTTCATAATTCTTATTTTCACTGTGGATGTTTAATCTGTTTAAATTTTCAAAATAGTCTAACCATTCCGAGCGTTGTATTTCATCTGACGTTGCAGAAGACCGATGTGTTTTAATTGAATTAACTGATTTTGTCTAATATATTATTGTTAAATTGTCTTTTCAGTCTTTTGATCATTCTCTTATATTCTTTCCTTTTTGCAAAATATGTATGACGTAAAAACGTATCTGTGGGATATTTTGCCAGTAAATTACCCAATATTCTTAAATTATTTTTGAGTGTGTGACAACTGGCATCATACCATTTTTGCTTTGATTTTTGATTTTCTTTATTGGTTTGTTTTGCTTTTTTGTGGGTAAAACATTTTTAGATGCATCACGTAAAATTTCTGAGAAGTTATTTATATCAACTGATTTTTCAGTAGACTGCTCCTGAAATAGTACGTCTAATCTATTTCTTATCATTTGAATTCATAATATTAATAATGGTTCTTTTTGGTTTTCATTCCAAACAAAATATATTGGGTGGTCTGATAATTTCAAAACATCATCTAAACGTTTAGGCGTTTAAATTCTCATTGCAAAAGATAAACAGGAATGATGAGAAAATTCTGTTAAGTCACCGACCGAGAAACTATTAATAAGTGGAAATAGACGGCCGGCCAGCTTCGAAAAAAGTGACTGTCGATGGCATTTGTTTGTTAGAAGCAGGAAACCACACTAAATGTCATCGGAGTATGTTCACTTTTAAGGTGAAATTGGTTGCCTTCCGTAATTTTTCTATCTAAGTACCGAAATTGGAACGTTTTTATAACGACATTTCGATAGATGGTAATCCATTTAAAAGCAATTTTCGATATCATGAATTTATTGTAATTGGTTCACTACCTAATTAGCATGTGCAAATTCCTCCTTTTCTTAATTGTCATAACTCAAAGTGACATGCTAATGAGAATATGGTATTACTATTACACTTGTTAAAATACCTGTATGGAGGCGAGTTTCAAAATAAGGATGGATTTATTAGGACGAGTGGTTACCCAAAGGCTTAAATTCGTAAATTATTGCGTTTAATTTCGAATATTTACCGATTTTGAAGGTCTATGTGTTGTAGTAAAACTACGTGTTTGCGCCAACATGCTGTTTTTCAACCATTTACATGCCAAAACTCGACTGGCTCAACAGAAATATATTGTGTTACACGGGTGGCAACCAGGCGTGTAATACTGATTCGTATGTAATCTAAACATATGATTGTTGCCTGTCTGTAACACAACAAAAACATATTGTTGTGGCTTATTTTTGAAAGGTCACGACCATTTGCGCCATGTTTGAATTATACGAAAGAAGATTACCCGAGCTTTACAAATGTTAATTAGATAGTCAGCCAATTAAAATAAAACACTAATATAAAATACAGCATTCGACAAAAATCCCATCCTTCGAAATGTTTTAGAAAAAACCTTCGAATTTTATCACATAAATAAAAAATTACTGTTGGCAACCACTCGACAGTGTTTTCTAGACACTTTTTTCAAGCTTGGCCGTCCGTCTAAAACAAGTCATGTGATACGAGGACATAATCCACGACACTTGCTCCATTATAAGTATTACAAGTAAACTGCCAATTAAGTCACCTTTGGTTCTACCGTTCAAAGCGAGTAAATTATTTCCAATATATAAATCAACTAAAGATCTCCCATAAAGATTTATATTTGTACCTCTTGAATTTCGTTCATTTATTGAGATTGGGATTAGATTTCCTTCGTTCGAAAATGGATCGTCAATAATATAATCATCAAGGATACCCATCCTAGCATTAAAATCACCGCATAAAACGACCTTACCTACTGTAGTGCTGAAAACTTATAGATTTTATTCTGAAGGTGTTCAAAATGATCAATGTTAAGTGGAATTTCTCGCGTAGAGTTTTGAGGCGGTATATAAACCGTGTATATGAAAATATCACATGCGAGATTGAAAAATGATTTGTCCAATTTCCACCACACAAATTCCTCATTGCTACCTTTATCTATAAGGAAAGACGTGTTTTGATGCACATGTCCATATTCTGTTCACTGTAATAATGACACACAAAACATTGTTAAACAGCCAACTTTATAGGCTAATATCAAGATTTTTTATCGGCATCTCGTTCGATAGGACTCGAATTTGCGGTTAATGCTCCGCAACTGGACTCTGTAGCTCAGTTGGTTAGAGCGCTGCATAGGAATCGCAGGGCTGTAGGTTCAATTCCTGCCAGAGAGCCTAAAGTTGCATATTTTGCGTTCGAATATTCCATCTACAAACACCTTCTACTATTAGTTTTATAGGTTGCACGATTTTAGAATTTAGTCACGTGATGGTGCAAAACCTCTATACTAGGGTGATACCTGTGTATGACCGCGGTGGGAATGGACCATTCCCCTATTAAACTAACTTTTGAACTAGGAAATTGTATCAGTACAGCTGGAAAGAGCATCCTAAGTTTAGTAAAATGGCAAAGTTTGGTTGCGAAATGTGGAAAATATAGCCCTGCGAAGTTGGTAAATTTTGTATATTTTTGTATTACGCACGCAAAACGGTAACCGTTTTCCGCGCGCAATACAAAAATATACAAAATTTACCAACTTCACAGCGCTATATTTTCCACATTTTACGACATTTCGCAACCAAACCTTGCAATTTTGCTAAACTTAGGATGCTCTTTCCAGCTTTACTGATACAATTTCCTAGTTCAAAAGTTAGTCTAATAGGGGAATGGTCCATTGAATCCGCGACCTTTGAATTTGCTAGTTCAACACTCTAACAAATGAGCCACGAGGTCAAGTCGGTTCGATTAGGTGATTTTTCGGAACTGAAGCAGTTATGTAATATACAGTGGTTTGAACTTTGAAGCAAGTGTTAAAAGGCACAGCCGGTTTATTAACATACTTTGGGGGTATTTAATTGCAGGAGTCACTATCACGTATGACCTATAAACTTCGTAGACGAACAAGTGTCGCTCAGTAAACAACTAAACATGAAATATGAATTCTCATAGTCACATACTTTGCTTCAAAATTCCACACAAATAGGGCAAGACCTGAACGAGCCTTTGACATTAGGAATTTTACAGTAAACCCAATTAGCATTTAATGAAATCATCACAACCATTATCGCAATCTATTTAATATTTGTAATCCCCTTCTCTACATATTATAATTTGAGATGGGTTCTTTCAAGATAGCCATATAATTAAGCTGGTATTCTTCAGTATACCTGAACTTTAGGCATGGAATTCATCATGGAAGTCGTGCAACTTTTGACAATATTGTTATGGGTTACCAAATAAGCAATACACCTATTAAGTCTTGCCCCAACTGCAAGGATCTACCACCCAGGAGATCTACCACCTTTTTACTGCTGTAAAAATGTACCTCTCTGTCAAAATCAATCCGAACTTTTCTGTTCATAGATCACAGAAGTTGTCTTATGATTGAAGGAGGGTGATTTGAATGACTGTCAAAAGAGGATAGTTGTTGGGTTTCCCATAGTGTCCATCTTCTAAATTAAGGGTGAGGTGTAAAAAGTTTACAATTTGGTGACTAATTTCTACTGTAATATTTATTTTGTATTTTCTATTTTGGAGAAACTTTGTATTTTGAAAGCGGTTAAGTCTACTTCATATAATAAAAGATGCGAACTTTTGGGAAGTACTGCAGCCAATGCTATGTGAGATTAAACCGAAAATAGAATTTCCTGCCGTAACGCGAGCGAAAACAATCCTTGTGTAAACGTTTGCCAGTTTGCCGCAGTGAAAATACTGGCATTATACGAAATTATATAGACATTCTAATCGGCTCTTGCAGTCAAGCCAGAATATTACGTCATGCTTAAATAATCCGCCATTTTGGGTGGCGTTACCGTGGATTTCATCGAAGTGCTGCTTTCGCTTATAGTTATATCTTGTGAAATAATGAGAGTTGTAGACCAAGATATATCTCACTAGAATCCTTGAACAACGAGGAGTATTTTGGTGTATAGTTTGTTGTTTTAGTATATCTAGAACTTGAGTTATTAAGGGGCGTTTGCATACGTATTGCGTATTAATGTCAGCCATTTTGGGTTTCATTTTAATTAGTTGGAATTTGCCCAGTGGAATTTGCCACCGAAAATAGCAGAAGCCAAACAATTACGAGTTGTGACGTCACTTGGAAGGGCTGAATACTGCTTCATAACAATCTGCTTCATAATAGTGCTTCATAACAATCTGTTTTATTATATTTCTGTTGGGATTATCAAGAGTTCGATTGGCTTCCAAATTTAAGAAAACATCAAGTTTCGGGTGATAGCTCGGTTTAGGTATTTTATATTGTACAATATGAATATGAAAAAATCTGCTTGGCGTGGCCGAGCTTCAAACATGCAACATTTAAATATTAGTTCAATGTTCTATAGACTGAGTTACGGGATCAAGTCTGTGGTTGGAAATTTTTCCGAAATGAACTATAGCAGTGATACCTGGTATACTTCCATAAACTTTTTCTATGGATTTTGATTTTCTTTTTGGATAATCATGATCTTCTTCATCATCAACAACGTAATTTTTGTTACAGACTTGCTCTACAACACTGCCATTCTAAATCGTAGAAAGCATTTTAATATTCTTAGAGTATTAATCAAACTGCATGATGACTATTTTGTAAGATTTTAAAGATATTTAAGGGGGGCTTTCAGGGGCGCACATTAGGGGGGTGTGTGACACCCCCCCATCATTTGTGAATTTTTCAAAAAAGTCGGTCCCAAATTGTAAAATGACACTACTTAAGTCGGTCCCAGTTGGTCCGAAACATCCTGTCTAAAAAACGTATAATAAACGATACAAAAATTGTCAATAAAAGTAATCAACATTGCTATATTTTCCTCTTAAAGCAATATACTCAAATGTAAGATGACATAGCCATGCACGACTGCGCAAAACCTCCTAACTTTTGCTCTGCCGCATTGTGCGTTCTATTTCCACGTCAGTATTCTCGAGTAAAGTCAACTCTGTTGTAAAAATGCAATTTCTAATTGGGTCTTTATGATGTTGAAGGTTGGGGGGCGTTTTCTTTAAATAACTGCATTTAAAGAAAATTGCAGCGAAATATTGAATTCGAAACTAGAGTGTTTGAAATCTTATATATATTAATGAAAGGGCCTATAACGAAAGAGGTAGAGAAGACTCTGAAAATGCCATTTCCGACGATCTACAGATTCAAGTTTTTCAAAATTTTCCCCCCGTCTTCGCCAACCATGGTGGCGCCTCGTGGGAGTCGACACCCTATTTTTGAACAATCCTTCTACACTCCTGGCACTACACATATTTTTACATTAACTTGTAATTCATGTCTTGATGTGGTCAAACAAATATAAAAAGTCGGTCCCTGAACAATGGACACCCCCCAAACATTTTTGGAATGTGCGCCCCTGGTGGCTTTATTGGGGAAGGAGGGCTTAATAATGTTCTTCTTCCAAACAGGGGGTTAATTATACAAGGAAGTTTAATAGAGAATTTAACATGGTCATTGCTGATTACACTATTTATAGTTGATTACTGAAGAGTAATCAATTTCAAAAAGGGGACTAATCTGGTTAATCAGGGTCTGACATTTGCAGTAACCCGATATCCACAGGATACTAAACTTTGGTTTTGGATACCAAACTACAAGATACAAGTCATACAACATTAGGATAATGTTAAATGTCTCCAGTGGTCTCCTAAGGGGCCATTCACAAAGGATGTCCGGCCAAACGATGGATTTTCAGAAGCCCCTTCCCCGCCTTGTCCGACATTGTCCGAATTAGTGACCCCCCCCCGACATCCTCCATGTCTCGCAAAAACTCACGCAATCTTCACAGCACTGTTGAATTCATCATTGAAGGAAAGAATAATAGATATAAATATTATGAAGTGTTCAAAATGCCAATTTCACAATGGGAAGGAGAGTTCAAAATAGAGGCAAAAAGAAATTTGGTTTTGAATTTTTTTTAAATCCGGACGTCCAGATTGCTAAAAAACCCCCTCCGCCCTATGTCCAAGGTGGTCCTGATGGGGTCCAACCCCCCCCTCCCTCTCTCGGCTCGGACATCCTAAATTGTGAATGGCTCCTAATAGCTTTTGAAAATACAAGTCTGCCACTCTGAAAATAACAAGCCTTTCCACATTCAAGACTAGATGATTCAGGGATATCAAAACTTATGGTAAACATTATTCAGAAGTGGGACACTGGATTCTCAGCGGGATACCAAAACTTGAAATCCTGTTATCCCAGTTAAATACTGAAAAGGAATTTAAATTTCGGACGCTGGGTTAAATGGGAGCATCTCTACACATATTAATTGTAGCTGAATTATCCTTTTGAATATGATCAGGTTCATCTTGCTAAAAAAGAGATTAACTTTGTTGCAGACTTTCTTTTTGTCTAATCCTCCCCCCCCCCCTCCCCAAATCATAATGCAAGATGGAATATGAGAGAAAGACTAGAATTTTTTATGTTTATTCTTTTTATCATCTTTCACTCAGTGGTCAGTAAGTCCTAGAACGCTAACAAGGGGGGTTCTCAAAGAGGGGGGGCTGACAAAGCATGGTGGTGACAACATGATAAACTTGGAAAATTCCAATATCAATTTTTGGTTCACTGCCTCTACATTGCAGACATAAACAGTATTTGCATCCCACACAATCATCACCATATCACATCTCAAAGTTTCATGTTCCCACCGTCTTGGTAAAGGCAGTTTTCACAGTATTTTGTTTTATATCTCATTTAGCATTTGTGCAGGCATCTAACCTTAACCCATTAACTGGCAGTACCCTACCACTGACGAGTAAAATCGTCTGGCAATAGACAGAGTAAAATACAAAAGTGGGGCACATCTGGGCGCATTGTCAGCTAATGGGTTAACTAAGGGAACTTGCTGACTATGTGTTCACATATTGTTTTGATTTTGTGATGGTTACATTATTTTGACTTGTCTTTTCAACTACATTTGTTGTTTTAATAGTAAAGCTGGCATTTAGCCAGGCGGCCAACAAACATTCCTATGGACAGCCAATTTTGAATTTAGACTGCTACTTTTTAATAGACAATCATGGATGGTAAGAAAATACTTTCTTTAATTGGCAGTGGTGTAACTTAACTTTTTTGACCACTTGCGATCAGGGCAAGTTGGACATGATAAATGGTTGCCCTGAATAGAATTCACTTGCCATTAGATCTAGCTTTGGTTCACATAATCTAGCATAATGAATAGTTAACTGGTCTATATTTTCCTCATTTAATACTGTATTTATAAGGATAATAACTTAGAGATGGCCAGCTTTTTCTGGCAAAGCTGAAACAGAAAGCAACTTGCCCGATCGGGCAACCAAAAAGAAAGTTCTACTTGCCCGCAATGATTTTCACTTGCCCCGGGCAAGCATTAAGTTACACCACTGAATTGGGAACTTATAAACTCTGTTACATTTCTTGAATAGCTTCAACAGTTATTAGCTGTCATTTGCTTTAGCTATTGCAGACATTTCAATGCTTTTTTGTCAAAAACACACAGAATTCTGAACATCTGATAATTGATTTCAAGTGCCATGTTTTTTTACCACCCTCACGAAAATTGGTGGCCACACCCACAGTATTTTTTGGGCAGCCAGTTTTGGGATCCTGGCTAAATGCCTGTAGTCAAGATACATGTTTTATCTGTATTTTCCTACTATAGTGATGCCCCAGATAAAGGGCCTTTGCTAGAAAAGTCGACAAGTATTTTTTTCTCATTCAGATTGAATGGCTGTCATGTACATCACAGTGAGAAAGTTTGTGTTCTACGCTGTGGTTGAAAGAGTAAAATAGCATAGCTATTCGTTGAGATATCTATTAATATTTACCTCTATGTTAGCTAAACGAGATCGCTTTGACCTTGTTAAATAGCCATTAAACTTTCTGTCCAGAGTAACATCTGATATACTGCCAGCAATTTCCTTGTTCTTCTTTCTGCTATAATTCCTTTTTCTTTTAACACCTTGTGTTCGTTTAGCAACAACAGGCCTTGGTCGCCTCAGATCATCAACCTGTTGAGATTAATATTAACTTAACTATACGTATCTTTTTCTACTAAAAATTAAGCGACTTTAAAAATGTAGTTTCCAAGTTTGTTGTGAAATGAC
The DNA here is from genome assembly GCA_016169945.1 of Trachythela sp. YZ-2020. Classification (NCBI taxonomy): domain Eukaryota; kingdom Metazoa; phylum Cnidaria; class Anthozoa; order Malacalcyonacea; family Clavulariidae; genus Trachythela; species Trachythela sp. YZ-2020. The sequence goes on along the minus strand of JADLSH010000166.1, from coordinate 1,835,619 downwards.
ACAACTCAAAAGTTCAACACTGTACATGGTACATTTATGGACTGTGTATAATAGACTGTGATTGGTCAGCAAGTAATCGATACCAGGGTAACCCTACCAGCAGAGGCGAGTTTAAAACTTTCCATGTAAACACTTGCGTTTCATCTGTTATAATATGAATGTAATTTTGCCTGTCCCAGGGTAGCTCGGGGGTGGGGTGGGTATCCCTACTCCCTAGTACCCAACATCATATAAACAGCACTTTACAAAATTGTCAGGGTACCGAGGTAAGGGTACTAAATAGTTACGCCCCACAGCTAAGACCCTAGTATGCCAAGTATGGTAGAGATTTTGCATATGAGCTCGCATCGCTGGGCCTCCCTCCAAGCCCTATCATATAGACATAATGACATATAAACCACTCACCAAACCAGGTACTTCGAGACCTCGCAATACGCTTTTATTAAATTCAATGTTTTTTAAGCGTTGTTTTTCGTACTCACTGAGACCATTCATTGTTAACAAACAGAAGAAATATGCAAGACTTAAGTTGTTCCAAAGTACACACTAGACGTGTCTCTATGTAGAAACTTTCGTTTGACTTTATGACCGAAAGACTCTAGTTGTTCCAAAGTAAAAATTATTGCATGTGTCTGTACATATATAGAAACTCGCATTTGCCTTTATGACCACAAGACTCCAGTTGTTCCAAAGAATAGACAGAATTTCAGAAATCGCAGAGTCCTCGGTGCGCTGGAGAGTAGAGAAGTGAGAGAGACGAAACACTAAGACGAAAGCACGTGTTGACATTCGTACTCCGATAGTTTCCGAAATGAAGCCGAAAATTGACGGACCGCAGAGGACCGCCAACCGCAGAGTCTGGGGATGGGGAAATCAGGGGATAGGGACAACAGAATGGAAGGACTGGAAAATAGTATATCAGGGAACCGGTGCCCTAGGAAATTTGCCCACTAAATATGCCTCCAGGCCATATTTCCTAGGAAATTTGGCTTCCTCTTTGGAAATTTGTAAAAGACTGTAAAGTGAAACATATCAATATGTAAACTATTTCATAAAACCCAGGTTCTTAGGGCCTGTTTATATGGAGGCGAGTTACCCGGCTGACCGAGTTACTCGCTTCGCCGGGACAAAGCTGAATCCTGCTCGAGACAACGAACTTCTCGCTCTGCAGTGCCAGAATTTGAAGATATGAATAGTTCAGTCCTCGTCGGCAATTCATCACTGCTAACTTAGGCGACTAGCGGTAAAATTCAAGAGGAGTGCGCAGGTAGCTCATGGTTACCCAAAGTTTACGTAAAAGCAATCTTTACAAAAGTCGGGGTTGTAAAACCAAAAGGCCCGAAACCCTAATAAATCTCCCCCGGCAGTACAATGTCAGTATAACTAACAGTGTCGTGTGAATGTGTGATTGCTATTTGACGTTGACATCGCCGAAATACGCTGTTTTTTCACTATATATTTAAAGACTGAGATTTTTTACTCTTGACAAAATGTATGGTATTGCCCACTTTCCTTCAAGTTTTACTCTGTTTCTACCATGTTTCGAACCAATCAGTTTAAAGTACCAAAATTGCTTTTTACTCCGACTCAAAGTTTCGTTCTAGTTCTGTTAATCTAAATCCTAACCCTGGTACTAAATAGTGCTCTGGAGACGCCTGGGTACGAGGCAGAGAGTGGCCTCTGAGTGCCATTTCGTTCCCTTTAGTTAGTTTAATATCAATTAGCTCGAAAGCAGAAATAAACATTGAAAACTTGTATTCGTCAGTGAAAAATTCGTCAGTGGGGCCATCAAGGAAAAGGGACGTAACAAGGAGGTGGTGAACGGGAGGTGTGTGACCCTGTAGAGGAGTCTGGTGGTCCTCTTCCAGAAAATTCTGAGGCTTGATTTACTGAATTTTTAGTCACAATTCTTGTATATATCCCATGTAGATCGGACTGGGCTTTCAGTATAAAAGCAAGGTTTTGTTTTGGGAATATTACAAGACTTACAACACGCTTTTAAACTAAGTAATTATTTCCTTTGGAAGGCGGGGGTATTGCTGGGAGAAGGCGGGGGTCTTGCTCCGTTGTTCGTTTAGATCCGCTGATCGAATAGATTGTGAAGGTATATTTCAGACCCCGGTAGATATGGCGGTCAATGTTTCGTGCATGAATATATTTCTCTTTGATCTTGAGCCCAGTCACAACCCTAGCTATCCCTAGCTATCCCTAGCTATCCCTAACGGCCTAACCCTATATACTAACCGATTATAAACTGGACTGAAAATGCTTAGTCATTATAAAAATATCTATCATCTACGATGTCTCATGAACTATACTATAAGATGTAATATAAGTTTTTGTTCCTCTTTTAAGTTCACTCAAATTGTTGCATTCCCAAAATTTTAATATTCTACTATGGATGGCGTCATTCAATTCAATTCAATTCAATTCAAATATGACATGCCGACACTTGAACTCAGCACAAATCGAGAATTTGCGCTGTCCCTGTATCAGAATACTTTAGAATTAGGTATATTAGTGATGTATCAAAGTTTCATGCTTCATCGAATTGAACAATTGAGCATTTTTATGCTCGTTAACAGCTGAACCATTAGGAAAGATTTACCTGAAAACATCGTTGTGAATTAAGGGGATGTTTAGATAAAAAATGACGTAATTCTTTTTGGGGCGAACCGCGAGAATTGCGAGCCGAATCCTATATAGTTGCTGTGGCCACAGTGCGCCAGCAATTGTAGGTAGGAGTTTCGTGTCATCATGCAGTTGGTATTGTTGATTTCGGCTGACACTCAAGAAGTACAACACCTCGCCATTTAACCCGATCACAGCCTAGACCTAGGGCCTTCTAATTTCTGTTTTACGTTCTTTATGTTTTGGAATCCCTGCTGCAAATCAAGCGCCTTTTGCCGAGTAAAGGTCCTAGATCTACAAATGATATGCCAAGCTCGCTGCAATCGTTCTCTATAGTTTTTTCCTCTGTCAGCTTGACACTGCCAACTTCCGTCCTTGATGTCTTGCGTGGCATTCAATCTAGTACTATTCGAGGAAGGCGTTCCGATGACATGACTCTTAACCATTTAGCGTGCCTTTTCCGGATATTATCAGCCACTGATGGTTGTCCAAGTGATCTTTTGGGAACCTCCTTGTCGGTAATTCGGTCTATACCTAAATCGTCCGTAGACAGCCAGAATAGAATGCATTCAAGAATCTCTTAGTACAGTAGCATATCTTTTCAAGTTTCCCAAAAGCTGCACTTGCCATTCCTATGCAAATATTTATTTTTGCTCTTGAACTTCCAGAGTAATCAATCATTGACCGGAGGTAAGTAAATCCATCAACAACTGTGGGCGATTTTGCACAAAATGGAGTGATCGTCAAGAACACATTGCTGACCTTTCTAAAGTATTTGTGACACCATCAGATATAAGACAGTTCTAGACAGAGTTCTCAGCCAACTAAAGACTTTTATCGTGAATATCTCATCTGAACCATAAGTTATTTGACTGGAAGACGACAATTTGTCCAGATCGATGACAGGGATTCAGACAAGTGTGAGATCCATTTCGGTATTCCTCAAGGTTCAATAACGGGACCTCTTATTTTTTATCTACGCGTTGAGGATTTGGAGTTACATGTAAACACCAATTGCCATCAGTATGCTGACGACACCACACTTTCTCACATTGCAGGCAGGAGAATCTTCATCACTGTAGCGGATGTACAGGAATCAATAAATGAATTCAAATAATGGGCAAAGCCAAAGGATGATAATTTAATATTAAACTCCGGAAAACAAAATTGATGGTGCTATCAACTGCACAGCTATCTTCATTTCATTTGCTTGATAAAGCAAACGTTCACATTCAAATTAATAGAAGAACTTGGAACGTGTCAGCACTACTAAACTTCTCGGTTGCCATATCAACGAACATCAAAATATGTGCCGGGTATTGAAAGCAGCTGCAAGTTTTGTTATAGGCAAATATGCTTCATTAACAGACATATTGTCTTTAAAATGGAATATCAAAGTCCTTACCTGTTTTGGGGATCATTTGTTTTACTCTGTCTCCTGTGCTCAAGGCCTAGATATAGATATTTTGACACGCTAACTACGTCAATTAAGAATATTGATTTCCACGAAGGGCGTGTGTTCTAAAGTTATTATAGAAATAATGTAACTGTTCCAATTGACAAAATTGACAATATAGGCAACTAACAAAACATATAGTTAACTATTTACAATAAAGGATTTATATATATAAATATATTATTTAGCAACATGAGCAGCAATTTTTCTTTCAAATAGAGACTGGGACCCAATCCCTCTGATTTCTTTATGGACTGAGTTCCATATTTTTGCCCCATCAAACATGAAACTCTTTTTCATGCTGTTTGTGCGAGGCTGTGGCAAAACGAGTGTTGTTTCATTGTCACGGAGACAGTAATATGTATTCTCATTCGTTTAGCTAAAAATATCTGTTATGCTTTTTGGCCCAGACTTATTTAAAATTTTGAACATTAATTTTGCCTTGGCTTTAGTTCTCCGTACTTTTAGTGTCTCCCAACCTAACGAATTTAATGCAATTTGAGCATTAACCTCATTTCCCATGTCCATAATAATTCGAGCGCATCTATCTTGGAGCTTTTGTAATCGTTGTGATCACCAAAAATGTCCCACACTTCACAACAATAAGTAAAGTATGGTTGTACAATTGCATTAAATATAGAAACAAGTGTATCACGGTCAACAAATTATTTTAGTTTTCTAATAACAGAAATGCCTGATGTGATTTTCTTACAGATACTCTCAGTGTTGCATTTCCAAGATAGATGCTGATCAACTATTACTCCTACATAGTGTCTTATATTCCTGCACTTGTTTAATTGGTTTGTTTTCAATCATTATGTTTAAATGTGAATCTGAAACAGTATGCACTAGAGATCTTGTTCCAATAAGCATAAATTCAGTTTTAGCAATGTTTAGGCTCAGTTTGTTTGTGTTTAGCCACATTCTGAGGTTTTCCAAATCAGAGTTCATTGCATTTTCAACATCATTTATTCATCCATCGGAAGCAGTTAGGTTTGTGTCATCTGCAAAAAGTCTTGGCTTTGTCCTATTTAGCCACATCGCCGAACGAAGTGAGAAAGCCACGGCGATTTTCTGAGCTATTTAATGAATCTCGTTCCACTGGCGTACAGAAAAATAAAAAGGACAGAAATCTTTACGACATATGCATTTCGGATGCTGAAGCAATTTCTTGCCTCTAAGATTCTTCTCCAGTTGTTTCAACATAGCGGACACACACCAGAATTAGAAGCAGATATAGAAGTAGTCCAGTAATGTTTTCCAGGAGGAACGCAGGGGAACGCCGTCCGCCCACCTTTTTTTACCAGGAGAACGGCGTCCCCCCTGCCAAAATCAAACATGGGGGAACGCCGTTCCCCCTGGCAGGGATTAAATATGAGTGAAGTTCAGTGAACGCCGTTCGACACCGTCCAAATAATTTTGGCTATCACTTGTTCTACATACGTCAACTGATACGTGTTATTTTTGGCAATCATTGCTCAGCATCCTACGTGGAAATACTTCAGAACGTAATTTTGTCACTATTTTAATCTCCCTGAAACTTGATATACTTACAGAAAATTCTAGCATGACTTATTGTCATAAGCGCGGATAACGTCAGGCAGCAGCCCAGAGGATATACTTAGTATAATCTTTCGCGGAATCGCGAAATTAAACATTAAAATGATTAAATGGGAAAGATTCAAGGATATCTATTATCTAAGCTTATTTAATTACTCGCGAAAACGTCATATTTAACTTGCAAAGTTGCCTGCTTGCCGAGTTGCCGCATACTCACATAGCACTAATTGCATATGCCTAGCTTCAGCCAGTTCGTGTTTTTGTACCCGGCTTGTTTCTTCTTCGAGTCCCATCCGGTTCAATTGTATATGCATTTTGTCCCCAAGAGATTACATTAGGCGTCAGGATCTCCTCTTCGCCATGGTCGCCTTCAACATAAGTCAATGGGACGATTGTTCAGGTTTCCTGCCGATATCCAGGATAGTTGAAGTGGTGGGTCAGATGTACAGTCTTCTTCAGCTCTTCAGCTTGTATTAACTGTTCGTAAATTCCTTCCCACGGAGACTACTTGGTTGTAGTCGCCTTAGTTATTCTTCTAATTTATTTTCAAGTCGCGTGTAGCCTTGAATATCGTCGCGTTATCAGAGATCATTCGCCGAGGTCTTATTCTGTGATGAATGATATATCTTGACTCTTCGGTCGTGGGAATGCGTCAGCTCGATGCGCTCCTAGATGAGGCACACGTCAATATAACGACATAACACTTGTCCGTTTCATTCTTCCTGACCTTACATATCAAGTGCGACAGCGGCCTGTCTCTCGTCGTCGGCCGTCACTTCGAATGGTCTCCCTCACTGGTTCAGTAAATGCGCCGTTGTGGCTGCTCCTTTGCTTTGTAGACTTAGACTTGTTTGGACGTGCCGAATGATTTCCGTTCATCTTCACTTTTGCATGTAAATGTGAAATCCACCAATGCCTGGTATGCGCCCATAATTTGTTGGCATTATATCATTTTTGTTGTGTGCGTCGTAATTTTGATATTTTATTACAATAATTACTCACATAATACAATATATCTCACATAATCACATCCCCTTGCTCACGTGACCCCCAACCGGGGGGTCGCCTAACTTACAATTCAAGGGGCGGGGAGTAACCTTTGGAAGTCTGTCTCACTCTCCCCTAAAAATATGAATGTTTTATATTTTTACCTAACCTTAACTAACAGTTCAATTGTTCGAGTAACTGTCCGAATACTCCTAATGTTAGTGTTCATATATTACATCAATACTCATCCTTTAAATATTCTCCTATCTTTTATCCAGCGTCTTTCGCAGCCTGTCTCTTCTTCTTGTTGTCTCGCGTTTCTCCGGTCCCATTTTTGGTACTTGCGTTGTGTTCTTCGGCGTCTCGTAATGAACTTCTGATCTCCAGGGGACCTAGCAGCTGGATTGGACGTTCTATGTTATTCCCTTTGTGCAACAGTATCGCTCCTCGAATTACACCGTCCTTCCCCTTCACGTGCCGAATGACTCTCTCTTTCATCCACTTCCCTCTATTCCTCTTCTCTCCAACAATTAGGACCACTTCACCGATCTGCGGTACTTCATCACGTCCTTTGTTCAATCAAACTCCATCAATCCATGCACGTACTCTTTCCGCCATCTTGACCACGCATGTTGCCTAGCCAGTTCAAGTCGTTTTTGTACCCGGCTTGTTTCTTCTTCGTCGAGTCCATCCGGTTCATCTGGATCTCTTGGGTCGCCAAGTAATTATGCAACCTTTCGCTTCTTCTAATTTCTTTTATCCAAGTCGCGGTAGCCTTGAATACCGTCGCGTTATCAGAGATCATTCGCCGAGGTCTTGTCCTTCTTGTGATGAACAAGTTAAATATATCTTGGGACTCTTCGGCCGTCTGCGAATGCGTCAGCTCGAGGTGGACCGCTCTAGATGAGGCACACGTCAATATAACGACATAACACTTTTCCGCTTCATTCTTCCTGACCTTACAGATCAAGGGCCCAGCGACGTCTACGCCCGTCACTTCGAATGGTCTCCCCTCACTAGTTCTGAAATCAGGTGAAGGCGCCGTTGTGGCTGCTCCATACGGTTTGGTTGAGTAGACTTTGGACGTGTTGCATCTCCGAATGATTTTCTTCACTTTGCATCGTAAATGAGAAATCCACCAATGCTCCCGTATTGTGGCCATGGTATTTGCCACTCCTAAGTGCATAATTTGCTCGTGTGTGTGCGTTATCAACTTTTCGGCAAATTGACCAGCGTCTAAGTAGGTTGGTTGGTACCCAGCGATTCTTCCCTTGTATTTTAGAATGCCCGTATCTTCGTCTTTGACCAATCGCCATCCTGGGGCCTCCACCTTCTCACAGACATAGCACTGGACTCTCCGGATCCAATAATTCTTTGCCGCTTCTATTTCACCGGTATCAAGTGGACCTTTCTTCTATAACCCGCTTTTTTTATATAGACTGTTATTTACGAATCTCAGTACCCACGCTGTTATACGAAGAGTTCTCCAATAAGGATTTCTGTCTAAAAACGAGTTCCATTCGTCCGGTACATTCTCTCCAACGTGGTAGACTGTTTGTTTAATGGGTATGGTCTCTTGGTTCATGTCTTTGGTACTTGTTAGTTTTGGTTGATTAGGCCATTGTTCTTTGTTTAATAGCCACTCAGGGCCAGTAAACCACCCTCCACATTCGGTTGATTGTTGCACCTCGACTGCCTAAGTCGGCAATGTTTTCCTTGGTGGGGCAATACTTCCACTTGATTCCGATTTCTGCAGTGATCGACGCAATCTTTCTTACTCGATTTGCCACAAACACTTTCCAGGACCTAGCAGGATTTGATATCCAGAAAAGCGCCATCCAAACCGTTACTGAGGCCACGGGCATTCTCTTCAGCGCTGAACATATATTTCCCGCCATGTTCGCTGCCATTTGCCCGCTTACCAACTCCAATCTTGGAATCGAAGTATTCCTCTTCGAGATTCTCGATTTCAGAGCAAGGAGGCCTTTCACCGTCCCTGTTGCCTGTTCGATTACCGCTATTGTTACATACGAACATGCCAAGTTACTGGCGTCTGCAAAAATGTGGAGATGAACAGCCTTGATCTTCTTCAGGTTCTTTGCTACCGTTCGTGGCACCATCACATTCCGAAGTTGTCTCGTCCACCTCAACCAGTCGTTTTTCAAAGGTTCAGATACTTCAGAATTCCATGTTCTCATCGCAGACTTCCCTGAAGATCCTTTTTCCTTCAGCCATAGTTGGTGAAGCAATTCCTAACGGATCATACATTTTTCCAAGATGACTGATTATGGACCTCTTCGTGACTGGTATCTTCAATCAACAGTTCGTCCTCTCTTTTGTCCCACGTTAGACCCAGAATCTTCGAGGAGTTTGGCATACCTCGCTTTCCAACGTTTCCACGGTCGACTCCCACTTGTGCAAGGGAAACATTCCACCTTCCAATATTTCCGTTGCTTCTTGTTTAAACTTCTCCAGCTCCGAAAGATCACTCCCCGTTTTCATCACATTGTCAACGTATGTTTTTCTCTTAGCGCTTCGACGGTGGTCTCAAACTCTGGTGGTTGGTGATCTAGATGGTATTACATCGTTGCTCCCAGCATGAATGGACTTGGCTCTGCCCAAATGGCACTCTTGTAAATCGTATATGCTCCTCTTTTCCATTGATGTTGAACAGAAATCTGAATGCATCCCGGTCCTCTTCTTTAATCCCAACTTGCAGAAATGCCTTCTGAATATCTGCTAAAAGTATGTCGGAGGCAACTCTCGCTCTAACCATTATGTTCCAAAGGAGTGGTTAAGAGGGGGTCCAGTAAACATGCAGTCGTTAACACTGGTCGCCATCGGATGCGGTTTCATACTGGCATCAAATACCATCCTCACTTTGGTAGTCGTAGCATCTTGCTTCACAACTGGCTTATGGGGATGTAGAATAAGCGTTCTCCGGTTGGTTGCTCTGGCACTCTTTCTACAACGCCTTCGTTTAGCTGATTCACGACTATTTTTTCGTACTCTTCCTTCAGATCTTTGTCCCGATTGATTCTCTTCCAAACGTTGTCAAGTCGCTTCCTGCTTGGCTCCTGGTTATTATTTGACAATGTAGTTCCTGGCATCCATGGCACCCCGACTTCGTATCGTCCCTCTCTCGTCTTGGTTATGTTCTCTTTGAAATCCAGAAGGACATCCAACTGGTCATTCTCGCCTCGGTCTTCGACGCCCAGGACATCCAGACTGTATAATCTCTCATAATCACTCGTTTCTCTTGTAAACATGCACTGTTCGCTCGAATAGTTGCCACCATGAACGATCCAGCCAAATGTAGACCCTTCTAGTACTGGGTCTCCAGGGTCTCCTTTAAAGACTTCCTCTGTTCGAATCTTACAATAGGTCTTGTCCCCAAGTATCATGTGGATGGGGTATTTCCCTTCTGAGTTCATATAGAACCTCTTATCTTTGGTATGCTCAAATTCGTGTTTTAGTTTGTTCATGTCCGGTCGTCTTACCGTGGTAAAATCGTTCACCTTGGATCCCGTCAATTCGATCTTCTCCCGGGCATTACCATCCATTGACTCTATCATAACTTCAAAAATGGACATTGATTGTTTCGTTGAACTGTTGACCGTAATAATCTCTTTCCTCTCATGTCGCACAGGTCGCAGGTCAAGTTTCTTGGCAGCCTCTCTTGTAATAAAGTTCTTACCGGAATCAGTATCCAGAAATGCCCAGAACACCTCCCCTTTCAATTTAACAGGTATTATTGCTGGAAGAGTTGGCTCTTCGATTGCTGGAGTATATCCTGTCAACAAAGTATCATTCCCATCCTTTGTGGCTGGTGGACCATTCTTCTCTTGGGTGCACAGACTTGTGTGGTGTTTCGCACCACAGTGGAAGTACCCCCGACTACGATACTCATTGCCTCTATGTCCGGATGAGGCACAGTTGAAACACAACTTGTTCTCCACGAAGAACTTCTTCCGTTGATCTGTAGTAACATATGATTTACACTTGTCACTCCAATGGTCTGACTTGCAAAACACACACCGCCCACTTCTATTACCATCCTTATTTCCCCCTCGCCTTGTATACATGTTACGTTCATGAGAGACCCTTTTGTGATGGTCATGGGATGATTTGTTCCGTCTTAGCCAACTTTGTAAGTGGTCGATTAAATTTTCCATGCTCCACTCTACCCAGTCATCATCAGTCCTAACTAGATCTGGCTTAACTTGGGGAACTTGTTAAGGGCACACATTACAAACCCATCCAGTTTAGCGTGTTCGTCCAGGATCCGCAAAGCGTCATAATTTGTACTCAACTTGTCATAAAATGCTTGAACCTGTTCGTAGAATTTGCCCTTAACAGCATCCAAGTTTATTATCTCATCTATATGGGAATTTACTACTACCCGTATCTGTCCGTATTCTTTCTTTAGTCGTTCCCAGGCCATCTTATAGCCCACCTAGCCAGGTTTGAGGTTAGAAATTTTGTCGCGCACTTTTCCAGACACCATCTCGAGCAGATAACCAAACTTTTCTTCGTCGGTAATCGGTTTACAATCTAGTTAAAAACATGTTTTAGAATCTGAACCCAATCACTAGCTGTACCTTTAAATGACGTAATTGTCAGCTTGGGCAAGCTTCCTTTTCCATTTCCAATTTCTTTTCAGTTATTTCAAGTTCTGCCTGTAGCTTCTCCTGCCATAACTGACGTTCTGGCTGTCGAATTTCCTCTTGGTACTGTTCCTCTTCTTGCCGTATTGCTTAACGTTTTTTGTTTGTCTCCTCACCAGTAATATCATCCTTTCTCTTAGCTAAAACAGCTTGCAATTTATCAAGCTGTGATATCCACGGCAAGTACGTTTCCTTTGCATTTTTCTTCCATTGTCGAATAGCTCTGGCAGTATACTCGCCCCAATCCACTTTTACTTCTTGCATGCTCGACACCAAATTGTATATTTCATCAAGAATAACTTCAGATCGTTTACTCACCGTCTCTATCTCCTTGTAGTCCTTCTCCTCGATTAGATCGTCTGTTTCTTCAAGATAGGACTTCAATTTCTCTGCTTATTATAGTCTCTAATTCCTTCTCTTTCTCGTTCGGTACGACTTCGTCGGCCATATATATATTGACTTCCGCGTCCCCTTGTTTACGATCACAATTCGCTCGAATTTCCGTTTAAAACTCTCTCAAAATCCCTCACAAATCCTTGTCACGGCACCACTATGACCCGAACTTTGTTTCGGACCAAAAACCTCCCCTCACAATACGTAATTTTGATATTTTATTACAATAATTACTCGCATAATTCAATATATCTCACATAATCACATTCCCTTACTCGCGTGACCCCCAACCGGGGGGGGGGTCGCCTAACTTACAATTCAAGGGGCGGGGAATAATCTTTGGAAGTCTGTCTCAACTTGTTGCCATTCCGACCCTAAAATATTGGCTCTGACGTCGTACAGTTATTTGTCCATAGTGAATTTGATATGTTCCAATAAAAAAAATGACGCATAAAGCTCTCTATAATACAACGTGGCCTCGATATTTAATATAGGGTTTTACAAACAAAATTTTTTAAAGATATAAATATAGTTTTTAGCGATTCGAAGATACAAGCGTAAGCATTTTGATACACGGCGTTGTCAAGGTAATCTTTCCCACGTGCAAGACACAAAAGTTTGAGGAATTAAGAGTTAGGCGAACACGGATTTGCATGAATTGAGAATATATAATACAATTGAGAAAATATTGTACAATGTACACACAGCACACACAGAATTCGTTTTTAAAACACATTTATTGATTACAATTTATTTCAAAGGTCTACTTCTAAGAGCGTATCGTTTAGGTGTCTTTAAAGAGTTTTCATACTCTTGTCGGATAATCTTGCAATATTCTCAGCTTTCATAGGAATATATTTTAGTGAATATATTTCGCGTGAAGCAGTCTTTGTTCGTAACCTTCTCGTTGCTCTGGAGTCATCATTGCTAAATCTTTAGGTCTCCAATCAGCCGAGTCTATCCAATTGTGGAAAAAGTTGTGTATGAGTTTGGGTCGTTCTCCTTGTGTTGGTGGTGGTGTGAGAAGGCCAGGTTTAGGAGTAGCAGGCACAGGTTGTGTCATCTCGATAGATCTGGGAGTGGTTGGTTGTGTTATCTCTATTACTCTATAGGTTCAGGAGCAGCGTCTTCAACGATATCTGCATGGGGTTTCAACAACTGCAGGACGGTGAATCGGAAAATCCATCTTGTTTTTAAAAGTTAGAAATCGATTTAGTTGGTCAGAATACAGCTTGCTTTTTTCAACCGCGGTAAACTGTGGTGCTTCAGTGATCTCTTGCATTCGCTGCTCCGTGTTATACATTGCATTTATAATGGGTGGTTGACGATAGGACTGTTTCCGATATTTGACTAAGGCCTCTCCTGGTCGATAAGTCCTCATAATTCCTCATAAATTCTCGCACTCTACCAGGATGAACTTGTCTTGCAAGCATAGAGATTTAGTGTTGCTTATCTCTTGGTGATTTAAAAAGCACGATATAATGGGCGTTGAGACTAATATCCCTCATATATTTTGGACATTGTAGATGACGGAAAAAGTTCTGTGATGGCTCCCTTTTGTGAAAAGATCAGCTATACGTTTGTCCTTGACCTTGCCCGATTGTGCGATCAAATTGCGTTGAGACACATCTAGGTAATCTGCTTTGTCGATATCTTCAGGTATTCCTTCATTGAGTTCTATTCCAGGCATTGTTCTTATCATATCAAAATAGGATGGCTGCCATTGACCATAACACCAGATGATACGCTGAGGAGGTGGACTTGTGGTTTTCTGGGAATTCTCCAACAGAGTTTTCACCCATACAGTCTTGCCACTTTGGGTACATCCTGCTACGATACAACTATAAATATGCGAACATCCTCTGTTGGTTTTTGACCATGGAGATACCATCCAGAGCCCAACCAGAGATACCATCTGGTCTTGTGGACTTCCTTGGGTTTAATGATGATAGACTTTTAAAGAGTTGGTATTCAGAGACGCGGAACTCTGGTAAGATTCTCTCTTCTTTTTGCTGTAAATAAATTGATGGTAAGGGGTTAAAATCTTGCATTGGTTCTAGAAATGTTTTATTGATTAGATCGACTAGTTGATGCGGGCTAAAATCTGGAGAGCCCAGATTGACTGAGTCAATTTCTAAATTATGGAGCATCGACATAACATCCTCTGAGTTTGTAACTTGCTCGGAGATATCGCTAAGTTTGTTTTTTTTTATTTCCACCACGTAGCGGGGCACTCTCTTTCAGTTCGTTAACTTTCGCATCGTAGAACTTAGATCGACAAGACTTTCTCTCACAATTGACTTCATTTCTCAGGCGTCGAAATGTTATAAGATCTCCTTGCTTTAAGCATTTCTGACGACGCTGAATAAGTTGTTTCAGTTTCAGAGAGATCCAGGGAGGGCATTAGCAAATTTAACTTTTGAGCGAATTGGGAGAAGGGTATCTAGCCCATAATTAATAATGGATTCCAATGTATTGACTTGGCCTTCACAGGATACGTTCTCCCCAAGTAGAGATTGAATGTCAACTTGTTCTAGGTATTGTCTGAACGCAAGTCGTTTCGATGGTCTTGTATCTCTAGATTTGACTTTAAATGTAGTTTTTGGGACTTCGGAACGGGGACTTTTCTGGCTCTTTGTAATAATTGTCCAAATTTGTCAAGATTAGATCCAAGATATTATGATTAAAGCCGTCTCGAAGTCGGGACGTGTTTAATTTATTAAAGTCGCCTGCGATGATAATGCCACTGTTCGGGAACTGAGCTTCAATACAATTAGTAAGACATTCTAGTAAATAGTTTATCATTAGGTGATCATCTGCGTTAGGTGGATGGTACACTACGCCAAGTATAATGCTTGAAATTCCTCTAGGGAGGCGCGAGGGGTTCAATTTTAACCAAAGTGCTTCAAAATTTTCGTTTGATAGGTCTTTTAAGGTTTTTAAATCTGATTGTCTTTCGGATATAGGCACAAACTCCACATACTTGTAGTTCTGGTCAATGTCAAAAAAATTCGTATTTCCACAGAACACCCGTACAGTCGGTACAGAATCACTTGTGATTACGAAATCGTCCACCCGATTCAAAATGACCGTCATTGAGGAGCGGGCTATATATGACAAATATGTATATTAGGAAATCATTTTCTTGTGTTTATGTTTCATGGGTGGTTTTCTTTGATATAAACAACACATGAGTTCGTTGTAGATTTCTTTGCGTATTCAATAGCTGCAGTTACAGTTGGTAAAATCCCTGGGGATTATGGCGAAAAGGTTGCCGTTCGACTGTTATAACTGAGATTGTTTAAGTTTACAACATAATTTTAGATAGTATACAACGTAGAATACAGTTACTTCATATTAAACTACAAAGCTATTATATATTAGCTTTGTTGCCTTTGTATAAAGAATTTGGAATGTTTCTCAAGAAGTACGGCTTTAGTAACAATTGTTTCAAAATTTAAGCAATAATATATTACAATTGCATAAGTCTAGCGCGAGGGAGTTTCATTTCCTACCTGCTCTTAACTCGCTTTGATACACAGTTAAATTTATATGCTTTTCGAACTTTCAAAGTCATTCACATTCTGGTGATGCTTTGTTCTTGCTTTTTAACAATATTGGCATTTCGATTCAACATTGTTCTTTACGACTTTAGGTATTATTAAATATCACAAAATATGGCTCAAAATGTCTTTTGTTTACGTTTGCTATTTTTAAAACGTGTCAACTCAAAATAACATTGTCGAGTCTGGGCGTATATACGTAATGAGTTATATTATAAAAGAAATAGAAAATTTTCCTGTGTTTCTTCTATACAGTTATAGAATATTAAATGCAACAACAACAGGATTAGCATTTAACATTTGACATATTTCAACATAAGATAGAGCTTCAACCTGTTCTTCAGTTATACCTTTACCTTGAGTTCTAGCTACTATTTGAAATAACATATAACGATAACATTCATGAACCATGTTGGAATGCCAAGTCGTTTTACCATTGCAACAACTTCATACATAAACTTTTGCCAGTACGGTGGTGTTCCTGGTATTTGTCGTAAAAATAAATATGCTTGCTCTTGACAAACTAGACTTTTCAATTTGTTTACATCAGACTTTATTTGGGATGCAGTAAGAGGTTGACCTTGGACTTTTTTCAAAGCTATATTAATGCTACAGCCACTTTCTTCTGTTCAATTACAAATTGTGCAAAAAACAGATATTCTGAATTTGTAGCAAATTTTCCACTATAATGCAGAAGTCGAGCATCAAAGTACTTAACAGGAGACAATCCAAATTTTTTTTCACCCATATACCCAAATCTTCCTTTTGGAAATAATACTGGGAATGCAAGCTCTTCACATTTTTGTCAGTCATAATTGATACTTGGTGCCTATTTTCTCCATGCAGGTGCAATATTATATATTTCATTTCCCAATGAACCTCTTTCAGAACTTTGTAAAGTAACAGGATAGTCTGGAAGCACTGACTGCAAACATGTTTCATTTGTTCCTTGTCGATATTCATTTAATGGATCATCACATTCTTCCATATTTTCATTTTCATTTGACCATACTTTGCTAGAACATGCATCTGTTTATCTATCTGTATCTGATGTGTCATTCTCTCCCAAGTTTTTAAGAAGTCCACTGATATTATTTATGTCAGCTGTTATATTATAATACAATGAATTATTGTGCTTTAGTCAGTTCAATGCATTTCCAACAAGTTGAGGACGCACTGCCTGAAAATATACATGACCTCTGAACTCAAGTTTCCGTTTAAGTTTAAGCATTATAATAG
This sequence comes from Trachythela sp. YZ-2020, assembly GCA_016169945.1. Classification (NCBI taxonomy): domain Eukaryota; kingdom Metazoa; phylum Cnidaria; class Anthozoa; order Malacalcyonacea; family Clavulariidae; genus Trachythela; species Trachythela sp. YZ-2020. The sequence goes on along the minus strand of JADLSH010000166.1, from coordinate 1,819,123 downwards.
TGAATTATAAAATCAGATTGCGCGGACTTGAAATCTGGTCCAGTCCTCGTTTTCGGATTTGAAACATTACATCAAGGTTTAGCTCTGCGTAGATTTTCTTCAGAACTTGACTTTCATTATGTGTGTTAAGCATGTTGCAGTTTAGATCGCCAAGTATAACGATGGGATTTCTTAATAACAAGGCTTCAGTATATATCGGTTTAAATGTAGACTCAAAATAGTTTAATGGGCAGTCTGGGGTCTATATGTTACGCTAATAACCAGAGATGAATGAATGAATGAATGAATGAATTTAATTGTCACCAAATTGTTATATACAGCATTAAATTATAGAGTAAATTACAATAGTATATAAGATAAGTTATAATAAAGTATAATTTACAAATAGTATCATGTGACGAGGTTTGATTTGAAACCATTAGGCTTATTTAATATCAAACCTCCTCTTATTTCTAATTTTTAATTACGAAAAAAATAATATGTATTATCAAAGTTATGAATACAGATATGTTAATTAGTTGATATACAGTGAGCAAAAGTGAGTTTTTAATTTCTTTACAAAACAAGAAAGCGATTTACTATTTACAATGTACTTTTCCAAACTGTTGTAAAGGAATGGACCTTGATACTTTATTGAAAATTGTCGTATATTAGTTCTAGGTGTTATAATGTGAAATTCATTGGCTCTCCTAGTGTCATAATTATGTACTTGCTTATTAATGTAAAACATACTTCCGAAATGCCCTGGCAACAGGTTATGTTCATACGAAAACATAAACTGTCCTGTTTGTAATTTATGGATATCATTAAATTTTAATAGCTGAAAATTCTTAAAGATCAAACCTGTAGGAGTCAAATCTACTATTATTTATAATTCTAACAACACGTTTTTGAAGAATCACCAAACGAGATAAATTAGACGAATATGTGGACGCCCAAACAATATTACAATATTGTAAGTATGGGTACACCATTGAATAGTACAATGTTAACAAGGAATGCTTTAAAAGAAAGAAACTAGATTTACGCATGATTCCTATTGATTTGGAAATCTTATTTGACACATGGTTAATGTGAGATTTCCAGGAAAGGTGTTCATCTAAAACAACCCCAGGAAAACAACTTCTTCAACTTGACTAATTTCTCTATCATTTAATACCACCCTGAAGTCCGATTGCAGCCTTTTTTGTCTAGGACTGAAAATCATAAATTTGGTTTTATCTACATTTAAAGATAATTTGTTCACTCGAAGCCAAATCGAAATTTTTTCCAACTCTTGGTTGATAACATTAATCAAGTGCACCGGATTTGCATGGGAAAAGAATAAATTTGTGTCATCAGCAAATAAGATTAATTTTGCCAAACTTGAAACATTGCATATGTCATTAATATATATCAGAAACAACAACGGACCTAGGATTGATCCCTGTGGTACTCCACATGTTATAGACTTCATGGTAGAAGACGATTCATCAACCTGAACAAATTGCTTCCGGTCAGAAAAATAGCTTTTGATCCAGTTCAGCGCTATGCCACGAACACCATACCATTCCAGTTTTGCAAACAGAATGCTATGGTCCACCGTATCGAAAGCTTTAGATAAGTCCAGGAAAATTCCAACAGCGAATTCTTTTTTATCGATTGCCTCAGAAATTTTATCGTACAAATCAACAAGAGCCAACAACGTTGAGTGGCCCTTTCTAAAACCATATTGGTTAGCACATAAAATGTTATGTTTGTTTAAATATTTTAATAACCTATTATAAAATACTTTCTCTAAAATTTTTGAAAATGCAGGTAAAATGGAAACAGGTCTATAGTTACTAAAAATGGATTTGTCCTCAGCCTTATACAAAGGAATAACTTTAGCTATTTTCATTTTATCCGGAACGATCCCTCTCGACAGAGACAAGTTCAAGATGTGTGTTAAAGGTCTTGAAATTAAGTCAATAGATAATTTAATGACAGACATTGAAATGTTATCATAACCTGCAGCTTTTCCAGATGGAAAGGCTTTGACAATAAGTCTGATTTCATTTTCTAATACAGGCTGGAGAAAAATAGAATTTGGGAATTCCCCTGAAAGGTATGATTCAGTAGGAACCGGGGATGCTGGAATTTTCCTAGCTAGCGAGGGTCCTACATTACTAAAATAGTCACAAAAATTATTGGCAATTTCTATAGGATTCGATATTTCCCTTCCATCTCGTTTAAAGACAGCGTTCAATCTAGGTCTTGAAGATTTCCTATTAATAATGCTGTTTAATATTTTCCATATTTCTTTCATATTTGCTTTATTATCAGTGAGTTTCTTATCAAAATAAATGCGTTTTGCGATTCTAATAGAATGTGTTAATTTATTTTTATAAATCTTATATTTACTTTCAGTTATTCGATTTTGTAAAAATTGCTTATATAATTTGTTTTTCTTATTTATGGACTTCCTAAGGCCCTTAGAAATCCAAGGCTTACATATTTTAGAGTTACTTTTTACTGTTCTTATTGGGAAACAATTATTATAAATGTTCGAATAGGTATCATGAAACTCCGTGTACGCTTGAACTGGATCAAAATTGTCTTCTATCAAGGTCCAGTTTACACTTAGTAAATTTTCTTTAAATTTTTGTATGTTCCTTGAATTTTTATCTCGAAAAGTTATAGTGTCGTGTTTTATTTGGTTGTTGTTTTCAAATATTATGGAAAAAATAGGAAGATGATACGAAATGTCAGAAAAAGAGACCGTTTTTGTATGACAATCAAAGTGATTGGAAGAATATTGTCAATTAATGTGGTGGTGTGAGCTGTGATTCTAGTTGGACGTGTGATACGGGGATACAGCATGTTAGAAAAAATGCTATCTACAAATTCACCGGTTTTGTTATGACGTTGATAATTCATAAAGTTTATGTTAAAATCACCCATTATAAAACAGCATTTGTGTTCTCTCGATATTTTTTCAGCTAAACTATTAAATTCATGAACAAAAGTATTGAGATTTTGATCTGGTGGTCTGTAAACAACTCCAACAATAGCATTTTTCCCTTGAGAATTAATCACCTCAATAAATAATGCGTCTATTGAATTTGAATCTGAAAAGTGCAAATCGTTTCTGCTCTTAAACTGGAGTTCATTTGATAAATACAATCCAACGCCACCACCTGTTCTATTTTCCTGTGTTTGTGAATAAAGGTGTAACCGTGAATTTCAACATTATGATCTGCCTCTTTTAACCACGTTTCAGTAATACCAATAACGGAAAACTTAATACCAAGACCAGACAACCAGTCAGTAAATCGCGAACTGTTTTGCAAAAGACTTCGAATGTTTAAATGAAGCGTTGAAAATGCTGGATTAGCAAATTTGCATTCATTTCTAAACATTTCATTAAATTGGTCCTCAAGATAATATTCACAAGGAGTATTGTTTAGTTCGTCAAGCAAATTATCATCTGGGTCTAAATGATTATTTAAAGCAAGATGGTGTTTACTGTTTAATAACAGAGGATTGAAAAATAGTGAACTTAGCCTATCTTCATCGTAAAACAATCGGGCCATTTTGAAATTCATAAATAGCCAAAAGAAAGCTTTCATCATCTAGTTCATAAAAGGGTAGAGCATTTGCATATGTAGAAGCCATAGTTGTAATATATAAATATAATATATGAAATGTTATACCTTATTTTATAATACATTCTGGTCAGTTTTGACCAAATCGTTTTTCTTTTATCACTAATTTGTCCAGGACGAAATAGGCGATCTTTCCCTCTTGTTTTGCTTGCTTTAATCTCGGCATTTGCTCACGACGTTTCGCCATTGTGGCTTCGGCAACGTCTTCGTTCACATAAAGGCCATTAGGTTTATGTACTCTAGCTTGCTTTAGGATGTGGTTCTTTTCTTTCCAATCATATAAGCGGCATACGATCGGTCTTGCTAGGTTCCTTGATGAGCTATCAGGTTTGCCAACACGATGTGCACGCTCGATACGGGGCTCGGAAGCTAGACCAAGCTTATCCTTCAAAATAGATTTCACCAATGCTTCGGAGTCTTCCCACGTTTCATTCGGTTTCTCGGGAATCCCGATTACTCGAAGATTATTACGTCTGCTTCGGTTTTCTAGGTCAGTAGTTTTATCGCAATACTTGTTGAGGGACATTTTGACATTCGCTATTTCGTTCGTGATTGACTGGATTTCAATTTGTTTATTGTCAAGGTCTTTCTGCTGGGAGGCAATGTCCTTTTGCGAGTATTCCAAGCTGTATTTTAACTCAGCTACATCTTTCACCAAACCATCTACTCTTGCTGTTGTAGCTTTAATCAAGGAATCAATCATAGATTTAAAAGCGCTTTCCTGCTGCGCCATTAACGCTTTAACTGTCGACAAAGATATATACTCGTCTTGTACGTCATTATTATCAGAAGTTTGAGCTTTCGCTTTTGATTTTGGTGGCATTATATACTAAAGCCGTTGAATTACTTAGACAAATTTAATGATTTTAAGGAGCTTGAAAAGACACGTCTGCACTCGCTCACGAACTACAGGAATAGGTCTTGCATTTCTTGAGTTGTAAACGGAGCCACAATTGGTGGAAGTGATCGTCGGAGACATGGGATAAGTGCTGGAGTTTATGGCATTTTATATCGGATCGAACATATGCACATACTCCTCCCCCGATTTTATTAAGTCGATCCAATCGGAATAGCCTAAAACCCTCAATTTCAATTTCTGCATTGCTTACTGTAGAATTAAGCCAAAACTCGGATATAGGGAGGACGTCGAATTTATGATCTCGTGTTAGTTCTTTTGACTCAGAATCAATTGTACTAGTATGTGGCATACTTTTATTGGACGTATTCATAGTCATGAGGATGAAGCATACCAAATGAATCCCTTGCATGCGAATCATATACTTTCAATAAACCATTGGAGTCAATGAAGATGGATATAGTAATATTTTCAATTGTTAGTAAAAATGAATTAAATGCTTCTTGCTGTAATTGCATTAAAGCAGAATCTAAAGGCATGACAAATGGAATGCTTTCATTCAGAATAGGTAAATGAACGTTACAAATTGCAGTATAACTTTCACTGAACTCAACGGAATAATCAGTATCTTCAACTGTAACCATTGTCGGCAATTCTGTAAGTAACAAATATTGTTGTCTTGATAACCTTGATAACATGGAATATAATTAATCTGATATTGAACCATTACGGTAAACATATATTCGGGAACACAAACTCATATATTAGGGAACACAGGTACACATTGTCGACCTGCATTTTGACCAAAGACATCAACATTACCTTGACTGTAAGGAGCATGAATAGTCTTAGCAGGATTATTAAAAACAGGACCAGGGTTCACCTCAATGTCTCCACTAAGGCTAAGTTGGCAATTATTTTTCCTGTGATTTATATCCTTAAAGGTAGCATTCTCTGGTACATATAAATGATTTTGATTTTTGCACAACTGTTCCCCTATCTTTTTATTTTTGTGATTAAATCCACAGTGTTTTGAAATATGTGCTTTTAAAACAAATCGCTGACCTGTCAGTTTCCTTTTAATAAATTGAGAGAAATAGTGAGTATGGTTTACTCTGTTACTTTCATGACTAGATGCATATTTATAGCGGTGAATGTGGGATGAGCGGGGTATCTCAACCTTCTACTCTTTCTTAATAGACGACAGAGTTTTTTTCCTGAAATTCTACTAGGCTCTCTATCACGTTGTCGTTGGTGTTTTGAACCGAGTGCCATTTTTCAAACTTAAATTTTAAATAGCAGGATCTGTATTTCTGTGTTTTAATTGGTCTAAAGTTATCAACACTCCCTGTATTGTATATGAAGTTAATATCACTTTGTTCATGGACATGTATATCTGTACTTATATCATTCATATCTTTTCTAGCTTTATCAATTTTAGCATGAATATCTATAGTATTGTAATGACTTGTACTTTTGTAAGGCATACTTTTGAAAGTCATACTTTTGTGAGGCATACTTTTGGAAGTCATACTTTTGGAAGTCGTATTTTGGGAAGTTGTGCTTTGACCATTAAAATATTTCAGTTTCATGGCATTCAAAGAAATGAAATGCGAGTTTCCTTTCAAAGGTTTGTAGAAATACATACCTGTACAAATATAAACAAGTGTAAACTTTTCTTTTCGCTGACAAAAATATTTGTTTATCGTATATAAAGTTTTAAATATAAATCAGTGATCTCGCCGCGGTCCGTGCTCCATAAATAATTCGTCTTCCCCCCCGTAACCTGTTGATCGCAGGATATCATCGCCGTAAATCTATAAAACCGCGCGTAGTTTATTGCTCGTGTCGACGTTTTACGGGGGGAACATAGATAGACGCCTAACGGAATGTAGGGATAGATTATTGAATTAAAAGTAACATAAAGGAGACAAAAAGAGGAATAATGCCGTTTACAATGACATTGTGTGATAAAGAAACAAAATCCACAATCAGGGCTGTTTGTTTCGAAGAAAGCATGTTCAATAAGTTTACCGTCACCCGAACATATGATCTAAAATATTTTAAGTTAAAAAAAGGAATGGGTGCTTACAGCGACTTGGAGATCTTAATCACAACTGACACAAGAGTAGCAGAGTCTATGTTTCAATTCACCATCGAAAAGAATTATTTCAAAATATGCCAAGTTCTACGACGTGAAACTTCTAATATCAGGTTTTTAAACATTACCTGTAAAGTTATATCAATTGAAGATGTACAAACAGTGGGAAAATACCCTGATGAAAAATTAAAAAGAGACATATTTCTCGCAGATGAAAGTGGTCATTTATATTATGGCGTCAGAGAGCAGAAACAGTTCATTTCAAAGAAGGGGATATCTTGGAGATAGAAAATGCTGTTACATCATCATTCAACAGCACAATTACCGTGACCACAGGTGGAGAGACAACTATTAGTGTGAACAATAATGTTACTGATCTTAATCTACCAGCCAGTGTAGCTTCATCAACTAAGAAGAGTTCTACAATCACTCGCATTGAAACAAATGTCGCTGCCTTTAAATATTTTAAATGCCAGTATCGATGCATAAATTGTCGTAGTGATGTCGATGCCACTAACTCCAACGTAGCTAACAATGGCACAGTCATTTTAAATTGTCAAACTTGCTCTACTACCTTTCTAGAGAAATGTGCTAGAGTAGAAAACGAATGCCAGATAAGGTTGTCATCAAATCACCAATGGTTTACTGCAGGAACTGGAGTAAGTATATTATGGGGAGTATGCACGTCGCACTTCCAAATTTCAAAATTAGTAATGTTGCAGTTTCAAAACTGATTGGAAAGAAAGCGAATTGAGCACGCTTTTGTGGTATCAAGTAGTCGAGGGGAACCTTCACTTAAAGTGTATAATTATTATGCAATGAAAATTTCGATATCGGGATTCTTGCATTATCTGAAAATTTCATCTTTTTCGATCATATTAATACCAACCTTGTTGAAAAATTCCAACTGGAAGTTTGTAAATTTAAGTTTGACTATGAACTATAAACTGGCGAAATTTGACGCGCGATGCAGAGAGGTATTATGACGTATGCAGTGTGACACAGTGCGCTCTTTCGATCTGTAAATACTATAAACATTGTAGATTTGTCTGGGTAGAATTGGGATTTTGAGGGATTTTGAACAAAATCCAAATGAATCTACTTTCTGTAGGAGCGATGCGATGAATAAATCGATACAATGATATCATTATCTCGCCTCTACTCATTGCGATCGGACGTGCTATCGTGAGGTCTGTCATATTATAATCCTACAACATTGAAATGGCTGAAACTATAAATCTGTCGGACAAGGATTTCACTGCTTCCCACACTACATTAAATGAGCATCAAAAAATATTAGACAAAGGCAAACTTAAGTGGCAAGGATGTTTTGAAGAATTGCAAGCCCTAATAAACCAAGAGCTTGGGCTGCAAACGAAATGGTCCACACCAAGCGGCGGCTCGAAGTTATGTGAGAATGACGGCCTAACAATACGTTGGTATATTAAAAGCTCTACTCTTACGATAATTTAAAACATAAACTCGCTTTGCAAGCTAGTAAGGATTTGGAAGCAGGCGACGACGACGAAGCCGCGTTGAAAGAAGTTTCGCGAGACGAAGAAGATTGTACTATTAATGAATTAACTGATACAATATCTACATACTTGGAGCAGAAGATTAACAACTTGAGTGCAGTCGTTACAAGAAAGAGACACTCGGTATTCTACATCGCAAGAGAACGAGATAATTGCCTCCCAGGAAAAGCAGGAATTAAAGGCAGAGAACAAGGCGCTTAGAGATAAAGTTACTAGCTTATCCCTCATAGCTTCTGACCTAAATACTAAAATTAAGGAGAATGACAATGAACGATTAAGTTTGATAACAGCAATAAGATTATTGCAAACTGATTCAAGATCTGACATATCTCAGCATGACTGGCAACATCGAAGAAAGACACAGACTAGAGATACCTATGAGACGGACAAGTCAATTGACATTCAGGAATGCAGCATGCCTACAACAAACCGATTTGCAACTTTGAATGATATGCATAGAGGCGGCAACGAAGTTAGTGAACAAAGTACTCCAGATAATTCACCACCTTTGAACGACTCGGGTATACTCGGAGAATTAGCAATGACAGACGAAGGAGCGGAGGCCTAAAAGATACCCGAAATCCAAGATTCAGCAAGATACATAGACAATCAGACTCTAGTCAATCAGCTGTTATTATGGGCGATTAGCATCAAAACATCCCCCGGAGCTAAGGCCGATGACATGGCCACAGTATAAAGACTACCAGTAGGGCCACTCGGCGATGCAACATGTAGCCGGCTTTTTATGCAAAAATATGCAGTTTACTGGCCAGGAAAGTTAGTCCAGCTTGCTTATTGGCCAGAAAAAGCAATTGACTGGCTGCCAATGCGTAATGAGCGGCCTGGTCGTCTCTATACTGTGACATGGCTCACTACGTTAAGCCAACACTATTAACAAATCCCAGTTGTATCATTATGCATATAGAACTAATGACCTAAGAAACAAGCAATCTCAGGCCTTAATCGAATCCGTCCTCAAATTGGGAAAAGCATTGAACAAGAATGCAACGAAGTTTCACTAACCTTCTCATCGGTCATTACAAGAAGTGACGAAGCAAGAATGGATGACAAGGTAAAGACATATAATGATCTACTATCTAAAACATGCTTTGAACAAAACTGGGGATTTATCGATAATGGTAATATTGACAAATCCCAGCTACACAATTATGGGTTACATTTAAATAAGAAAGGCTGTGGATCATTAGCCAGAAACATTAAACTACACTTAAGTCATTGACTATCTAATATATATCATAACTTTGCGGAGATTCCCACAGATCCACAAAACTCGACAATTTATGAAAGTGAAACCGTTTATCCAAAACTTAAGGGATTTACAATTGAACATTTAAACATTACCAGTTTATTGAAGCATATAGAGGAACTTACATTATAAAATAACATGTATATAACGCGTGCTCTGATTGGTCGAGACCCGTTTTGGATCAGGCCATCCAAACACGGAAGACTATCGTGTTGTTGTTATTTTATAAAACAATTACTTTATGGTTTCCGTGTTTGGATGGCCTGATCCAAACACTTGGGAATGTTGCTCGAGTTAAGAAAAGCTCGCAAAATCACTCGCCTTCGGCTCGAGATTTCGCGCGCTTTTCTTAACTCTCGCAACATTCCCGCGTGTTTGGATGAGGCCATCCAAACACGGAAACCATAAAGTAATTGTATAATATTCGCGCACAATCAACCTTTTGACATATTGTGTATCAATGAAACTAGACTGGACAGCTCTATACACAATTCTGAAGTCGAAATATTAGGGTACGAACTGATAAGACTTGATCGAAACCGGTACGGTGGGGGAGTCGCACTTTACTTACGAAACGTTATTACTTACACAAACCGATCTGACTTAATACCAGAAAATGTGGAAGCAATTTGCCTTGAAATTAGAAAACCTCGAACCAAACCGTTGCTAATTTCCACCTGGTATCGCCCACCAAGTGCAAATATAGAATTACTTAATCTTTTTGAGAACTTTCTTCAAAGCATTGAAAACGAAAGCAAAGAAATCATTATTACAGGGGACTTCAACTGTGACTTGTTGAAGGAAAACACCAACAACAGTAACACTAAATACTTTAAAGACTTGTTAGATATTTACCTCCAACAACATATCGGCAAACCCACAAGAACAACTAACTCAACAGCAACATTGATAGATGTCATATATAATCACTAGAATTGACGAGATAAAAATCATAGATTCAGGGGTCATAGAAATAGGTATAAGCGACCATAGCTTGGTTTATATATGTAGGAAGATTGGAATCCCTAGAGAAAAACAAAAAAAAATTCATACAAGGCAGTTTAAAAATTTCAAAACTGCAGACTTCCAAAAAGACCTAAACCAGGTATTTAGAAATTTTAATCATCATTCAGATTCCAATATTGCGTGGCGAGAATGGAAAGAAACTTTTCTTCAAATTTCTGACCTTTATGCCCAATGTCGGTCAAGAAAAGTTAAAACTGAATACCAACCTTGGTTAACCAATGAAATTTTGCAACTTAGTTACCATCGAGATTACTTGAAGAGGAAATCGATTAAATTTAATTCATCTACATATCACAAAGCATATAAAAAATGTAAAAACCAACTTACTCATCTCATCAGAAACACAAAAACCCATTATTTCAAAACGCAATTGGGAGGAAGCAACAATAGCAAAGATAGTTGGAAATGTATTAATACATTACTAAACAGGAAATCCAAAACAACTATTATTAAAGAAATTAAAATCAACAACAAAAGCGTCACAGATGATGAAAACATAGCCAAAGTATTTAATAAATTTAGTATTTAGAGATTGGAACTAATCTCGCTGAGGCGATACCTACAAATAATCTTAGTCCACTACAGTATATTACCCCTGTGACCAACGAGTTCACATTTAACAGAATCACAGAGGCGGAACTGATCAACATACTTAATAAAATGAAATCAAGTAAAACACCAGGACTTGACAGAATAAGTAATAAGCTATTAAAAGCTGCAGGAAATACCACAATTCAATCTCTTGGTCATGTTTTCAACTTAGTTTTGAGTACAGGTGTATTTCCAGAAAACATGAAGTTAGCTAAAGTTACTCCAATTTACAAGAATGGCGATAAAACTAATTTTGGAAACTATAGACCAATTTCGGTAATTTCAGCTATAGCAAAAGTTTTAGAGAAATTAATATATGACCAACTGTTTACTTTCTTAGATGATAACAAAATTATCTCAAACCAACAATCAGGTTTTCGTCCGGGGCATTCAACTGAAACTGCACTTTTACAATCAGTGAATCAATGGCTACTAAATATCGATAAGGGTATAATAAATGTATTATTTTTAGATCTCAAGAAGGCCTTTGACACTGTAGACCATAAAATTATTTTATTAAAGCTTGAGCAGTATGGAATTAGAGGGAAGTCCTTGGACCTTTTTAACTCATATCTTCGCAATAGACAACAAATTTGTAGCATTTCATGCACTGGAACTTCACCCAAGGAAATAGAAAATAGGATTAATGAAGACTTACATAACGTAAACAAATGGCTTGAGACTAATAGACTGACACTAAATACTGATAAAACTGAATTTATGCTAATAGCCTCAAAAAGGAAATTAAAACAATACTCCGAAGATCCACACATTCTAATTAGCAATCACACAATAAGACAGGTGACAAACAAAAAAGTCTTAGGAATCACTCTTAACGAAGAACTAAAATGGAAAGAACATAATGACGCTCAATGTAAAACAATTTCCAAATCTATAGCACTGTTAAAAAGAGCAAGACCATATGTCTCTCAAAACACTCTCATTAATATGTTTAATTGACTGGTTTTACCACATTTTGCGTACTGTTCAACTGTGTGGAATGATGGTAGTCGTGCTCACATTGATAAACTCTATAAAATGCAAGAACGAACAGCTAGGGCAATAACTGGTTCGAATTACGAAATAAGATCAAGAGAAATTTTTGAAAAGCTAGGATGGGAACCTATTGAAAACACGTACAAAAAACGTGACATCAATATGACGTTTAGAGCACTGCGAGGGGAACTACCGGAACATATATCAAAAATGTTTATCATTAACCACAACAATGCATACCATCTTAGGAGTATAAACGACTGTAAACTTCACTTGGATAAGCCAAATACTGAATTCATGAAAAAGAGCTTTTCATATCGAGGAGCCTCCGCATGGAACAACTTGCCAAATGATATTACTGGCAGACAGGCACAACTGTCCAGGAATAGCTTTAAACATTTACTTAATAGCTACTTCCGAAATTTACCAAACCCAATTTGAGGTGACGTTTTGTGGATCTGTGGGAGGTCTTGCAATTATTTTATAAATAATTATATAATTCTGATTATTTGTATAATATAGAGTTTGTACGCTTGAATACTTTTTAAACTTAAATTATATAATATAAACTTAAACTTAAACTTGTTTATGTTATTTTTATCCATGTAATTATCTAATTGAACGGCCCTTTGAAAATCAGTTTTTATGCTGAAAGGCTACCGTTGTTAAAGAACTTTAAATAATAATAATAATCACGACACGTCGATTTGTAACATATAAGCCGCCGAAATGCGAATTCGATGTTGTAGGCTTTCGCTTGTTAGATTATATGCGGTTTGGACTGTCGTTTATCGTGCTATAATTATATTGTAGATAGTTTAGATATAGCTGATATTATAGAGTCGTTCGAACTATAATAGAATATGCAAAACAAACTGACCATAGTAAACTCAGTAGAAACTACTGTAAGCATGACATGCAAATTAATACTAATATACTTGGTACTAAATAGACATGGGACCAAGTGTAGTAATAATAACCTAGATATGTAAAGAACAGCTAATAGCCGATTTTAGCGGCGCTTTGAGGCCGCGAAAAGATATATTTACTTAGCACAAAATACGTATAAATGCGCAACTGAACAAAATGAAATGCGTTGAACTAACAAAAACTATCCTAAGGTCCTTTATATGCGAGACATTTACTGACATTATGCGAGAACTATTGTATGACCATTTGAAAACAAACAATTTATTATATATAGCGTAGATATGATAGCGTATATATAGCTGCTTCATTCAAGCCAAAACAAAAGAAAGGTAGATATGATAGACTTTATTGCTGCGGAGCGAGCGAGCCTGAAGCGAGCGAGCGTAGCAGCAGCCTAATATGTGCAGAGAGGGAGTTTTGAAGTAAATTTTATTTAGCGCATGGAATTGTGGTCGTGCGCGCTTGCTATGCACAGAGTTTATCGAATTTCTAAAGCTTTTTCAAGTCTATTTTGACCATTCAAGGTAGGATATTTTGTCTTTTGTTTATATGTTACGTTTACATTTGTTACATGAAACGCTGAAAGCACACAATCGATCGCAGCTAGATTCAGTGTCTGTTCATATCACTGATCTGAAAATATATTTTCAGATCAGTGGTTCATATATATAAACTAGGGTACCTGCAAGGTAGGGAATGCTGCGGGACTGTTATTATCCTTTAGCTTCTTGAAACAAACATGCAAACAAATATGCAACACAAATTATATTCAGTAGACGGCCAGACGGTAATTATTAATTGGCATTGACCCAGTGGCTTGCGCGCTGTCAGTAGATGCATACCCTAGCATAGTTTGCAGGATAAGACAAGCTAAATATATCACGAAACATGAAAGACATCAAATTTTCAAAATATCACATGGAATTCCCACATGAAACCCATGTTTACTGCGATGAGTAATTTGACACTGCCACGCAAGGAGATTTGCATATTTTTGTAGCCTATAAAAGCGTTAAAAATATATACATGTGCGCAAAATAATTTTGCATTTGGAAAGCTATAAACGAAAGCGTTGTTCCATCATTCTGTTCTTACTTTGCTGGATATGCGAGTCACCTACATGTAAAGCACAACTCATTTCAACTCATTGCCATTCGAATATTTGTCTTAGTGCGCGCAGAACTGAGACCCTGTCTGTTCTGACAATAATATGTGAACGCGACTAGACAAAAATATTAAGCCCATTGTAAAATAGGAATAAAAACATATTTCTATGCCTACAGTAGCCTATTTAAAAGGTCAAACCTTGCACAAATCAGAATTATTCAGTGCAATTTAGACGATCAATTGCATATCTGTACCTTTGTGTCAAGTTCACGCGGAGTCACAATCGTCAAGCGGCATACACGAAACATCACTTGATGCAAAATATGGAAATCAGCAAGAGAAAACAAACGCGAATGGATAGAAAAACCTTTTAAAGATCGACATCTCTATGTAAGACTTCCATGCTTTACAGCACTAACAGCTCAAGCAAAGTCGATAGCACATTAGCAGAATATATAGTTTATATATAAACAGACACTGAATCTAGCAGCGATCGATTGTGTGCTTTCAGCGTTTCATAGATATATAAATTGAGATTGCCAACTTTCCAAAAAGGAGTAAACAAATGTAAACGTAACTTATAAACAAAAGACAAAATATCTTACCTTGAAGACTCCGTCCGTGAAAATCGAAGACTCCGTCCGTCAAAATCGAAAAGCACATGGACTCTGTGACATCTCTGCTGTGACATGGAACTGAGTGAGTTTAAAATTTGTGTTCTGCGCATAGCAAGCGCGCACGACCACAATTCCATGCGCTAAATAAAATTTACTTCAAAACCCCCTCTCTGCACATATTAGGTTGCTGCTACGCTCGCTCGCTTCAGGCTCGCTCGCTGCGCAGCAATCTGCACATATTAGGTTGCTGCTACGCTCGCTCGCTTCAGGCTCGCTCGCTCCGCAGCAACTATATATTCTGCTAATGTGCTATCGACTTTGCTTGAGCTGTTAGTGCTGTAAAGCATGGAAGTCTTACATAGAGATGTTTTTCTATCCATTCGCGTTTTCTTTCTCTTGCTGATTTCCATATTTTGCATCAAGTGATGTTTCGTGTGTACCGATATTAGTTCATTATAATCTACGCGTTTCTGCGCATTTAATGTAAATTAGAATCCCTTAACGTAGAGAAACCGCATTCTTTGTGGTTTATACTATTTGATCAGCTTTGTAAACATAGACAGTATCTGTATCATGCATGGTGTTCCAGCTTTGTAAACATAGATAGTATCTTATAATCGTTTTCCAGCTTGATACGTACTAGTTGGTGGGCGGTTAAACCACAGCGATCACATGTGGCGCTTACCACAATGATATAAAAAGAATAACATACTCCGTAGACAAGAGGTCTTCTGATTCAGTCTTCGTCTTGTAATGTTCACTGTTCTTATAAATAAAAGTCATATAACGTTGACTCATTGTGTGATTATTCTCGGTAAACACGTTACACGTGTATGCCGCTTGACGATTGTGACTCCGTGTGAACTTGACACAAAGTCACAGATATGCAATTGATCGTCTAAATTGCCTGACTGAATCATTCTGATTTGTGCAAGGTAAAAACCTATTAAATAGGCTACTGTAGGCATATAAATATGTTTTTATTCCTATTTTACAATGGACTCAATATTTTTGTCTAGTCGCGTTCACATATTATTGTCAGAACAGACAGGGTCTCAGTTCTGCGCGCACTAAGACAAATATTCGAATGGCAATGAGTTGAAATGAGTTGAAATGAGTTGCAGTAAACATGGGTTTCATGTGGGAATTCCATGTGGAAGAACAATACATGGAAAATATTGATATTTTGAAATAGATGTTACAAAATTTGATGTCTTTCATGTTTCGTGATATATTTAGCTTGTCTCATCCTGCAAACTATGTTAGGGTATACATCTACTGACAGCGCGCAAGCCACTGGGTCAATGCCAATAATTACCGTCTACTGAATATAATTTGTGTTGCATATTTGTTTGCATGTTTGTTTCAAGAAGCTAAAGAATAATAACAGTCCCCGCAACATTCCCTACCTTGCAGGTACCCTATATAGTTTCATTATACTGGAAGTGGTCGTTTGAAAGGGGAGAGGAGGAGAGAAACGGATTTCTCGCTTCTTCGTTTCTCTCCCCCCTCCCCTTTCAAACGCCTGCTACGCAGGCTAGAATTCTCCCATCCCAGCATGCCAAATATCCATCTGACTATCCATCGATATGCCACTGTACGAAGATATCTAAATAATCAAACACTGATTCGTTAACTTCATGTGTGCACTAAGAATGTAGTAATCAACCTCAAAGGATGAGACGCGTCTTATATAAGACGCGAACACACTCGTATAAATGGTCAAATTCTAATAAGTCGCGATTTATTGTGGAACAGTCTCAACCCCTGTTCTTATTTAAGTCGTGACTTACTAGAATTTGACCGTTTATACGAGTGTGTTTGCGTCTTATATAAGACGCGTCTTATGTTAGTTATGTAAGTCGCGACTTTAATATTTTCTTCCGGATAAATGGCCCTAATATTTGAGTCTCCCCAAGTAAATATTCACATATAGATAAGTCACAGTATACAAAGGCAGATAACAAAGATCACACACTCGCGTTCCTAAAACTCGTTTAGATTACAGCTTTTGACAAATATACACAAAAATACTGATGAGAAGACACAAGAATTCAGTCGGACTTACTCATTTTGCCCATCTTGGGTTATGCTTGTTGGTTGGCGATATTTTCCCCTGACTTATCAGAGAGAAAAGCCCCTGCAGTCTCTAATACTGTTCTGTGCGTGATAATCCCAGTGCTGAGTAATACATTCCGCAATCTCTTTACAACATCTGTACTCTCTCGCATCCTCTAACACAGCATCACTACAATGCCCACATGCGCCCCTTAAAATATATTCACATATCACACGGGGATGGGGCGACAATTGGGTTGTGGGTCAGGGGTAGGAGAAGTAATCCAAGATTCTGTGGCACTTATGATACCAGACGTTCGATGGGTGTTCATGCGTGATCGGATACTAGGGGTCTCGTTGGTAACGACATTAGCAGTGGCGCCGTGGCCGGGGGGGCCAATCGTTGAGACCCAACGGAAAATTGGAAATTTGTTATGTTGTCGGAATCTTGATGGTGAAACATACCTGCATATACGAATGCGAAAATATGGGAAGGGTCGAAACGTGGGGTAATACTCTGGAACCGAAAGGGAGGGAAATGGAGTCCACAGGAAAAGGAAAGGTCTCATCGTTTCACATGGCATTGATTTAGTTCTACGATCTTTGTTTGATTTACAAACGTAAATTGGTTAGTCGCCGGTTACAAGATCGGCGTTTGAGACGGTAGGGTGAACATTTACAATGGTCACAGATTCATCGGGAATGCTAATTTCACTAAACGAGACTGGGCTATTGACAACCGGGGTATTTATATTTGATTCGGTTGACTGGTTATTATCAACGTTCACAAGACTATTAGGGATACTAATTAGGTTTACACAGGCTGGGCTACTATTCGCAGAATCATCGGTTAATTTAGATATAAGCTCTTCAAGAGACCGCAGACTTGACTTAAGAATCGAATTATCATTTTTTGGGGTGTGCGGTACGTTGTATTGTTGGTCTATAAATTTCCCTATAAAGAAATAGGTAAAGTTTCAGAATCACACAGTGAAATGGATCGTGGTAATGAAAATTATGATGAAAAACTTTAGGTTAAAAATAGCAAGGAAACGAAAGTCTTCAAAAAAGTTACCTTATCATTTTAAAAGTTATTTGAAATAAGCTGATAAAATATTTGAAGCTAGTGGCCACAGCCACTTTAAAATTGATTACTCCAAATATTTTATTCTCGCAACATATAGACGTCATCGACAAAAAGACATCTTTGTCTATCTTCCCACGTAGTATATGTAATATATAAACACACTACATTCTCCATCCTTATCTCGTCTGACTGAACACAACACTTCATTCTGACAAGTGATTTGATTTATTTTTATTTATTTATTTATTTATACAAGAAAAAATTGATCAAAGCAATTACATTATAACTGTTGAGTATTTAATGACGTGACGTACAGACGTACAGTATATAAAGTTATTTGTTTTAACACGAGAAGATCAGAAGACAATAAAAATAACGTAGTGTATATGAAAACTAAAACTTTTGATTTTGCCATAAACGAGCTAGTAAAAGTCAGCATTATAAAGGCCGTTTTCACGCGACCTATACAAGTCACGTGTGTAATTAGTCGCGTGTGCATCCCAAGAAAGTTGTATGTAATTCGACTTTCATGGCGTGCACGCGAGGACTAAAACCAGAGGTGTAGTGGGGGGGGGGGTTAACGGAGGCGGAGCCCCTTGTTAAAATCCCATGTCGATTTGGGGGGCTGAGCCCCATTCTATGATCTTAACCTAGAAAGTTATTTTAAACTGTATAGTAACATATATCTCTTGTCTAATTTGAAATCACTTGATTAGCTCGTGTCGTCATGAGTTTTTTCTTATTCCAATTCTTATTACTTAAATGCAGTCATGAGACCTCTACAAACGGACATTATAACGCGGGACAGTTCGTGTAAAAATCCGTGTATAAGGAACAATTACCGACGATAAACATGAAAACTTTGTCTCTACTGAATCTCTAGACAGCAAACACCATGCAACCACACTTTTAAAGTCATTACCCAAACGTAGTTTTAATTATATTCTTTCATTGCGTACAGTATATTCACTACGTGTGAATTTATGTTCGGCATTTCAACTAAATCTCATATATCTAGTGTAGGTAGCGATGAACAATATTCTTGAGGCCGGTGTCAATGAGGGATATTGTAGGATCATACTATGCTTTACCTGAAAATATAATAGACGTTTCAAAAAAACGAGCGAAGGTCCTTCGTCTGGAAGTTTTTAGTGACTTAAACTTAAACCCTGCCGCACACGAGAGCTCTTGGCTGAAGTAACGACCTCGCGAGGTCGTGTCATCAGCCACACTCTCTCCCGTGCGCATGGTTTTTGCTGAGAATTCTGCTGCAGCCTCTCGTGGCGGTGAGCTCAGCCAAGAGCTCTCGTGGGCGGCAGGCTTAAGGGCCTTCGCTCAAAACGTCGAAGTTCTTGTTACATAGTTTTCAGGTAGTTTGATCCAACAATCTCTTAACTAGAAATGAATCATCTCCATTTAGTAATCTGTTTGATATTTTGCGCTCAAATTTCTGTGTATGAAGATTGAATATTCCAAATCATCCAAATCACCAGAGTGTAAAATGAATGCAAGCAGCCAGTACGAAACTATGCAACCAAAATAACTTTCTTTCAAATTATTTTAACCCCCGTGGATAACTATGTTCGAGCGACTTCTGAACATTGCATTCTTCACCATCGAGTCGAAGGAATACTAAACGTGAAGGCAGTGAAATAAGCCAGCCGCTCTAGATTTTGGGTAAGTCTTTCACTTTACGTGTTATTTGTTGGTTTGTAACTGTTTTTCAAAACAATTATTAATGCCTAGCAGCATTTCGTGCATGTATAGTGAATCTTATTGCTAATCCTTTATATATGCGTAATTAGTTTTGATATTATTTTCGTGTTTTACCTAACCTGTCATCCACCAGCATTTCATACTGTATAAACTGATTTACGAAATATTCACACATTTTTGGACGGTCAATCGACTGTACACTGGGTGTCCAATATAGAAGTGTCGGTAGTTTGAAACCACTTTAATTTAACTGATCCTATGAATGGCTTGTTTCAATTAAGACAAAGAGTTATGAATCATATGCATACTAATTTAACGTATACAATATCAAATGGTTTGCTTTTCATGTTCATAAATGAAAAGGCATATATTTCACTCCATAAGTACTACCATGCATTTAAAAACTGTTAATGTAATTGTAAAGCGTTTCTAATACTTAATTGCAGAAACTGATTCAACTTTAAGCGTGTTCTATGACTATGTCAATGCGAGAAATATTGCGTGATTGATTCATTTTGTGTTTGAACCATTATTGCCTGGCTATACTTGAAACATATACTTATATAATACTTACTATTATACTGTATATCGATTTAAGTAAACTGAAATTTGTATTTTATCGATTCTATTGGCTATTGCATTGGTTTTATTTATCTAATAAAAAAATAACTCCAGTTTTGAGATCACGCATGCAAATCACAATGTCAAAACGTGTTCTGTAATGAAATATGAAAGTATACTTAATACTATATTTATCCACAAAATTTTTAAAAAATAGCGTAAAAATATGTATCAGACCGATTAATCCAGAATGTGTATCTTATACGATACAAATTTATCGCATTCTAGTTAATTTTGGGCCAGCAAAAATGGAAGAATCGCTATATCGTTTATTTATTGCTGCCTTGCCGTTGGCCGTTTGGCCCATATTCCATAAACTATCTCATTCAATAGTTCAATCAGATTGAATTAATTAGCTACATTACAAATTTCAAATTAAACATCATTAGAAACCCAATGAAATCTTTGATGCTTAATCCAGTTCTTAATTCAGTTTTGCTATGTCTTTTAACATAACGAAGAAAATAAGTTACTGCAGTGGCTGTTGGTAAGTGGCATTTTATTAAAGGTTTCAAGGCAGCGCTAGTGCACAGTCCAGGGGGTACAAGTCTTCTAGAAATACGGTACTTTGACTCGCCCCGAATAAAAAAATCAATTTTTGCTGACGAGAGTGACCATGCAAAAATTGAATAGGATATCAATAACTCTAAAGGCCTGTTCACACGATCAGATTTGTCGGATTCGATTCTCCTCCTGACGTATATGATTTCACGCAATACAGCAACAACTACATGCACTTCTCGCCAGGTATGAGCCAATCCAGTAAACTGATCCAGTAAATCACATGCGTCAAGAGACAACAAGAGAATTGGATCCTCGTGTGAACCAGCATAACTTCCAGACGAAGAGCCTTCGCTCGAAACGTCGAAGTTCAGGTTCTTGTTGAATTTTTCATGTTGATTGCTCCTAAAAACCCGAAGCTTATTGCCAATATTGGACTAGCTTTAATTAAGTGTTCTCTTGCGAATTTACATAAAAAACGAAGGTCTCGGAAATAACTCCAAAATACACAGCATAAATCTTCTGGCGGTCACAGATTTAAAAAGAAGTTTCTCTATAATGATTCGTTTTCAAATATAATCATGTACAGTAAGTCCCCGCATATAAGAAACCGACATATCAAATCAGGCTGTTCAGTTTCTTATATGCGAGACAAAGTTTCAAACAGAGGCTGCCACATGCAGTTTCGTATATATTAACAAGAAACTGAGTTATATGTGATAACTTTAAAGTAAAGAAATCAGTGTGAAGTATCATACGAATTCTTGAAACAGCATAAGGACTATTTATGGTGAGTTGTGTGCAAGTAAAAAAATATTACTCAGTTCAATTTTTTATAAGCAAATTCTCATTTTTTTGACATTTTCGAAACCAACATTTTGAAAACAGGCTGTTTAGTTTCTTATAAATGAGGAAGTATTCCCTCTATAGGCAGGCTGTAGTTTCTTATATGCGGGGACTTACTGTATAACATTAAAAAGCGTCAAAGCCAAAGATTGACGTGCAGGATTTATGTTTGATCTCTCGTATATTAAGACATGAAGGGGTCATACTAGTTCTATGTTCGGCGTGGACATCAACGAATGGTCTGTTTGCTTCTAATTAGTGGTTTTGCAGCGGGTTGGACTCACTGGTCTATTATTAGATCAGTGGTTGGACTAGGTTAACCATATCCTGTTGGAGAGGAAAATTTTCCAAATATATCAGGCGTATAGTTCTCGCAGCATATATATTATATTATACTTGCTTTTTGACAATATAGCAAATTTTAAAATACTAGGCACAGGTAACGCAAACAGTAAAGACAACGGACAGATAATTCATTCCGTTAAATCGAATCATCTACTACATGAGTCTACATGTTTGTATTTGTATATCATCAAAGCATAAATATACGCTTGACTCATGCAAGAAAATATTTCTGCCAATAGTCTCACAATAGAACTTGAGACAAAGAAATGGATCCCCTGTTGTCAAAAGAGAAAAGAAGTTATGTGTACGATAAGATAAAGGCTTTAAAGCAGTAATAGAGCGACATAATACCATTGGCATGCATTGACGTGGCAATCCATGCCCATGGCCATGGGCTAATTTTTTTAAATGCGTTATACTCGCGTACATATTATATCTAGATGGAAAATAATTTAAGTATATAATTATATGAAAGCGCCATTCCTTGAGAATACGTTATTATATAGTATTCTATGAAGTAATGAAAATCCTATATATACGAGCAATTATCCAGTTTAGTGTGAAAATGTTTGATAATCATTCCATTTGCATATATTGCAGTTGGTTTTAAACTGACTAAAATTAAAAGTATGTTCTATCAATCCAATTGATGGGGACTTTTGTATGGTAGCTGTCAACTCCAATCCACACCTGCAGTTGTCGCCAAATTGTCAGTTTCAAATTGCTCTTTTATTATCGTCCGTGAGCTGCCAGTTATTATATTTTGTGAGGAGTCAGTAAAAATTATTGGGAATGTCTTATGAGCGGTCAGTGAACCACAACCTACGCTTGAAATAGTTTTTAAAAGAAGAAAAGAGACGATGCCATTGACGCTAAGTAAAAATATTCATAGGCTTAGCCGACAATTAAAAGCCAGTGGTGGTGTCGTCGAGTTATTAGATTTTACCTATACACTTATTACTATAGGTCTGGTCTATAATAGATGCCTAATATGGGTCTTTAATGTAAGCGCGGTTTTGAATCGGATTGATTGTGGAAACGACAACCCGTAACCGACCAACGTCACGTGTATATATATATATATATTTAATACATATCTGTCGAGTGTAAGTGTAATAAATGTTACTTAACAATTATTTGCCGAAGGCGAGGTGAATATCGGTGAATATGTTTTAGTAAAATTACATAGGGGATTATTTGGGAAAAATAAAAATGGACATTTCAAAAATATTTTAATTGAATATTTACGATAAAGCGGCTTAAAAACGCTTTAGGTGATTATCGCGTATTAATCTGAGGTAGCGCAACCAATCAGCGTTGAGAATTTTCAATAATCACCTGTGTAATTTTACTAAACAAAAATATCGTTAAATTTGTATACAAACAGAAGTGCATCCACTGCAACACACAACTGTGTGTAAAACCGACATCCATTGTGTATACGAACTTAAGTTTGAATACACACTAACAAAATTTACACCACCGTGCACTGGCATACATTCGTATCCTAATCACGGTTCATGCATGTACAATTGCCACAAACACTTGAAACGACCGACTTTAAATCACATAGAATGCAATTTTGTGTACTTTTCCTTTCTTTAGTTACCATAAAACAAACTAACAAAACCTCCCTGTTTCCATAACTGTACAGTCTATAGCACATTCATTTTCCCGAAACTATATTTCCATTTTCACCTGTCTGATTTATTATGTACAAGTGAGCAACCTTGGCCTATATGGCTGGAAAAGACAAGTTTCAGCATGATCACCGCAGACGTGGTTAATTTTCAAATTTTAATCGCAGATCTAAACGACTTTGCATGATCCGAACTTGAGGTGGTCTTGCACTCAAGAAATACGAAATTTCCCAAAACATTTTTGTTCATAATTGAGCTCCTAATACACTCTCCTCCGCAGAGCCTTTATACGTAAAAAATAAAGTAAAAAATAAAATAAATTTTTAGGGGCGCTAAGTATGACGGGAAGATGGAAGTTTCGTAAGGCTCTGCCATATGTTTTAAAAATGGCGCCAAATTACCGTGAGAGATTGGCACTAGTTCTTGCATGCCATGTCCAAATATTGGTTTAAAGACTAACACTAGCATTAAGAAAGTAAAAATATACAATGAAATCATACTATAACTTAAAGTATACAAGCCGTTTTTGAAGAAACCAGTTAGATTTATCAAGCATACATCGACATGCAAAAATCACAATATGGCGACCTTTCACCTTTCACATGATTAATATATAGTGATTTTTTTGTTATAAAATAGCTTCAAAATAACGTGAAATTCATTCTACTTACCTTCAAGACTTAAATTATCAAGTGACAATTCCAAATCCTCAACTATAATGTCATTTTCACCTCGCAATTCCGTCATCCCCGAGAACCGATCAAAATCCCTGAGAACCGAACATTATATGGCAGAGGCTTCTCCTCCTTTCCCCCTTCGCCTCCCCCCCCCCCCCCCCCCATATCCTCTACTGTCCCTACTTTACCATTATTACCTCCACTACGAAAAAATGCCATTATTACTTCCGCATGAAAACTATATATTTCCTTTGATTTTATTACTGTGAAAAACAATTTTAACTGTGAAAAACAAAGAAGCCTCTGCGGAGGAGAGTGGCTCCTAATATGTGTAGAATTTCAAAAAAGATGACATTGGTGTGACCTTGGATGACCTTGGGAATTTTAAAGGCGCCACATCTCGCGTTGACCTTGAATGACCTTCGCAGATTTGACCTTGACTTTGACCTGACCTTGACCTGACATTAAATTATCCGTGCATTATATTAAGCATGAGAAAAGTTTACCCAGACCATTTGTAACTATTGGCCTATCTGCAATAGTCTGAAAAGGATATCTCAAGAAAATTGGTAGGAATAATTTGAAACTTCCACAATCACTCATCCTTATATTTCTTCATGTTCTGAAATCTGAACCAAAAAATTAACAAAATGTTTTATAACATAGTTATTA
Organism: Trachythela sp. YZ-2020; assembly: GCA_016169945.1. Taxonomy (NCBI): domain Eukaryota; kingdom Metazoa; phylum Cnidaria; class Anthozoa; order Malacalcyonacea; family Clavulariidae; genus Trachythela; species Trachythela sp. YZ-2020. The sequence continues at coordinate 1,794,308 of JADLSH010000166.1, read as the reverse complement.
ATTGACATGTCGTTGTTAGCCTCGGGCAAAATTATCCATTTATGGAAGAGTAAATATATTTCCATTTCTCATAAAATATATTAGCATTTTTGTGATTCAGAACAAAGAGCAGCCTTTGCTGAACATTTTAAGCTTTTTGGAAAATTTAGGACCATCGGTTCTAAAGTAATCTTTTGTACAACACGTTGCTGACTCTCAACATGTCAATTAAAAACATAGCTAGACTCAGTTTATCTTTCTATTGGTACCAAACAACTATAAATTACATCAAAACTAAAACTTCTTAAATTTTGAGTGGACCACCTTAACTCAATATTTTAGTCGACCATTTGATTCAAACGGACGTGCCTCTCATTAGCTGTACTACAAAAAAATTGTAAAAATATCTTAGAGTATATGTTACTTTAATTTAATTTAATTTATACATCAATCGGGTGGAGAGGGGCTGGGGAGTTTGCTGCAGCTCCCTCAATAATTTGTGAAATAAATTTCAAATTGATTTCAGTTAACCGTTTCACTTACAATTACAGTTGAACAGAAACACTTCTGTAACTCTTGGAAAACAGATTTAATGAGTCACTAGCCTAACTTGCAAAGACCTTTAGACCGAGCGGAGGGTGTAGGGGGGTTACAACTCAAATTTTTAAAACAATGTCGGTCAATTGACAATCCTCGCATGTGTCGGGTTTCATGTTCACACTTGTCATAATTCATCATAAGAATCCCTGATTGTCACGGATTGTCGGGGATATCCTTTTCAAATAGAACCAATCGCGACGCGACATTCATCCGCGACTGTCATTTAAGTTTTATTAAATATATTACATTATTACTCAATCTGGTACCCCGAGCCCGCGATCCTTCGGGGCAAGGAACGATTCTTCCCAAAGGCTCGGGGGACGAGATTGATTATTACTGAACAAAAATCGATCTCAGCGAGTTAGTTGTTACCTAGAAATACAAACAAAACTGTGTATACTCCCAACAGAAGGATTTTGCATCGAAAGAACTTCATTTATATGAACCAACGTTGTCCTTGAAGTGAAGACGACCGCCGCAGGGCCGTTGCGAAGGGATATGGATTGGGGTGTCGAGGTCAAATTGCCGAGCGATGCAAGATGAATTTGCCGACTATTTCTAAAATCTGAAACTAAAAATTTTCATTTGACTTTAATTATGCCACATTGTGTGCGATGATCATTAATGAGTCATTATTTAATGTACAGCTATACTATCCGTATATATCAGTTATACCATCGAATTAGTTAATATACCAACTGTTCTCTTGAAGATGCAGGATATATAGATAAAAAAATACAAAATAATATATGGCTAGAAAACTGTTCGTACGTTCTTTGTGAATTACTGTTTAACTCAAAGTGTATTAGTCTATATCTCGATTTCTAACGTTCGCCATTTGCCAATGTTTAGTATATTACAACTCGTCTCTTCTTCAACAGGCTCCACTCTTTTGCAACTTTCTTCAAGTTGAGAGTGTCTGTAAGGTCTCTCTCGCAGGTTAAAAGCATAAGACCAGTCAGTCTTGCGTCGCTCATTGACGTGCGCAGTTTGTTCTTCACAAACTTCAATTGACTGAATGAACGTTCGTTTGACGCAACTGTCACGGGAGCCGTAAGCATCAATCTGACTATTGAATTTGCCAATGAAAGTGACAATTTGTTGGCTTGCTGACTTCAACAACCTTGTTGTAGTCTTTGCCTACGTCAGAAGGTAAATAACTCATTAACTCTGCCAATACCTGTAGTTCGGCTTCTACGGCTAATGGGTCAGGTGATTGTTAAGGTGGAAATAGTGAAACAGCAGGATGAATCATGAATGCACGATCCATCAATTGGTAGCTTCAAACACTTTAACAAAGGCAAAAAGCTCTTCTTGCATTGCACCAAATGTTCTGTCATTCGGGATATAAGAACATCAAGGACTTCGCGAAATTGCTTTCTGTAGTAGGCTTGAAGTAAAAACACGGTGGCTGTTCCGACATGCTCGTCCACGCGTCTAGGTGTTTTCTTAGGGCGATGGTGACGGTTGAAATCTGCTTCCGCGTCAATTTCAATCTTAGCGCTAAACAGGCTTTGAGACTTTCGTATGACGCGATTTTCCAAGCGTTTAAATTTATGCGTTGGAAAGCGAGTAAACGGATCTGTAATCCACCGCTGTATGCCGCGTATGCGGCACGTACCTGTAAAAACTGTAAGCTGAGTTAACAACAATTTTGTTAAAGAACACAAGGTCCGTTCTTACCGCATGACGGTTCGTCAACTTCGTCCTTCTCTACGTCTTCCTCTCTTGTGTCTGTTGCTGTGTCGTGTTCTTGAGGGTCTTGCGACTTATCACAATATTCCCTTTGGCTTTGACTGCGTTTTGCAGCCTTAAACGGATTAGCTGGCGCGTCTTTGTGTGCTGTGTCGTGCCTCTTACGATAGTCGTCGTCAAAAATCGAATTACATTCAAGACACTGAAGTTTTATCCTTTTTCTTTTGGGTTTTGAACCGCGCATAATTGTTAAACAACTTGAAGCGCAGTCGAGCAAAAATCATGCCCGAGGATAATTTATATAAGAGTTAAACATTTCACATTTCGGCCTCCCGTCGATTTTCGACGATTAAATTACGACACATTGAGATGAACTAATGTGGTTTTGGCATAAGGCCACAATTTGTACAAACCATTATTTTAAATCCTAAGGCAAAAGTTATTGCTTTAACGCCTACATGCATGTTCGCAAGTTTCTTCACTTTAATTAACAATTCGCTGAATGCCGATTTCGCGACTTGCCGAACAATGTCGGAGCAATTTGTCGACTGGGCAGACTCGAGTCCCGTTCGCTCCAGGGCCTTTTTTAACTAATATACTGGAGGGGCAAAAGCCCCCCCAGCCCCCATGTTCGGCCCCCCCAGTAAGCTATTTTGCCCCCCCCCCCCAGTGAAGTCCCTTTTGTCCTAAGTATAAGCCAAAAATGGAAAAAAGACTGAGTTTAGAGGAAAGTTATTGTATTCTCACAACAAAACCTGGCTCCGTTTAGATGGGATATATCAAAAATTGTCTCTGAAAACGCAGGAAATCAAGCCACAGGGACTCAAGAATACAAAAAATTTCTGGGGGAGGACCTCTAGACCCCTCTTCGCCTTTCCACACATATAATACACCACATACTTGTTACGTCCCCTTTCGATGATGCCCCCCCCCACGGATTATTTCTTAAAAAGGCCCTGGTTCGCTCTCTTACCGTTTGGGCTTTGTCCAATAAATCAATTAAATAAATAAATAAATAACGTATCATCATGGCGATGTTGGCATTCTCGCTTATGCGGTTGGTCTCAGAAAGGTCTTATCAAATATCGGGTACAACAATGGTATTCATGACCCTGGCAATAAACACATTCGCTTATGTAAAAAATTGTCTTGCTGCCAGAAAAAAATTGCCTCGCAAAATGTTCCTACCAAAATCTCTTAACTTTGGCGTTCTCCAGGGATCCGTCTTAGGGCCAAAACTGTTTACACTTTACATACTACCATTAGGAGATATTGCACGTAAACACAAATACACAATGTACAATTTCATATATATGCCGACGATTGTCAACTTTACTTATCTTTTGAATATGGAAGCAGACTGGAGACCATCGGTAGGATGGAAACTTTGTTGCATGATATAAAAAGATGGATGACAAAGAACATGGTTGTTGAACGATGACAAAACAAAGTTTTTAGTCATATCTGGCCCTCGACAAGATTTATCCGATTTTCCGTCTTTAACGGCTGGAACTGAATATATTTTAAAAATTAGAATCCGTACTTTGAAAAACATGTTCGTAGTGTTGCGGGTAAAGCCATATTACTGTAAGCGTGTGAGAAGGAAAGGAATGGCGAATTTTACAACTTGAGTGGTTTAATTGTGTCACGCGTTTGTGAATGATTGGCCGGGTATTATTATCCTTATATGAGGGTCCTGAATGGGATAAAATGAGCTGGATTTACCTGCTTTGGGCTGGGAAACCATTTCATGCACTGGGACTGAGATTCACCAACAACAACAAAAAACAATAGAAAATGGGATTGGGATTTGAGCAAAACATAGGATGGGACTATGGAATTTGGTCAAAATTCTGGCTGTAGAACTGGGCTTAGTACCGCCCCCCTCCCCCTCCCCTCCTTCAGGACCCTATTATATCACTAATATGCCGTCTAAATATAAACAGTGATAATACAAATAACAGTGATACAGGTAATTATCAGACAAGTAAAATAACAAGTTATGTGATGTCTTTATATGAGTCTGAATTATCTTCATTGGAGCCTCATTTCTCTGTTCATCTTTGTGTTTATTTCCTACATATAAAGCATATAAATGATGTCAGTATCATTATAAATACCATTTATAAGCAATATATTGAACAATATCAAATGTAAGAATTGTTTGATAATTTACTATACTTTATAGACACTGAGAATGCAAGCACAAGAAGTTTGTTTATAAACATGTCAGTTAAGACATGTGGTCAATCTGAAGTCATACATAGTCTCCCATGACAGGGCAATTGTAGTACATCTTGCACAAAATATATTCAAATAATTATTTAAAAAGATAGAACAATTTGTATAGGAAATAGCACGGATCGAGAAGTATTGACGAAAAATTGGACGCGTGTTTGGCGAAATATTCGTAATACCGCGAGTGCGAAACACAAGTGCGAAACACAAGCGCCAAACACAAGTGCAATTTTTCATTACTCTCGGTTTCAGTTTGCTTTTCAAAACGCGATTCTAATATTAGTTCAAAATTACGTAACGTTGTTTACTAATTAGACAACTTCCACGAAATTACACAACAAATGTTCTAAATTTGTAACTTGTTCAAAATTAGGTTGCTAAGTTCAAAACTAGGTTCCAAAGTACGTTCCGATCTAATGTAAATTCGTAATTCGGAACGTACTTTGGAACCTAGTTTTGAACTTAGCAACCTAATTTCGAACTTAGGTTGCAAATTTGGAACATTTGTTGTGTAATTTCATTGAAGTTGGCTAATTAGTAAACAACGTTACGTAGTTTGAACTAATATTAGAATCGCGTTTTGAAAAGCAAACTGAAACCGAGAGTAATACTGAGAACAAGTGCTATTTCGTATTAATATTATTCAATTATTAAGGAAAATACTATAAAAATCAAATTATACTAATGAAATTTATTTAGGTATTTGGGAGAAAATACACATGTGGTAGTTTCTCCCAAATACCCATAGTAGAAAGAATTAAGAGAAAATTTTGATGTTCTTAGCCAATCAGAAACGAGGAAAATTGTTAATAATGATATTAAATACAAAATTGCAAATTTCAATTTACTAACTTGTTTCTACATTCCAGTCTTTTCGTCTATAAGGTCTATTACTACGTTCTCACAAGGCATCCAAGCGCATATCCCTTTATCCTTTTAATTTTCTTCATGTAAATTACTTGAGTAAATTTGCCGAAGTCCAGCACGGGTCCATGACTTCATTTGCAGCCGACATTTTTAGACTTCACACCGTTTGAGTTCTCTCCATTATAGAAAATATTTTACCAACTTCTGGGAACGGCAATGTTCACTTTTCTATTGCGTAAAATCCTGAAGTCGAATTCCAAACGAATATGCCAGAAAATTGAATATTTCGGCAGTTTTTCGCTTCCAACATGACTATATTTTTAATTATTTTATGTTGTTTTTCAATGTAAACAAAACACGACTTCCCGATTGACGTCATCGCGGCTATTTTTCGCGGGTCGCGGGTATTTTTCGCGGGTCGTGGGTATTTTTCGCGAGTCATAACGGTCTAATTTCCGGGATCTAATTTCTAGGGGGGGTGTAATTTTTTATGTAATTGCAAATTAAATACCAATATCGGCGGTTTTCTCCAACATAATTGTATGTAAACACGGAATCTCATCATTAATACAAAATGCTTTACAAAATACGAAATGTATTTTTCGCGGGTCGCGGGTATTTTTCGCGGGTCGTGGGTATTTTTCGCGAGTCATAAGGGTCTAATTTCCGGGATCTAATTTCTAGGGGGGGTGTAATTTTTTATGTAATTGCAAATTAAATACCAAATACCCCTAGTTTTTTTAAAGGGTTTAGCCAACAGGGGGCGGTTGTATCAAGGCCGGATAGCACTATCCACCGGATAGCGAATTTTTCGACTGTTGTAAAAGTGCTCCAAAAGCTATAAAACTACGAATGTAGATCCCACAATTAATAAAAAGAAACTTTAACTTATAAATCCTAAGGTTTAATCTAGATTATACAAATCAACGGACAATTTTAGGCAGGTTGGAAGATTCGCTATCCGGTGGATAGTGCTATCCGGCGTTGATACAACCGACCCCAGTACTTTTACTTTTTACTTTTACTTCAAGTATTTTTAAGAAATACTTTGTACTTTTTACTCAAGTACGTTTTTCCTCCGGTACTTTTTACTTTTACTCAAGTCGTTTTAAAGCTAATTACTTCTACTTTTACTCAAGTACAAAATAAAAGTAGTTTAGTCACCCCTGTGACTAGAACACTGCAGGAACCACTGCCATTGATACTAGGGATTATAAATGCCGAAACAACTTTGATAGACGCGTTAATTAAGCAACAGTTTTGTTGTACTGTTTTGACTACAGTATGTGATTTTCAAGTTTATAGAATTGGTCTCGGGAAAGCTACTGTATATCTAACAAACGTTTACAAAATACATTTCGTATTTTGTAAAGCATTTTGTATTCATGATGAGATTCCGTGTTTACATACAATTATGTTGGAGAAAACAGCCGATATTGGTATTTAATTTGCAATTATATACAAAAATACATCCCCCCCCCGGAAAGAACGATGACTAGAAATTAGATCCCGGAAATTAGACCCTCATGACCCGCGAAAAATACCCGCGACCCGCGAAAAATACCCGCGACCCGCGACAATTAGATTATCTCGACAAAAACTGTATGTTAAAGTTTTATAGTTTACTATTTACTATTTAAAAATTAGATTATGAGCTCAAGATTTCTATGAGGTGATAGTTGATGAGGGCGAAGCCCGAATGAACTATCATCTCATAGAAATCGAGAGCGAATAATCTAATTGTTTTAGTAGAAACCAGCAAGAAAACAGTATTTCAAAACGTTTTTCATAATTTATTGAAATAAATTCGTTAAAAATCGCACCGAGGAGATGGTTGTTTCGCTACTCGCTATCTATCGACAATTAGATAGCGAGTAGCGTAGCCAATCAAATTACAGCATTTGCAATATTATAGTAGTATGATTCTACTAATTACTAGTAGTATTAAAATTTCGTTTTCTGAACATAAAGACTAAAGTAAAGAATTCCATTTCATATATACGGCTTTACTAAGTAACTTCGCACACTCACACGTCAAATAAGAATTTCCTGGAAGGTTATGTCATAAATCCTCGAACGTGTGGTGCCAGTGTAGGTAGCATTCCGAGCGAAGGCCCTTCGTCTGGACGTTATATAGTAGCCAAACTACTTACTTCCAGACGAAGGGCCGAACGAAGGGCCTTCGCTCGAAACGTCGAAGTTCTTACTGTATTTTGCAGGTAGATTGATCCAAAAGACCTGCTGTATATGTTATAAATCATAGTTTAAAAAAAAACCCAGATCAGATTATCAAATAATTTTCTATTTTTAGGATAGTTTACAACAAGAACAATGGGGTACAGGTGTCTTCGATTTTGTGTGTTCTTCTTCAATATCCTTTTCTTTGTAAGTAGAATAATTGATGATTCTTTGTCGAATTCATATACTTACGAGTTACAATCGATACGAGAAGAGCTTTGTAAATCTGATATATAAATCTGATATATCTTCCCCTTGGCGATATTTGTATTATATATCTGACACAGAATACCTTACCTATACCTATATACCTATACCTATATACCTATACCTATATAAGCCTACCTATACCTATATACCTATACATATGCCTATACCTATTTGCTTTTCTTAAATTTTAGTGTTGAGCCCACCTCATTGCCTTATATTTACTCGGTCTTGTTTTACCTTTGTTTAACTTTACGTTAAAATCACTTAAAATGTATAGTATATACTATCATTATTTTCCAGTTGAGTGGTGTTGCTCTGTGTGGTTATGGTATTTACCTCCGTGTGGATGAAGATGACTATGCAGACATATGCGAACAATACAGCTGGGCTAACGCTGCGAACTTGTGCATTGCTGCAGGAGCCTTGATATTCTTTATAGCAGCCTTTGGGTGCATTGGTGCTGCTATGAAAAGCTCTGCACTTCTCGGATTTGTAAGTAGATTACTAAATGTAAATGTGCTTACGTATATTGACCGGAAGTGACATTGAGTCAAATGAATATTCGTACTGACCTAAATATATTACTAAACAGAGTGCTCGGAGCAACATAGTTTCGCCAACAACATTGCGGAAGTTAACACAACGTCTAATGGCAACGAACAGATTTTGTTCGTTTTTTCCCCGTGGCTATGACAGCTGACCATACAAATGAGGGCTCGCTCTAAAAATTATCGGCCCACCAAGAAATATTTCCGTTTTCAAAAGCTCTTTGCTGTCCATGCTCGTTTATCATTATTGTTGACGTTTAACTGAACCATTTTTGATTATACGAACTTCTGTTTCGCTTAATTTATAAAAAATAACTAACATCTAGAAAAACAACTGGAAATGAGCGGTTAAGCAACTTTTAAAATAGGAGTTGACAGGTGAGATGAATTTGAAAACTAGTCAGCAAGACTCCCGAATTAAGTTTTGCGTTGAAATGTGAAGGGACTCTTGAACTTGGTAGTATAGTGTATATGATATATATGACTGCAAATGTTTTTCGAATGATTATCAGTCTCGCGAGTTAGTTCCTGTTTTAGGAGTTCTTAACCTATAATGCTCAGCGCATTACCACGAAAAACGAAACAAAACTGGGTGTGGTCATTTGAATTGGCCTCAGCATCCGGGATTTCTGGGGACACCTTTTTGACTAACAGTACTAAGCCAGACAATTATTCCCAAATATTCCTTACGATTCATTAAATTGTGTTTTATACTTACAGAAGTATAGTACCCAAATTTTACTAACACAAGATAAATATTTTACAAACTTCCACAGTTCTTCTTTTTCCTGTTGTTGATTTTCGTCATTGAACTGGCAGCTGGTGTCTTGGCGTTTGTCTATAGGAGAGAGGTCAGTCCAATACGTGCGTTAGTAGTATACTTTTCGAGAACTTAATTGGCAATGTGGTTTGGTTGCATTTGGAGCAAAGGATGAGAAAGCATAATTAAGTAAATTGGTCTACACTAAAAAGGAGTAGAGAGGTGATCGTCCACCAAATCTATTTTCTAAAATTCTTAGTTATTTAACGATTGCTGATAAACTAATCATGAGTAAATAGGCATTGAAGTTCAAGCATTAAAGCCTATAGGCGCATCTACAGTATTTCAAACAAAAATCCACCACCGGTCATGTACGTTACGGTACGGTACAAAAACAAATTTCAAAAACTTATAATTTCTTGGTACAGCTGTGTGGCACAGGTGTTACTTATTAATGTAAGGTCATGCGTTTTTTATTTGTTGGAGTACGGATTTCCCAACTTTGTATTTTTAAAAAGCAGAAAAAAATACAAAATGCTGCCCATCAGTTTTCGTGTGTCGTGTTTCTCTCATTCGACCATATTTAGAAAGCATTAGTATTTTTTGCTGAGCGAGATGCTCAAACATGGCCCAATATAACGATGTTTCCTTTTCTACTTTCTTTTTCGCCCTCCCGGCGTTTAATATTGGTGAGCAAAATCCGTAATCAAACAAATAAAATTGGCGTGGCCTAAAGCAGCATTAAAGGAATAAGATTCCCTTCAGGGACAATAGCACGATAATATATATTATGCAGATAATATATATGAGCCCAGGGTATATTAAGAGAGATTCAAACTTCTGCATCGAACGCATCCGCTTATCCCCCGAATATACGTATCTGACCAGTGACGTACCGTTATATGTACATAATTGTAAAATTTTTTTTTCAGGTCGTCGATGAAGCTGAAATTTGTTTAAATGGTACAATTGTTCAGGCTCGAAATGGACGCGAATCCTTACAAGACGCATGGAAGGCTGTGCAAAAAGAGGTAACGTAACTGCTAAATTAAAAGTCTGATTATAAAGAGACCTAAGCTACGTCTTTATTTCATTAAATATTTGTGAGTTCTTAAGCCAATCAACCACCATCATATCACTCAGCTGATGTGTACCTGGATATATGACGTTCATCAATTAGCGAGCATTCCATGATAACCATTGGCCAACCATGGTTAAAAAATTGTTTACTGATTCTCCCTAGAGAACACGTTCTCGTTACAATATTACAAAAAGGATAGTACCCTATTTAGAATATTCCTCGGTACATGAAGACCTAAAAATACAAAAACGACAAATTTCTGGAAATGCTGATCACTCAAATTGACCTAGTAGCTCTTACTTTTGCACAAACGTGCACAGCTCGAAATTTAACGCTTCAGCCATTATGCTCACTGACACATCAAACCCTAAATTGTTTTTGACACACGACACGATGTTTCCTTTCGTTATGCCCAAGATTCAAACATATGAATATGCCACTGAATATTGTACAGTCTGTGCGATCTTTGGAACTGAATCTCGAGCTTTACTATTTCGCCATGTCTCGCATATCCACGCACATGACACACACAAACGTCACGTGTCATATGACTTAAAACAGTCAGACATTTGCGTGATAAACTTTCAACCAATGAGACAAAGAAGAGTATATATTCTGTTGCAGTTCGATTGTTGTGGAGTCCGAAGTGTTGCTGACTGGGCAGGTGCAAAGGAAAATTTCTGTGAAAAACCATCCTACGATGTAAGTTAATGTATCAAGTATTAGCTGGATCTTATCTTTGGGTAGGGGTGTTCTCAAAGCGTTGACATTTGTGACTTCTAGTAGAATCCGGAACCTTCAGCATCTGATACTATATAGTGCCACTGCGCCCTCTGAGATCTTTAGCCCCCCCCCAAAAAAAAATGCTCCGCGGTCCCTGCAATGTGATGATGCTTAAGGCCAAGTTCAAACACATAGTGCTTATCATGTGCCGAACCTAATGTAAATGTCTAAACTCGCTGTTTGAGCTCATTTGCATTAGGTTTTGCACATGAAAATTCCAATGTTTGCATTAGGCATCACTAAGCTAATGGTGCATATTTCGATCATTTATATAACCACCGTGTTCATGCGTAGTAGCAACTAATAAATGCTAATGAAGAGATGCGTTTCCCAACATATGCCCAGATTCTGATCTGGTCACATAAAATAATCACATAATGCTATAAAAGTGTATAAATTCAGATTTTCCGGTCAATTTGAAAAATATTAGGTTTTAATAACATTTTAACATTATGCCAATTTTATCAACTGATATGGATCACATCCTAACATGGTCTAAGTTGCTAATTAATAATTGTATTTGCGCTTAAAACTTTGTAGGATTATACTTGCAAAGATGAAATACGAAAATTTTATAAAAACAAGATTTCTAGGTTTTACGTTAAATACTTTAGACTTTGGTCAGGTCATGATGCCACCTTCTAAAGTTGACAAAGTAATTGACAAAGTTGCTCGCTCATAAATTGGTAGAAAATACAAAAGGTTTTCAATATTAATGACATGTAAATCACTTTTTCTTTTTCAAATGAAAAGGGCTGTTTGGACAAATTTGAAGACAAGTCAAGAGAATTTCTTCTTGTGATTGGTGGTTTGTGCATTGGTCTGACTCTTATTGAGGTGCGTTGAACTAACTGAAACTACGTTAAATTCTAGCCATTACCTAAAGTCAGTGGCGAAGCCAGCGGTCATGCAGGTCATGCAGTGCATGACTAAAACTTTCCCCAAAAATGTTTAAAAATCAGTTCAGTAAAATTGTCTAAAATAGAATTACGCTTTGTCTTTGCCTTTCTACGTTCAGCTGCTTTATGCTATGTTTTTTGACATAAATCAATGGTCTTTACGCGATATTTTCGCTGAATATTCTCGTATGTTTTTGATTTCAGCTTTGTTTGTTGCCTTGGCAACTGAGTAGGGCATGCATATTTCACATGCATGACCGGTTGCGTAATACGAGTGGAAAACGAGTGCGTGGAATTGCTGCGTGGTTACCCGCTGCGTGTTTTGGTCATGCATTTTCAGAATTGCATGACTAGCTAATATTATTTTATATTAGGTTTCTTGTTTTCTGATTGGCTTACGATGTTTGCGCACGCGCAATGCGGTTGTTTTTGACGCTATGGTCATGCAATTTTCGATTTGCATGACTAACGGGCAGCCCAACCTGATCACAGCCTCTTTGCTCGAAGCTTTCCGCCTGAATGAACATGGCTTCAAGTCATTCAGGCATTTCGAGTCAGTTCTTCTTCACTCGAAGTTAACGATATTGTTTCGGAGTTGGTGAGAAAATCCTTTTCTGCTTGGGCTACTGGCCTACTGCAGTACTGCTGAACAGAATATTATTGTTAAGCAGCGACCAACGCCAGATCTTTCATCAAGAAAATATTATATTACCGGCAGGGGACATATCTTCGGTTCGGTGCATGCTATGTAGATGACAATACCACCGTTCGATTCAGCGTTTTACGATCTCTTTAGAGAAGTAAATTGTGTTTGTTTACAACGCTATGCGGCCAATTTAGCCGCTTTTAAACACTCTGAATTTTGTTTTGTTTACAAATTAACAATAATATAAACTAATTAAATATTCATTTCGCTTTCCTACCTTTGGTTTACACGGTACAAACTCGTAAATACCACCATTCGACGGGTCTTTGTGATATCTTTGAAATGAATCCATTTTTATTACAATACGACATAATCTAGCCATTTTATGGCAATTCTCGTGAAAATGCTTTCTTTGTTGAGAAGCCGGTATTGTCGGCTGAGCGAAACAGTCAAAATTTAGATATTATTCTGAATGGGTTGCAAAATGCTCAAAAAATTTTCCTTTATTAGGTCAAGCTATTCGTAGAAGTTGATGCCCAGATTGCTGCATATGGCAATTCTGGGAGTCAATATTTCAAGGGAGTCTCTGGGAGTCTTTATGATCAAACGACCTGAAAAATTCAACAAGGCCCTTCGATCCTAAGCCTAGTTTGATCCTAAAGAGCCGAAGCTTATTATAAAAAATATGTCTGTTGGTAAGCTCCGTACTCCAACCTTTTGGAATGGATTGTCGTCATGTCATTGATATTGGACGTACATGCCTCAGCCTATAGAATTATTCCAAATACAGGGAAAAAACAGAGATCATTATTATTCAGAACTTGAGTTATTCTAATATACATTTTAAAAATGGACATATTTTGTAAGAAAATAACTCGTGCTTAAAGGTATAGCTAATAGGATGAGGACTTAAGCTTTCCACAGGTATATACCTTTTTGTATATCTGTGACACGAATATATTAAATATACCTTTGAATATCTGAAATGACTGAAAACTACCAGTCAAAAACTTATCAGTTTCCTTAGCTACATGCGTGTTTTGGGATATTTCTGATACCCGAAAGGTGTCGTTGGAAATCAAAGACTTCGTCCTTCTAAACATACAATACTATAGCCTCGATAAATCATACAGCTAATAACTGGTTAAAGTTGGATTACCCGTTTTACACTTAAAATGTTTGTCAGAAATTATTTGCTGTTGGTGAAAAATATTCGGGGAAATGTGCTGAGATTTAAAATCTTTTTCAAGAAACACAAAAAGTTGATCACTATAGCTTTCACTGGAAAAGTTGGTCATTATAATATGACCTCGCCTTGCCCAATCGTGATTCTTTCGCCACACTCCTGTTGAGTCCTGACAACAAATATGTTTTACCTCAATTGTCCACTTTTCAAATAACAAATAGTCATTAACGAGATTTTTGGTATTCATAGATCCTTGGTATGATCCTCGCCGTTGCCCTTATCCTCAAGATCAACAAAGAGAAGACTTTGTCTCCAAAACCCAAGGAAGATTACATGGCAAATTTTAAAAATCTCTCTCTGACTTTGCAACCTACATTTTTACTTAATTCATAGAAAATTAGAATACCTTTGTATCGACTGCGAAAATGTTAGTTTGTAATTTGTTTTATGATAATTGTACACTACATTAATTACAATTAAACTACTTAAGCAATTCTTAAACTACTTAGTCAATTCAATGAAGAGCATGCTCATTACAAAGGCAACCTCATACGCTGCGTTTCGGGAGCTTTCAGCCCTACCTGTTTTCATGTTTATAACCTGGGTTTTGGCATATAGCTACACAGCAGATGAGATCGTGCACTGAAACCGAAATGTATGAGATCACGACAGTTTACTCAATTCAAAGCCCCTCGTTTCTAGAATCGATGCACAGTTGCTGGGCTTTTCTGTTGGCCTTTCGCCTCGTTTTTAAAATGACTAAAATCTCGTTCTGGCATTGTTACACTTGGTGAATGAGGGAATGTCACACAAACAAGACATTTATGAGGCTGTGGGTATTTCAACAACCTATATACGAGTGCTAATTAATAAGTTATTCGCTTCTTCTGGTGTCGTTCTAGTTATGTTATGAAAACCTCACTTTGTCTAATACACTTAGAGAAATATTAACTTACACGACGGATGTCACAAGTAGTTATATAGGTGTTCAACCTCCTTTTCTGGGGCGGCACAGGCAGACTAGTTCCTAGTCCTCTATGCGCGCGTTCTATATTTCTGTGTCATCAATCTCGTTCCCGAGCCTGCGATCCGTTTGGCCAACAGCCAGGATCACAAGCACGATGAGCCAGCTGGCTCCAGGTTCGTAGCTCCAGTTTCGCGAACCTGGAGCCAGCTCAGATTGGCTCGAAACTGGAGCTGGGACGACAAGTTTGTAAACAAAGCGTTTTGGCCGCTTAACCAGTAATGTAAATGAATTTTTTTTGAAAGACCATTTTTACCTGTCATATTTTCTAGTATGTGACCGAAAATGAGAACTTTATTACGTTTCGTTTGTCCACAGTAGCTTGTGAAAGTTGACTATTTTTTCTGACGAAGGGGCTGGTCAGCGGCCCGATTGATCGTATAGGTTTTAAAACCTTAATTTTTTACCTTTATAATGGCAAACTGTAAAATTTGATTCATGACCGTTCTAGAGAAAGTATTCAAATATAATGTCAAGCAATAAGCGTACTTCTACATCGCGAAACCGCGATAAATAACTCTGGCAAAGTCGAGCCATCTATTTCACGCGCGGCCCGCTTGTATTAATTTCACACTTCCGTGAACACACAACTTTGTTATCGGTAAATTTACGTTTTGGAGAAATAACCTATTGAACGTTTAATGATATATTATTATTTATTGCACTTTTTTAAAGACTAAACAATCGAAACATCGTCCATATCTGCAACACACGACGCAAACAAGATTGCGAAAAATGGTGTTAAATGCGGCTCAGATTGCCGAACGTCAAATACGTCTAGCTTAGTACAAATTGTTTCGCAAAATTTCCTCTTAAACTCGCCTTTCTGCGATTTTTCAAAAGATGACCCTTCTAGATTAATTGTCATTCTACCATATCCTATAGTATTTAAAATTTTAGGATGTATATCCAGCATGAACAACTCACGAGAACACTGGCATTCGTGACCGACATGAGAAATCCACTTTCAATAGATGTAATATACAGGGTGTCTCAAAAAAAACCAAAATCATTGAAATAACGTATTGTTCGAATTTCAATGCCGTAACACAAAGGATTTTGACAGGGTGATTAATTTGTTTTAAAAAATTAAAATATCTTTGTAAAGTGAACGTTTGTTTGCTCATGGGAATTTAAAAATGCTTCGTAAATTGTAAAAGAAATTACGGATGAACAAAAATGAGAACATTACAAATTATTCCTGTCATCACTTCGAGAGAAATGGTTCAACTAACCCCCGAACAAAGAGTTTTTGTCGTGTTAAATTATACGAGAACACAAAGTACGACACAAGTGCGAAACGCTTTTCGAGAAAGGTTCCCAAATCGCAATCCACCTGCGGCAAGCACAATTTTGGAAAACGTAAGGAAATACGACAACTCCGGAACCAGTCTAAACCTCAATAAAGGCAATTCCGGCAGAAGAAGAACTACTCGAACTGCAGAAAACATTGACGCTGTTAGGGATCTACTGCAGGAAAACCCTCACATGAGTGCTCGTCGCAACCCTATTCAAATTTCTCGTGCAAGCTTTAACCGCATAACAAGGCAGGACATAAAATGGCACCCATATCGAATGCATGTACGACACGAATTGTTGCCAGGCGACTTTGCCCGTCGATTACGCTTTTCCGTTTGGCTTAACGAACGCTGCCGCCGAGAAAATTTCTTGGATAGTTTCCTTATCGGAGACGAAGCATCATTTGTAATGAATGGCGAAGTCAACACCCAAAACGTACGACAGTATGCGCCTAAAGGACACCCGCCTGCGTTTAATTTTGAAAGGAGCCATTCTCGTGTGCATCTGACGGTCTGGGCAGCGCTTTGTGGTAACGGAATGATTTTTGGGCCTTACTTTTTCGAACAGAATGTAAACGGAATCGCCTATCTCCGAATGTTCAATGAATTTGTCTTCCCGCAACTAGCTGAACGTTTTAATAATCAGCATTGGGAGAGAATGTTTCGGGTCTATGGTGGGCTCAAGACGGCGCGCCTGCACATCGCCTGATCGCAGTCAGAGATCGGCTGAATGCTGTGTTTGGGAACAACCGTGTCATTGCGCTGGGTCATAATGTTGAATGGCCACCTCGGTCACCGGACTTGACACCATGCGACTTCTTTTTGTGGGGGTATATTAAAGATAAGGTATTCGCAAGTCCACCGCGCGATATTGACGAGTTGCGCCAAAAAATCATCCGAGAATTTAACGCTTTGCGAGAGCAGCCTGCCTTCGTTACACGGGCAGTTCGAGATATGCACAGGCGAACAATGCTTTGTGTTGCAAGAGAAGGGGGACACGTCGAAGGTCACGGCGCTTGATGATTTTGTAAATAATTGTTAATGTGTAAATAATTGCGCTTGGAAAAACTGTAAATACTATCTTAACTGTAAATAATATAAATTTGTTTGCTTATAAGTACATATTGATTAACAGCCACTAAAAGGGCTAGCATAATTTCTTGCATAAGATTTGATTCCAGTTTTAATATGCATTCGTGGGTTTAGTACTTTATGCCTGACATAACAAGTTTACGCTGAGTATTACCATTCATTATAGCAGTTATGTCAATCTTTTATGCACTCGTGGGATTAACTTAGTGCTAGGGCATTGAAATTCGAACAATACGTCAATTTCAATGGTTTTGGTTTTTTTTGAGACACCCTGTATTAACGTAATTGACAACCAAAACAATCAGTCCATGTTCTTTGGCACGTGATGTCATTTGATAATCTCTGGGGAAAACCGTATCAAGTAAACAAGTTGATTTTAGTACAACTTTAGGAACAAGCTTGCATACATGTATGCTGAAATAGATCATATAGCCGTCTTAGCTGAATCGAAATGAACTCAAATGTCAGTGTGCTTGATTAACTCGTGTAAGTTGAGATTGGTTGGTTCTCTCCTGTGCTTCGAGGGTTTCTTCGTACTTCCATCACTAAGAACTAACCCCAAGGCACTAACCTTAACTAACTAACCATCGGAACCTTTCTCAATTGGGTTGTAAAACCTGTTAAGGCTTTCCGTCCACCTCAGAGTGGTAAGCATAATAAAAAAAGCCAAGATTATTTTATCAGACCATTTTCACTTCGTGCGACTTGTGTTTCGTTAGTGGTTTCTGCAGGCCTACGCAAACCTATAACAAAGGACATCCTATTGCGTAAACAGAGTGCTCACGAGGTAACTCTACTATATAACCAAGGCTATTAAGGGGTTCATTTCTTATCTGGGAGGGGGGGGGGTGGAATTTAGTGAGCTCTCTTAAATCTTTGGCATGGTCCATCCCCATGATAAACTTTTCCCCAGCCCTAAATAATGATATTTTTTTCATAAGACCCCCCTCCCAACCTCTCCTAAAAATCCAAAGTACATGGAACCTTAAAATCTCGTTTTTGTGAGCAAAACGTTTTGTGATCATTGCCAGCTGACTTTTACTACTGTAAATATATTTTCAAGTTATACCTAGCAACAGATAGAACAAGCTGTGGGTTAGGGGCACGCTCCCCCGGAAACTTTTGACATTTAGTATCCCTGATCTATCTAGTATCCCTATCCCCCCCCCCCCCAAACTGTCATTTTGCCTGTCCCATATAGGAATGTAGGAGTTAGGGTGTCCCTAGTAGCAGTAAGCATACCCTAATTAATCTCGGCGGACGCATTCTCGTAAGATTTCAAAAGTTAATTCCGAACAATCAGCAATAGCCAATAAACAATATTTACTATAATCTTGTTACAAAATAAATCCTTGATGATAAAAAACCTTTTAATTATCAAACACAGACTAAGAAACAAATGAACTCCTTTCCAGCACCTGTTTCATACGTTGCTTGGGCAAACAAGAAAACAGGTCTGGATAAACACATGCGCAATAATTTTACAGTGCACGGACGGGTTTTTCCACTGGGTTTTCCTGAGATTATCAATGACATCACGTGCCAAAGCACATGGACTGATTGTTTTTGTTGTCAATTACGTTAATATATTACATCTATTGAAAGTGGATTTCTCATGTCGGTCACGAATGCCAGTGTTCTCGTGAGTTGCTCATGCTGGATATACATCCTAAAATTTTAAATACTGTAGGATATGGTAGAATGACAATTAATCTAGAAGGGTCATCTTTTGAAAAATCGCAGAAAGGCGAGTTTAAGAGGAAATTTTGCGAAACAATTTGTACTATGCTAGACGTATTTGACGTTCGGCAATCTGAGCCGCATTTAACACCATTTTTCGCAATCTTGTTTGCGTCGTGTGTTGCAGATATGGACGATGTTTCGATTGTTTAGTCTTTAAAAAAGTGCAATAAATAATAATATATCATTAAACGTTCAATAGGTTATTTCTCCAAAACGCAAATTTACCGATAACAAAGTTGTGTGTTCACGGAAGTGTGAAATTAATACAAGCGGGCCGCGCGTGAAATAGATGGCTCGACTTTGCCAGAGTTATTTATCGCGGTTTCGCGATGTAGAAGTACGCTTATTGCTTGACATTATATTTGAATACTTTCTCTAGAACGCTCATGAATCAAATTTTACAGTTTGCCATTATAAAGGTAAAAAATTAAGGTTTTAAAAACCTATACGATCAATCGGGCCGCTGACCAGCCCCTTCGTCAGAACAAAATAGTCAACTTTCACAAGCTACTGTGGACAAACGAAACGTAATAAAGTTCTCATTTTCGGTCACGTACTAGAAAATATGACAGGTAAAAATGGTCTTTCAAAAAAAATTCATTTACATTACTGGTTAAGCGGCCAAAACGCTTTGTTTACAAACTTGTCGTCCCAGCTCCAGTTTCGAGCCAATCTGGAGCTGGCTCCAGGTTCGCGAAACTGGAGCTGCGAACCTGGAGCCAGCTGGCTCATCGTATCACAAGCTGTGGGATGAATCCGATTCAGACATAAAGGTGTATGTTATCTTTTGTCAAATATATATGTGGCTTCTTAATATTTTTTAGTATAGTTTATCGATATATTTCTTCTTCCTGGGGGTTTTGGGCTAGATTTCATAGACTGATTTTTTTTTTAATTGAACATTCTGTGGAACAAACTCTAATGCACCACAGAATACCAGTGCAGAGATAAATAAGCAACAACCTCGTACCCAGGGCCTTTTTTAGGGAGGGAAACAATCTCGTACCCCGAGCCCGCGATCCTTCGGGAGAAGGAACGGAGGCTCTGGGATAATCCGACTCAGAGGTACAGAAAACTGTACCTCGACCAAACTGCGCATGCGTTCGCGAAACTCAAAACAAATTCTATTTGTTTCGTATATAAATCATGAAAATATATCGTTTTTGGCAGCAAATCTAAATGTTCTTCGTACTGCGTTGCAAGAGGAGTATAAATACGACAGAGCAAAGAAAATATTGTAATCAAAACAGTCGATATGGAGCGGTGAAGAGTGTTTTATATCGAAGAAAATGTTGCAATTATAAAGTATAAATTTAGTATATTGTTCTCCTTTGGGCTTTGGCACTGTCACTATATATTGAATTATACGGGTCCTTGTCTTTCTACCATCAATTAAGCCGTTTCGCGCTCGTAAGTTCGTCCAAGCCGAAACAATGCGTGAAATTTTGGGTACTATTAAAAGTCCACTCTAAAAACATGGCTGGAACGTACTATACGACTGGACTACAAGAGGAAACTCTAAAGTACTTCCAACTCAGCTATTAACCTTAAACATTTTGTAGATCAAAGGAATATCACACGAAGCTTAAAGTTATGAACTGAAAATTGGTTCCATTACATTATTATGAGCCATATAGTATAGTAATAAACTTCATTTGAAATACAAACACAATTTTTGTCAAAAGTTAGATCAGGCCTGCAGTTCAATCTTTTAATGGGCTGTTCTTATGAACCAGATATAACCGGCAAAGTGAGCAAGCCTGGCTTGCCATGTCAGTTTATCATATTCCTCATACAAGGCAAGCACAACCCGTGACCTGGAATCTCGTCACTCATGCAGGCACTCTGTGAGCCAGGCTGGCCCCATTCCAATAGGAATACCATCTTGAAAATATTAGTAAGCCAGCCTGGTTGAACAACCTGTAAGCTTCATACTTGACATACCCCTGTTGATTTCTACCAGTGATTAAGTACTTGGAAGATGGGGGCATATATAACACCCTTCTTGTAGCTTGCTCAAAATCGCAATTTTGGACTGTGGCTACAATATTGGACATAACTGGTTGAGACTACCTTTACTTCTATACAAAATTTTCATACCCTCATAATAATTTCCCTGTTGCGCTTCTTAAGCCCCGACTCTCAATATTGAACTTGTTATATGGCAAATTATCAAAGGTTGTTTCAACGACATTGTTAACAACACTCAACTGGGAAAGTGGGTATGATGAAGTTTGTTTTGTCAATGTATACTAACTTTGCAATATTGTGAGGAATGGTCTCAAGCATTATGTCAAAGATTGTACCTACCTTGCATAGGCAGTGGAACATCTGTATTATTGGGGGGCTTAAAATGTAGCGCACCAATGTAGGGAGTCTGGGGAATGATAATCCTTCCCCAGAAAATTTTGAAATCTAGTATCTTTGAAACCACATTTCCTGCGTTCTGTGGGGAGAATTTTATGGAAATTTCAACATTACAAGCTTTCATCTTGAGTACTAAAAACATAGTTCAATAATCTAATATTCAACATTTGTTATATAAACATATATAATTGAAAGACTGAAACAGGGGGTCCCAAGGCCCCCATTTCCCCGCGTTAGCGGGCCCCCCTTCCCGGTTCCACCACCTATGCTACCTTGTATTTGGCTACCCTAGACTCTTCCTTGGGAGCAATTCATGTACCTTGGCACATAGTACTAGGCATTGATTCCAGCACTCCACAGTTTATTAACAATGGCAAAATTTGTATTATCATGGTTTTAGAACACTATTTTCAGAATGGGCTTTTCTTCAATGTACCTGTATGATTACAATATTTCCCTGTACCATGGGCAAGTTCCCATGCAGGGATCATGACTTGGTCCTGGCTGGCCTGTGAGCAGACTAGCTCCTGGCCAACAACTGGAACCAGTTTGGCTATATTTTATGGGAAGCTGTGTGATTATGTTTTATGCTGTTGTTGTTGTTGTTTTTGTTGTTGAAAAAACATTGAAAATTATTCCAGTAAATTATTATATGAATTTGCCCTCTGTACAACAAGAGGGAGTACATATATTCTCCTACCAGGATTGACCCCTGCCTATAAGCCACAAAACTGTATATAGAAAATATCCAAATATACATGGTACACTTATTACCAATGTGTATGACTAATTTGTTTTATATTATTATTACAAGTATGCAGGCTAGAATACAAGATAAGTATTTAACAATACCCGCTGAATCAACCAAAGATGTTTATCCATACATTGATATACAACATGACTAAGACTGTAAGGATAATTCTTGTAGTACATGGTTAGAGATTATTAGGCTGAAATATAATTTAGTAGTGATCTTGTATTTACTAATTATAAGATGATCAAGATTAGGCCACTAAACTAAAACCAACTGCTTTTTCAAATGGTATAGATAAAATATTCTGTTATTCACAATCAAATAAAAAGTTGTGATAAAGTATAACCATTTTCAAAACTAAGCATATTTCCAAAATAAAGCATATAGAAACAGCACAAATATTACAGCACAAAGTTTCACGTTCTATTTCACCTTTGGTACATTTATAAAATAGTACAAACTTAATAGTACCTTTCTTTATATTTTCCGTATAATATTACAGCAGATTATTCACCTTATCACTGCTAAAATTACTCTGAAATACAAAAACAATATTCGTACACTCCTAAACAGCAGCCATCTTGTATATATAATTTACCCGGTTAATAATTTATTGTTGCATTATTGCGACATCCATTGCGTATCAACGACCAATCATATTAACTTCCGGTTATGGATTTTCCCAGAGCTTACGATTCTTCCCAAAGGATCGCAGGCTCGGGGGACGAGATTGGGAGGGAAAAGGCCCTGGAACCGGCTGATTTTTAAAACCACGAATCGTGGTTTTGAATAAATTAGCGCGATAATTACATATGCTAAATATTTTTCCAAGATGGCCGACACATCGAAGTGTTTAGAAAAATTCACGTACTGCAGCGACTTCATAAGGCGTTAAATGTTGGAAGTTTCCCTTCGTTTTGCTTAAACCACTCCAAATTAAATGTTTTGAGCACATACTAAACGGATTTGATGTCGTTGCTGTTCTACCAACTGGTTTTGGGAAATCTTTTTTATTTCAACTTCTGCCAAATTTCTTGCCGACCAAGCCACCAAGGCTGACAAAAATATCGTTATCGTAGTAGGATATCGTAGACATTAATTATATAGGTTATCGTAGTATGTCCTTTAAATGCAATAATCGAGGACCAGTTGAAGGTTGCTAAGAATATTGGTATCGAGGCAGAAGTTCTCCAGTTGGTTGATCATCGCAGGGAAGTAGCGGAAAGTTTGTTTGGATCACATGAAAGAACAGCAGAAAGCGATGATGTATGTCTATTAAACGACAAGCTGTTAAATGGCGATGTTCAACTTGTTTTTACCCATCCGGAAGCCTTACTGAGTGTTAAAGGAAGAAATATTATGAAAAGTACAGTGTTTCAAAGAAATGTTTTTGTATGTGTTGTGGACGAAGCGCATTGCGTAGAAATGTGGCGAGTTAAGTATTTAATACATAGTACATACTGTATGTTGCCATGTTTACATACTGTATCAGTGTATGATACACTGTGCATGCATGTATAGTGTATAAATATTATAATATATTGTATACCTTTATTGAACATTGATCCATGGAAAGTAACTTGTATACATGCTTCTGGCAGGCAAAAGTTTTTAAAAGTTAACAAGAGAGCAGTAAAAACTGCTATGTGGGCAGCTAGTGTACGTGAGACGACTGTAATTGTTGTCAACAGTATGTGCAGTTATAGTGTGCTAGTTGTAGTAGTTGATGTATATGGTTACATATTTGGCATGTAATTTCCCAAACATTTGCCACCACCGATAGTTTTCCTTCTTTGTTTCTCTGTTGGGCAGGAAATATCAGGAACTGGTAAATATTTCTTGTGACATTAAATCAAACATGTAGTCTGCTTATTCCACTGATTAACACAGTATTCTTTGCATGCAAGTTAACAAGATTTTGTGTGTACTAGCTACTAGCTAGTAGCTATATGTTTTCATGTTTTGTTTTTCCACGTTATTTATAAAATCTTATACACTGTACTTATCGAGCATACCTGTTTGTGGGTTGTTGCTTGAGATGGCATTGGAAAGTCGAATGAAATATTTTCACAAATGTAAAAATGTATTGGTGGCATTAGCAATGAAATTTGTGTCATGACTCATGTTATTATAATTTTAATTTATTGCTGCGGTAGCGAGCGAGCCTGAAGCGAGCGAGCGGACGCAGCAGATCCAATTTGTGTATATAGGATTTTTATCTCAAAACATCAAGCGCATGGAATTGCGCATAAAGCACTGCATATTTCGTACAACTTCTGTAGCGTGATCTTCGAAATATATGCACTTGCGCGAAATAGAAAGGCTAAAAATTCAAATATAAGTAGAGAAGAATCCTATTATTTTTAGTATGGGAAGTAATTTACGTTATTATCAGTGTCAAGGACATATAAACATGCATATTATTGTCAGAACAGACAATGCGCGCACTAAGACAAATATTCGAATGGCAATGGGTTGAAATGAGTTGTGCTTTACATGTAGGTGACTCACATATCCAGCAAAGTAAGAACAGAATGATGGAATAAGGCTTTCGTTTTATAGCTTTCCAAATGCAAAATTATTTTGCACACATGTATATATTTTAACGCTTTTATCAGGTTTCCACTTCGAAGGATTTTTTCCTTTTAAGGAAATTTTGGCAATTTGAAGGAAAAAAAAAGGAAATACAAAATAGAAGGAAATATGAAGGAAATTTCGGATTTGAAAGGAAAATAGAAAGAAATTTCATGCTCAGTGATGTAGAACCAATAAATTATAAGTTATATAGTCTATTATGTCAATTATGCATGCTCAATATGTATTATCAGCGGGTTAAAGAACATGGATTGTAAAATAACTTATTTTAGACACACACCCGGACACCCTCTACATAAATATTCTTAATATTCAGTTATTGGAAGTTGGAACCTGAAAGTGGGTGGAAACTATACTAATTCTTCTTTCAGTCTTGCCTCCTCCGCAGGCCCTTTCTTACGGAGGAGGCATGCCAAACAGTTCAAAGTTCAAAAACATGGCAAGAGAACATGGATGATTCGGACACAGACATTTCCGATCTTTCCGATTCATCCGATGTCGGGGAAACTACTTCGAAGAAAAGCAAACTTAGCAAGCGTAAAAAGGATAAATTTATTGATAGCTGGCTGATATATTAATGTGTTAACTTAACTATTTGTTATTAAAATACTTGTTCAGTTTTTGTTTTGCAAATACGCGACAGTCAATAATGTTGTAACACTTTCTATGAGTGTTTTCTTTCAGTCCACCAAATCACCAATTTTATTGTTTACATGCCAGGTTATAAACTTATGCAGTTGACATATTGTGCTTTAACATGGAATAAGGTTAAACATAGTGGTATTAAGGTATTGTGGCCAGAAGGAAATTTGAAGGAAATTTTTTTAATTGTTGAAGGAAATTTTGATTAAAATAAGGAAAAATTATGATCAAAATGGGAAATTACGTACTGCAGAAGTGGAAACCCTGGCTTTTATACTTGCTTGGCAGTGTCAAATTACTCATCGCAGTAAACATGGGTTTCATGTGGGAATTCCATGTGGATGAACATATGGGCGGCCGTCACCACCAAAAATACTAAACATGTCAAATGAATGGACACAAACACAAACGGTGCATCATAAACACAAATAATTCATTGCGTTTACAAATGATGAAACGTAGCTTAGTGATATGATTGGACAAGATGAGAAGTGGTCCGTCTAAACTTAAAATGATTTATTCGGCATTGTACTAATTTAATTCGTTTTGCGAAATAGTTGAAGTAAATGTGAAACGATTCAACGCGACTATGTGAAACCATTCAATGCAATGTGAATTGTTTCGATGCTATTTGATATCATTTGTTTAAATTAGAAATCATTTAACTAAACGTGAAATGACTCAACCAAATGCCAAATGATGCATTTCAGTGTGAAATGGTTTAATGCAATGTCTAATCATTTGACTAAATGTCAAATGATTCGATGTCAGGTGAAATGCTTCGATGTAGTTTGAAATGACGTAATTTGTGCGGACGCGGCGCGTGTTGCAGTGAAACCATTCATCAAGATGTGAAACCATTCATCAAGATGTGAAGCCATTCATCAAGATGTGAAACCATTCATCAAGATGTGAAGCCATTCATCAAGATGTGAAGCCATTCATCAAGATGTGAAACCATTCATCAAGATGTGAAGCCATTCATCAAGATGTGAAATGGCGCAAGTCTTTTCCGCTTGAATCAAGAGAATATTCTCCTTTGAATAACGGAAATGTGAAGAACTGATAAATTTCAAAAGTGGAAGTACAAATTTCTCTGCTTTGGGCAGGGTTGCCAAGTTCGGGATTTTATCCCGAGATCTCGGGATTTTAAAAAGCAGTTGGGAACTTTTTGGGATTTTTGTTTTAAAAATTCATGCTCGGGATTTTTTTGGGATTTTTGAGAACAGAAAGTTCGAGAATTAAAAATTGATTTTTTTGTAAAATTATTAAAATAAACAATAATATAATAACAATTTTCAAAAAATCCAGCGTTCGTCTGCTGGCATCCTATTGAACTTTATGTTACAAATGTTATACTAGATCAGTTTATCCAACTGAAGTATGTTTCATTTATACAACATGAAGTATTACGCATATTTCGAGAAACCGGCGCGATCTCTAAATCTCTTTTTCAGAGTATGCCCGTTCGCAGGTTGGGGTCTTTGGGGACTGGGAACGAAAGTGGGAACATTGGGATTTTTGGGGGAATCTCGGGATATTTGGGAAGCTTAGTTGGGAATTTCACACATTTACAGTTGGCAACCCTGGCTTTGGGTTTTTTTACCGCCAAAATACTGCTTCTCACCTCACGTGTGTTTATTTTATACGAATAATTCTCTGGTTATTTTCGATTATTCATAAAGAAATAAAACATAAAAAGACGTCAGGCTACTGGAGGTAAGACTTCATATTTTTTACTAATAATTTTTACAGTTCATTAATAATGTATAAGTCTTCTTTCCTAGCCCCATGCATGAATAAATTAATATTTTATGAGCATATTATTAAAATGAGTAAGGTCCAATACCAAAATGATTTGGGGAGAAATTTTAATAATAAAAAGTTGAAACAACTTTTCTTTGTTACTCCAAACAATGTCTAAGAATTATACTAAAAAGATTTATAATAAGCAATTGAAAAGCGTGAAGTTTATTTACTGAGGTTTTTACAATATTTTGTCATATTTCCCTAAGTGCTACTTTAATTTCCCCCCAGATTTTGGGGGGAAAGGCTAGTCACGTGACCAGCGGTAACCAGGGTTTTTCCTTGCCTTAGCGTGGTAAAAACCCTGGCTTGCAGGTTGCTAGCCTATACTGTTGTGGTTATCCTACCTTCGTTGCAAGGCATAATAAATATTCAATATTATGTTACTAAATTATATTTTAAACTGTGCATCAACAATTGATATCTTAGCCAAATTATAAGAAGACTTACCATATTCTCTCTATTAATCCCCCCCCCAGGCTTTTGTTTTGGGGGGGGGGGGTTATTAGAGAGGGGGGTTTATTTGAGAGGGGGCTTATTTCTTTTTTTGGTAAAATTATATGATAATTTTCTTCCGCCACAAAGTGATGTGTGTAAAACAACAATGTATTCTAAATGTGTTAGGATTTATCAACTTTTCAACTATATATACATTTCAGGATGTTCATGACATGTTTTAAGCATCATATTATTCTTCCGAAAATGAAAATAAATTTGTGGAAATCTGTTTCTTGAAAAACATTGGGGGCGAGGCACTTAATAAATTTCTTCACCTGAAAAGGGGGGCTTATTAGAGAAGGGGGGGGGGCTTATTGAGAGGAGGGCTAAATAGAGAGAATACAGTATGAGGGTCACATACTTGTTACTAGGGAGCTTAAGATGCACCAAATCTACGACGCGGACGCGACTAAAAACTGCCGCTATTCTCACAGTTTCACTTCACGGGTAAAAATTATGGATTGTTGTTGGTAAAGAAAGTCAGAGACACGAGGAAAACAAAGTAAAACTGATTTCCGATTATTAGCGACTGTTTTTTAGTCGCGTCCGCGTCGTAGATTTGGTGCATCTTAAGCTCCCTACTGTGTGTTAGGTAAGTCTGTTTTATTTATAGCTTTGGTGTTTTCTGTTTCTATTTAGCTTTCTTTTATGGAATAATCTAACAACATAATGGATGAACTAAAGACTGAAATGAAAAATGCAATTGCAGATGTGATTAATATACTATCTAAACCGGAAGAACATGAAGATCTTGAGTTGTGTGTCACAAGACTGGAAGTACTTGCAGAAAATGCCTTGAGTTATGATGATATACCACTTGAGGTTGTCGATTTGTTGAACCAGGCAGTAAATGTTTTAAAGAGAAACATTGGGATGGAAAGAACGTACGACTCATATCAAGCTCCTATTCTTAACAATGAAAGAAATAGAGGAAGGCCAAAATTTGCAATAACTGAAGACCAACTACTATTTTTTAAGGGTAAATAGTCTTGTAACTAGGCAACTAGTACTCCATACATTGTAGCCAGAGGCTGCATCAGCTATAGTTTATACATCGTCTGTCCACTGTGTTCTGAATGCAGTTTTATATATTTTAGTTTTATTATGTTATGTTTAATTTTATTATATTATTATAATATATATTGGCTTTTATAGATAATGGATTTACCCAAAAAGATATGGCTGTTATGCTCGGCGTTAGTAGACGTACTGTGGAAAACCGTATGGCTGAATTTAATTTAACAAATGCTAACAGATTCAGTGATATTGATGATAATTCTCTTGATGCTTATACAGAACGCACCATTGGTCTTTTCCCCAGATCTGGTAAAATTAAAAGTGCTTTATGCTGTAATTACACTGTAATACAGCTTTACACAGCAAGTGGATATGTTAGGCAGGGTACAGTATATACTATCCTGTAAGCCATAGACAGCACCCTCAGAGATATTTTAAGCTTTAACCCAAATTAAGGTGCACCTTTCTCTTCCGAGTTCCAAAATAATTCTGGAAAGGGTCTATCAAAGTGATGTTATATTTGATACAACAAAGCAAAGTAAATTTCACAGGAAAAAAATGTTGAAATTGTCCTCTTTTTAGTGAGTAGGCACACTCAACATCCTGAGAACCATAGTTTGCATCCAGTTGCCCTCTGGTAACTTAACAAAATACTTCTGCAGTAATATCATTTTCATTTTGTAGGTTTGAAAACAATAGAAGGAAAAATACTGGCTGAAGGGATCAGAGTTCAAAGAAGGAGGCTTAGAGAGTCGGTGAAGCGAGTTGACCCTGTAGGTAGAAGGATGAGAAGAATAAGTGTTATAAAAAGACGTGTTTACTCAGTCCACTCGCCTCTATCCCTCTGGCACATGGATGGAAACCATAAGCTAATAAGGTAGCTTAATTTTTTTAATCTTATATTCCTTCTGAAAAAGGCAGTTACCTGCAATGTTTCAATTCCCTATAGAAGTCTATTTATTGTATATAGGACTATTTCGGGTATGACTAAACGGACAGTTAAGAATTGGAGATTTGTATGGGAGAGTTATGATTTAGGAGAGTTACGCTTGAGCCACGCCCACTTTTGTCGACGACCACGCCAAAAATCTTTACTTTTATTATGAGTTCTTTGAGATAACATGAAAGTAACTCGATAGAGTTATTGTTTATTTAACTCACTTTTGCAAAATTTTAAAAAATGATGAGAGGTCTTTTTTGGCAATTCTGTCGGTCTGAAGTATTGAAGTTGTTTTCTAAAGCGCCAGCGCTACCTCGTTTATTAAGAACCATTCCTGAAATCAAATGCGATCCAGTTGATAGCAGTTATACAACTTTCTTTCATTTAATATAGGTGGCGTTTTGTCATCCATGGATGTATTGATGGATACAGTCGTGTCATTGTCTATTTAACATGTAGTACAGACAATACATCCGCCACTGTATTAAATGTGTTTGAAAAAGCAGTAGAAAAATGGGGGTTACCGTCAAGAGTAAGGGGTGATATGGGAGTAGAGAACCGAGATGTTGCACGTTTTATGCTTGGTCATCCAGCCAGGGGTCCTGGACGGGGAAGCTATATCACTGGTCGCAGCGTGCACAATTCACGAATAGAACGTCTATGGAGAGACGTTTATCAGGCAGTAGTTTCGCTTTTTTATGACTTTTTTATGATGATGGAGAGTCAAGGTATATTAGACCCGGACAATGAACGTCACTTGTTTTGCTTGCATCGTATTTATAAGTCGATCATCAATGAAATGTTGGAAAAGTTCATAGCTGCTTGGAACAATCATAAAATACGAACAGCTTCGAACAAAGGTCCATTGCAGTTATTTATAATGGGAATGCAACAAATTCAGCACGAAGTTGGGACAATAGCAAACCAATACTTTGAACAACTATCCGAGGTATGAATACAATTCACAAATAAAAACCCCAGTATTTTTAAACTCAATTACTCTACTATTTTACAAAGTATTTTCTAGTAACTATCATGCAGTGCGATTAACCAATAACAAAATAATTTAACTGTCATTCAAACAGAATGAGATACAAGCGTTTGGGTTGGATGTTAATGCGTTATTGCCAGAAGATGTTAACAATGGTGACGAGGGCGTTGTTGTTCCGGAGACCCCGTCCCCACTAAACGAAACGGCGCTTATGACATTCATGGACCTGATATCACGCTTGGCACGCACATATCCATGGGATACTGAACTTTATATTAATGGCTTGCGAATATTAGATAGTTTAGTGGTGGATGACACACAATAAACGAATGTGCACAAAAAAAAATACAACACCAAGTAGAGGTATGTACGAATATTTAAACGACTGTTATTAGTATTACGCCATCCCGAAATGGGTATTCACAAAGGCCAGGTCAAAATTTTCAAACATTTTCTCTTTCTCTGGAACAACGGTCCCTACAGCTAGGACCAACCTGTTTATGCAGGTATTTGCCTTCGGAAGGCAAGACGTCAGGCTATCGTTGAACGCGAGGGAAGGAGGTGTACCATAACCAAGTACCGGTTCTTTCTCGCCGCAGGTCACGAATCCAAGAACTTTGCCCAAAGTTACTGGATCTCTTCTGCCAGCTGTAAAAGCAAAAGAAACGCGAGAGGTTTTAGACTAGGACTGTGGAGTAAAATGGGACTCGTGGAGGACTATTGTGTTATGGAACTAATACAACATCCGTTTGAAGAAAATTTGGCAAGCATAATATAAAGTAATATCATAAAATTTCTGTGTATTAGCTGTTAAACCGCCAACTCGATTGTGAAGGAAGATAAAATTGAAGAGGATAAAATTGTGAAGGAAGAGTTTTTTAAACGAGATTCGTACGTTGGATGCAGAAAAAATAATTGCTAAGCATTTCAGGTATATTGTTTTCACAATTGTTCCAAGTTTGGCAGCAAAAGAAACGAGAAATTTAACATCTGGTACACCAACATTTCATGATATTACTTATAATAAAAAGATAAGTTACCTGCAACTTCTTTTAAGTAATTTAAGAACAACCTATACGATCTCTCTTCCTCGATGCGCTTATTTGATCCATGTAGTGAGAAAATTGGCGTCAGTAGTTTGACCAGCCGCGGGTACGTTACGTCATTGACAGCCGTATTCCTCAACAAAAACAACAGTCATTTCCGTTTGTTAACGAGCTAGATAATAGATAAAAAAACAATGAGAGAATTATTATGTAAACAAAGTGAGGTTTAATGTGTAAATTGTTTGCTAGCGTATAAACAAGTTATGTTATATGTAAGGTTATTCTACGCGTGAAATGTCTGTTGTACTGTTACATTGTTACTATTTGTATTAAAATGAATTATTAAAATGAAGTAGTAAATGAAGTTTATTTATCACCTCAAATAAACCAAATTTCATCAAGCCATTACGCAATTGTTGTTCAGCTTCACTAAGTGATGCGGTGGGCGTCGGTCCAAATAGCTTGTCCAATAAACTTTCATTCATAAAGCATGGCAGGGGGCCACCTTGAAGAATGCTGTAACCTAAACGCAGCAATATTAATTTTATTAGCAAATATCTAGGAGTAGACAATATTTTTTGTCGGTTTGATTGGTTACACAGTTCAAGATAGCGTTGCACAGGGGTCCTGATAAAAAAAATGGATTTCTATGTTTTCTACAGTTAATTACATATGCAAACAAGCAAAAAATAGACCAATGAAAACACGAAAAGTATTAAATGTTGGTTTAACAATGTTTGCAGTTGCCTTTTTAAATAAGTTCATTGATTCAAATTATCATTTTTGGCAACTGTTGCAATCGACCCCCTGTGCTGCAAAATTGTTCCAAAAACACTTTTGATAATTTTTTTGTTCGCAATAATTTTATGGTTATCCTTCGTACCAAAGATAATTCCAGCCCCTAAGTAATGCATCCTATCCACTGCGACCAAATCCTCTCGCAAGACAAAAGTTGCTTCACCAACATTTTTCGTAAATAACTTGAATTTAACTTCCCGCATCATTGCTCCCAAAAATTCTTTGCGAGGACCACCATAATCCTGCGCACACTCTCCAGTGAACGTCACTTCCAGAGGAATGCTGTAGTCGTGGTTTGTACTACTTAATAGTTCGTCCATCCCATCTTCAAAAATATTGAACCGTGAAATAAATATTTCAGTTGTCTGACCCTCTATAAGTTCACTCTCATCCCGAATATCAAGTGGTCGGCCTCGCAAAAAATGGACAGCAAACGTACGCAACACCTTAACCGGTTCGTCGTTCTCATTTCTAAATGTAAAGTGTAAAATAAATTAAGTATGGGCCAACCGTCGCAATGTACGTGCTAATGCAGTATGTTTTCGAGTTGTTCTATTTTGTCGCACAAGGGTGTGTTGCACCAGAAGAAAAAAATTGTAAAGAATTGGCTTTTAACATTATTGATCTGGTTAATGACTGACTTAAATTTTTGCTTTTACCATAACGGGATTAAATGAAAGTAGCCAAACGCATGTTCCTTTTTAGCTTGATGTTTTACTATAAACTATAATTCGTCAGGGCAACATGTTTTGGTAACACATTCTAGCTATTAGGATATGTGCGTAGTTTTAAGAAATCTGCTTGCATTTTTTTAATACATTGTAAATGCCCCGGTTGTCATTTAAGTCTGAGAAAAAATAGCCTTCTATATAAAGTAATAATCACATGGAGTTGGTCAGAGGTGCAAACAGTGGCGCTGGTAACGCTATGCCAATATTTCTGCGTTCAAAGACCGTGAAAACAATCAAATTCAAAAAGACTTGAATAAGATAATTATTCAAAATTTGCATAGCATGACCAAATTTTCCTCCTGGCTTCGCCACTGTTGTGTAAACATAATTCCTTTGGTTCCAACAGCCCTAGCGACTTAATGTTCAATAGAGCACGTTGTTGGTGTATAATATCTAAATATGTACACATACGTGCTCGACAATGTAGAACCAATCGCGAATTTCAGGTGCTCTTCGTAGCTGCGTTGCATCTTGTCATCACTAACAAACAAAAAATAACCATAAAATTCGGAACAATAATTGAGAATTGCCTGCCATTGTATTTTTAAATGCTTACTGGTTTTCTTGCGTGTGGCTTTCTGTCACAGTCTCATTCACCAGTTCAGCACTAGGTTCGTTTTCGTGCACATCATCCACGTTTGTACTTTCCTCCACGTTTGTACTTTCCTCCACGTTTGTACTAGCCTCACCCTCGTTGTTGTCAGATTCAATTTCTATCACTACGTTGTTTCTGAAAAAGTCGAGAACGACTGGTGAAAATTGGGGTATAAATATGCACATTAAAATAAGTTTGATTACATTATCGTGACCGATTGTAATCCGTAGTATACAGTTATCAAATGTTGTAAATTCAATATTTGATTGTCTTCAAACAGAACCAGATATACAGGATAAAAAAGTAACCATGTGGTTTTAAATATACGTTATTTAGCACAACATTGTCAAATTCTAGGTGATAAAAACTTTTCTAATTGATCACTTCTATCTAACAATACGAGGAATTACACGTACGTTCGTATAGCACTCCTGTTATTTTCTAAAAACGTGTTATGCAAATCTCACTCTTTATATTTTAAAAGCGAATTATGTGACCAAATACAAACCCATTCTGGTTCTGTTCGGTGTTAAAAGGGTCTCGTTCCAGGTATGAGTCATCCACGTCATCCTCGTCCTCTTCCGACGATTGATAACCCTAAATTATATATCAATATAAAGTTTAAATATATGGGGAGAATTTTTTTGCACTGATTTATAATTCATAAGCATCCCATCATTTTTAAAAATTTAATAGGTTAACAACGCACTGCGCAAGTTCCCAAATGACGACGAATTTCGCTAATACCAAATGACTGCCCACATGAAAGGCAATCCTGAGATTCTTCTTTCACATGAACGGATCTTGTTAGTGGAATACTTTTTTGTAATGGCCTCAAATAAATTCGACCAGTTCCAAAGCAGCGAAGCTGCTCGGTGCTGCAGCTTCCGTGGCAAACAACATCCAGCTCCCCTCGTTTCTTTGTTTTGCTCAAAATAATTTGAAAGCCTCCGGTCTCACTTAAAAGAGGATATGCCCTAAAACAATTACACATACGAAAGATGTATAATTAGAAGCAATTTTTTTAAATCCCAATCCTGGAAGATACATTGGACTTGGATGACAACAAGAACAAGAAAGGAAAAAAAAACAGTACCGAAACAGTATATCCCTCACTGCAGTATTGGAAGCGCATACTGGGAATGCGATCCTCTTTTCACCCAGTCCATTTTCCATCAACTCTAACTTTTCTGCAGATGTAGGTACATGTGTCTGGTTTTTGTTACATAAACAAAAAATCGTTCTTGTGATTGTTCTTTCTAAATTTGACATATGTTGTAGTTGTTAACTTAGGCAGTAATAATAAAAGGTTATTTTTTACATTTACAAGGCAAGGAAAAATGGGTGGAAATGCTATTTCCCATATAGTTCCTCAGGTCCTGCAGATTGAGACAAAGCCGACAAGTCATTCTAACAGTTTTAGTTGACAAGAAACGTGTATTAGGTATGTTACCTGTAGCCCTAACCCCTCCTCCATCCTACGAAAACAACAAGTGAATTATCATTGCTTCTTTTACTTTTTTCTCACCCTTCATGTTTAGGTTGCTTAACCTCACATATGTATAACAGCTAAACAGCCGTACCTTTTCGAGCAGCTGTACCAGGAGCTGATCGAGATGTTCTACGATTTCTGTACGGTTGTATTCTCTAAAAATCAGTTTTAAACAATTTCTGTGATTTTAACAGCTTAGCAATATTTATATTTAGAGAGAACAATGCTATTTGTTACCATACAAAAAATCTTGTACATTATTAATTTATCAATACACAAGCCTCAACATATTTAAATGTTCAAGACATTGGCAATTACACTGTTCAGAGTTGTATAGGCAATAAAAGGTGTAGTCTACAACTTGAACACATTAATCATAAATGCTGTAAAATGTTGGACATACTGATTGTCGATTAAAAAGCCTTCTGTGCTCTTCAACAGTTCTATTTTGTTGACTACTGGTTGTTGCACGCACTACATTAGCAGTTGGAGTTGCTGTTGCCTGTGTGATGACTGGATTTGAAGGTTGTTCAACAGGATGTTGCACGTTTGTTGCAGTTCCTGGCTGACTGCTGGTGCCTGTTTGAATCAGATTTGCTGCCTGTATTAACAACTGCATTACTTCACCAATGCCACTGTTGTTTACATTGTTCTGAAAAAAAATAATGTCTTATGGGTCAGATTATCATATCATGAGAGCTGCAGGCAGCAATGGCAGACAAAAAATGAGTTCACACTTAACCGAACTTGAACTTTTTTCTTGAAGCTAGTTTTTCAAAAATATTAATATTAATTTTCAGTGTGTTTTCATTATATAAAGAACTTGTCTCAACTTACTAACTTATTATTTTTGGTATAATATATCATTTATAAAAAGTGAGCTTTGAAAGTGGTTAGCCAAATATATCATCCTGGGCCGCCTAAAGTGTGTACTCCACTTTTCCTTTTTTCCTTGAGGTCCCTTTTTCGTAGTTGGCCCTCCACCAAAAATTATTAAACAAGGCCCTGTATAATGATAAAAATATAGAGCATACATCATACTATACAGTACCGTCATGTTCCTTTGAAAACTTTAACTTTAATAGAGATGGAAACTGAAAAGTATAAACATGACAAAAGAAATGATCGTTGCCACAATGCTACCATAAATGTAATATGAGCAACATTAAGTAACCTTGCAGATGTGATAGTCAACTCTGCCATTTAGGTGTTATACTTTAATATTGTAAAGCATCAATTAGGCACTGCTGTTATGTGCTCATGAAATTGAAAACACAGCCAGTATTATACATAAATACATAATACAAACGTTCTCTGACCAAAGAATTATATAACAAAATTATTTGGCCAGAGAACGTACTTGCTATCTTACTCATTTTAATAATATGCTCATAAAATATTAATTTATTCATGCATGGGGCTAGGAAAGAAGACTTATACATTATTAATGAACTGTAAAATTATTAGTAAAAAATATGAAGTCTTACCTCCAGTAGCCTGACGTCTTTTTATGTTTTATTTCTTTATGAATAATCGAAAATAACCAGAGAATTATTCGTATAAAATAAACACACGTGAGGTGAGAAGCAGTATTTTGGCGGTAAAAAAACCCAAAGCAGAGAAATTTGTACTTCCACTTTTGAAATTTATCAGTTCTTCACATTTCCGTTATTCAAAGGAGAATATTCTCTTGATTCAAGCGGAAAAGACTTGCGCCATTTCACATCTTGATGAATGGCTTCACATCTTGATGAATGGTTTCACATCTTGATGAATGGCTTCACATCTTGATGAATGGCTTCACATCTTGATGAATGGTTTCACATCTTGATGAATGGCTTCACATCTTGATGAATGGTTTCACATCTTGATGAATGGTTTCACTGCAACACGCGCCGCGTCCGCACAAATTACGTCATTTCAAACTACATCGAAGCATTTCACCTGACATCGAATCATTTGACATTTAGTCAAATGATTAGACATTGCATTAAACCATTTCACACTGAAATGCATCATTTGGCATTTGGTTGAGTCATTTCACGTTTAGTTAAATGATTTCTAATTTAAACAAATGATATCAAATAGCATCGAAACAATTCACATTGCATTGAATGGTTTCACATAGTCGCGTTGAATCGTTTCACATTTACTTCAACTATTTCGCAAAACGAATTAAATTAGTACAATGCCGAATAAATCATTTTAAGTTTAGACGGACCACTTCTCATCTTGTCCAATCATATCACTAAGCTACGTTTCATCATTTGTAAACGCAATGAATTATTTGTGTTTATGATGCACCGTTTGTGTTTGTGCCATTCATTTGACATGTTTAGTATTTTTGGTGGTGACGGCCGCCCATATGAACAATACATGGAAAATATTGATATTTTGAAATAGATGTTACAAAATTTGATGTCTTTCATGTTTCGCGATATATTTAGCTTGTCTCATCCTGCAAACTATGCTAGGGTATGAATCTACTGACAGCGCGCAAGCCACTGGGTCAATGCCAATAATTACCGTCTACTGAATATAATTTGTGTTGCATATTTGTTTGCATGTTTGTTTCAAGAAGCTAAAGAATAATAACAGTCCCCGCAGCATTCCCTACCTTGCAGGTACCCTAGTTAATTATATAACCCAAATGTCTGGTTTTGTAAGACCTGTTTTAGATGTTTATTCAATTTACAGTATAACATTACATAATTAATAATTTAGTATTTTAGACTGTGTATTTTAGACTATTTTAGACTATACTACATATATGTATATGAATATATATCAGTATGTGTATTTCAGACCATCTTCAAGCTCATTTCAGGCGCAGACTGTATGATTTTTGGTCGGTAAATTTGATACAGGTTAGAATGTATCAGAAATAGCCAAATAGGTGATCCTTTAGAAATTGAACCTTTTAAAAAACACAAGATTTTATACACTTTGTAATTAAATATAGCTTCTAGGTGTATGCACACGAAATGAAATTCCTGATTTCTAAACCAAGGCTCACTTTTTTAGTGTTTACTGAATAAAACAAGCAGTAGATAACGCATGTCATATCTGAACTTCATTGTTGTCTTTATCACTATAGGGTAACTAAATTTATACTGAAATTTAAACAGTTGAAGAGTATTTCGTCAAAGAAAATTTTAATATGAACTTGTTTCAAACGTCGCTTTTTGCATGCCTCGAAATTAATTCATGAACTGATGAACGCCTGCAAAATGCGACAATTAAAACAGAGATTATCCCCCAAAATTTAAAATCATATTACTCATTTTTTGAGTTGTTTTGTCTTATGATTTTGGCCGTAACATTGCAATTGATGTAACGTTGATGTACAAATTGGCCATAACATTGATGAAATCGACAAGTTCTTAAAATATATGAAATCGACATGTTTTTTTTGTTGCATGCATAACATTGATTGTTGTTTATATATAAAGTTTAATAATTGTTATTTTGACGGGAAATTATTACTATAATTTCAAGTTTTGACAGTTATGTGTATTTCTTGTACATAGCTGCTATCATAGCAATGTTTCAGTGGGAAAATCAAAATAGTAGAATATTTTCCCGTCATTAGTTTGGCTATATAAATCATATTAATAATGAATTCCCGCACAAATGCCTGACTTCACAAATGTGTATTGAAAATAACCTATTTCCATACCTGTTTAGTACAACCTCCTTCGATCACCAGAACTGTGTTAACACGTTTCATCAGGCTTAGCTCATGCCACCGTTCATTCATGAGTACGGAATAAGCAAAACCGTATTTCACCCGTGTAGCGCATTCAATGAGGCCATTCTTGCCAGACACTGCGTTGAAAATGTCTACGAGAAACGGAATATTTGTTGCCATTTCATTCCACACTAAGTCGGAATCAAATTCTTTCAGACTCTCGTATGTCGTGCCAAAAAGTACAGAAACATCAGAGCGCTTGCAAAGATTTTTGCACGATGAACTGCATGACATCGTCCGTTATGATTGACTTTTTCAATGCCGCGCTAGCACTACTGGACAGTGTTCCTTTATATTGCGCCAAAACCACTGGTTGTTTTGACTCTGCTGCTCGAAATATTTTCTGCTTTTGGCCCTCGTTTAGCATAGGTTCATATGACTGTATAAAGGGTTGCGTAGTTTCGGAAGGCGTTGATGTAGTTTCGCAGTTAAAAAGCATTTTCTTTACTAAACGTGATGCTTCTTGATCAGCCGAAACCGAAAGTCGCTTCGATGGCGGTATTACAGAAGGCGAGAGCTCTACACATATCTTCACTGAACAGGACTGCTCCATTCCGACCTGCATATTTTGGCACTTTTCTACGAAAGCACTCATCTTATTAACGAACTTTTTGCAATTTCTGCACATCATCTTCGAAAGATTATCGTCTTCGGTTACATCAATTTTGCAAGTTTCTTTTATTTTCACGCACATATTTTCAGTTTTATTCAGTATACGACACATATGGTGACTTTCGTAACAACTACCGCAAAGCCGACAAACTGAACTCCGAGCAGTGATCTTTTTGGGAGTTTCTTGAGTTTCTGCCAGAGGAGGTATCGTCAGTATACCGTGATGCAGTGCGGTTTCGCACATATTAATACATATTATCAATTCGCCGGAGCGAGTCGTTCATTCTTCGGTTGGCTGTCGCAGTGACAACATCAACACAGAAGTGAATTATGTCCGAATTATGATGAAATTTTAAACTTTTGTCGCAAGAAAACTTTGATTTCACGATATATTAATTTCTTCGTTGCTCAAGTCCACGTTGTTTGGTGTTCATTTTCGGCCTGCATCTTGCGTAGAATTAATGCTGCAAGCTGTCGCGGAGTACTTGTGATTCATTCGACGATATATAAAGTTATAAACGATTATAAACGTACAGGCATTTTTGCTTTTTATTGTTAAGTCCATATCGAATACATTTCCAGTATTATTCCCAAGGTAAGGTGGTTAAAATTTTACTAGTAACAATGCATATTATTTTCAATACCAATTAAATTATTTGATATGTAAAAATTTAACATGAATTCCATCCAATTATAATATTTTAGCCCAGGATTACATACAATATTGTTTACAATTGTTTCCCCATCTGATATTTCAACAGACAACATTTATATTAATATTAAAACTGTTGTCAATGTTGTGTGATATTATATTTGTACTCTGTTGCATATAATTGCATTAATATAATTGCC
Organism: Trachythela sp. YZ-2020; assembly: GCA_016169945.1. Taxonomy (NCBI): domain Eukaryota; kingdom Metazoa; phylum Cnidaria; class Anthozoa; order Malacalcyonacea; family Clavulariidae; genus Trachythela; species Trachythela sp. YZ-2020. The sequence goes on along the minus strand of JADLSH010000166.1, from coordinate 1,753,934 downwards.
TTACAACCATCAGACAAAGGATATTTTCTATTTGGACTGGTTATCTGACAGTAAATAAAGCATAATATGTAATACAATATATGAACTATTTTATGTCTGTGTACTACACTATTGTTTTTAAAAAATATTCAAAATTGAGATTGATATTCATGAGGTAGTTGCATTCATGATAAATACATTCTAACAAGTATTTAAATTATTATGATCTTTAATTTTAGAAAGAAATGTCAAAGAAATGTGTACATCATGTATATTGTATGAATCTAAATGGACAGCAGGACAGATGCTTACAATACAATTAATTCAATGAAAAATCCCTGGACTAGCACACTACCACCTGACATGTAATGCTTCATGTGACATAGGAGCTAACTACATGAAGATTTCCTGACAACATGCATGGACTATTGCAAGCCAGCCAAGCCACCTGAGATTGGTTTACGATCATTACTGTTATGCAGATGAATGAACATCTAAAGTTACTGAACTTGACAGACTCGCCCCAAGCCAAAATGGACATAAATTATTTTTAAAGATGAAATCTCATCCCTCGTAATTATACAACATAAACTTTTATTTAAATATACAATAAAACAGGTGGGTTTTAACTAATTGCCACCAAACAGATGGCCAAAGTATCTGAGTTAGCCACCATATGCTGCACTGTTGCACTTAATGAATAAACCTATAAAGACAACCATCAACAATATTAAGGCTACTGCAGTGTATTTAATTATTCATTGAAAGCACAACATGTTGTAATTAAAATCTTAAAATTATACAGTATGGACACAAATACATAATTTTTAAACTAATAGTTTATTTTTAAATGACTTAAGGTTTAATATCTTTGAGATGGACTAATATATAAAGTTGAGGGTATTGGACAATAATCTAAGGAGCTGTGGATATTAACGTTTTTACCTTAAAGCAAAACAAATTTGTTGCTAGAGGGCCAATTTTCATGTAAACATCCCTATAGCAACAGAGTGCATTCTATGTGCAGGGGTGGACTGGCCAGTCCAGTGGACCCCTGCTTGTACGGCTCCTTTGGGCTCCTTGAAATGGGCTTTTACATATGACTCAAAAAGTACAGGGCCCCCCTCTAGCCCAGGTCGCCCAGGCCCATCTGAGGTAGCCAGTCTGCCCCTGTCTATGTGAACTGCTCGGTGAAGTTTGATATGCCGATTTTCTTACACAGATATATCTCATTTTTTCAGCTTTCATACTCAAAGTTACATAATGGCTGGTTTCTGTTTAGTCGTAACTGTGAAACTATCAAGATGACCTGTGTAATAGAGTGTGGATATATCTCTACTAGGTAGAGTAAAAACTGAAGACAGATCCACACTATTTCTCATTGTCGAACATGACTTAGTCATGACAGTTACAACCAAATGGAAACGAGGCGTAATATGCAAACTGTCTCTGGCACTGTAAAATGATAACAAATTTAGCTAAATTAGGTAATGCTAGGTTAGTATTATAATAATTTTCAGACAAGGAATGTTCTATCCCATAAACTTGACTTTTACCACTCCAGTAGTGCTTTGTCTACAATATAAAGAAGAGAAAAACATCTCAGTTGATACCCTTAGGTTAAAATTACTAATTTTTTAAACTACTTCAAACTCAAAGAGTTGTTTACATAGTATGTAATACGATTGACATTGTGCATACTGTGTATAGACCCTAATAAAGACATTATAAAATTTCTAAATGATTTTCTCTACACTATTAATGGGTAATTCATATAAATTTGGGCTTAGAAACACAAAGTTTGTGTCCTTAGGGTTTTTGAACAAATCACTTTCGAAGCAGAGCGCTCTAATTGCATATTTAATTAGCAGCATGAATATCACAAAATATCCCATTTTCAAAATGCGATCCCTCGTTGGTTTGAGGAGTCTTTTTTGATTTCTTGGTATCAATTGAAAGAGAAACTCTTCATGAATACAGTGATGTTATTTTTATTAAACTTCCTGTCAAAAAGTAAAAACTCCAGCATATTTCAAAGCTATTTTTAGGCCTTGAGTAGGAACCCGAAAATGAGGTCAATACATATGTAAATTAATATAACTAAAGCACATCGTAGAAAGAAAAAAAATCAAAACCGTGAAATATGATGCACATACTACAATAATTTCAACACGTACCTTTAAAAATATCTGATTTTCAAAGAGAAAATACCAAGTAGAAATCAGCAATTTCTCGCCGCTCCTGCCAAAAATCTTGATTTCGAAAAAAACTCTAGCGCAATGCATTGTGGTATACTGACGATTCCTCCTCTGAGTTTCTGCCATCATGTGGTATTTTAAAACACAACTTCGCAACTTTTTGTAACTATTTCTTAAATATTTCACTCATACTTTTTACTCGACGTAATTATGCAGATATACCGTTTTGAATAAATTAACTGTGTGAGGCAGTTGACCAATGAAATTGCAGAAGATGCCAGCCGGTTCCAGGGCCTTTTCCCTCCCTAAAAAAGGCCCTGGGTACGAGGTTGAAATAAGCAACGGTTTATCAAATTGTACCAGGATTTGGTGTGTCATGTTGTGTGATAATACTGTCGGATATTGCTAACTTAATTTAGTGAAAGGTAAATACTAAAATCAGTACAGCATACCAGTGGTGTAACCAAAGAATACCAGGTTTATCAATAATTTTGAAAAATTCAGTTTTTCACTGGTAACATTTATTTCTCGGTGTGATTCCTGTATAGCAATAATGTTGTGTTGCATCATAGACTATCCAGAAGACAGGGACTGGAAACGCCATTGTTTTGCGCGTGCTGTCCGTGATACGGCCTGTAGAACAACAATGTCAATGGCGAGTGTTTTTGTAGTTCGAAATAATACGCATGCATTCAAAGGCGATCTTTGGCTTTGGTAATCCCAATAGAACTTTGAAAAGGCGATAGCTGCATTGACATTTATATTTTTGGTCAATATATATCAATGGAAAACCCTGAAATATATTAAAAGTAAAGTTACAGGGTTTGAAGTATGTGTGTACTGCGACAACAACAATGGCTAGTTTTTGTAGTTCAAAATAATACGCATGCACTCAAAGGTGATTTTTTGCTTTGTTAAAGCTAATAGAAGTTTAAAAAATAGGTACGCTAAGCGTACATGTATCTGCTCATGCGTATTTGCACAATTGTATAATTTATAAATAATTATTTTTGAGTTATAACTTCTTTTCCATGGGTCAATTAATACAAGAGGTCTATTAGTGTATGAACTTTAATATTGCTCCTAAACAATTGTGCATAGAGGGATGAGGGCCTATAGCCCATGGGAGCAATTTTTTAAACAATTGTGAAACCTTCAGATTTTAATATATTATACTTGGGAATAAAGGTTGTAGTAAACAGCAGTATTTTATACACACCACTTATAAATATTACATACCACCTAGTCCCCTTATAGCCACAACAGTTTGGGAGAGAAATGCCAAATTGTGCCTATCTTTTTACCAATCAAATATAAAAAGTAAACTTAGTATGAGGCGGTGTTGACTATGGAAATCAATAAAATATAAAAAGTAAACTTAGTATGAGGCGGTGTTGACTATGGAAATGACAAACAACGACCATGAACTATTGTTGATTTGACCCAAATAGTGTTGAGACATATAATATTTTAACACTTTTATGAGTGAACTTTATCGAAATAGAAGCTCGAATAATGCAGGATATTCGTACAATATTCAAATAGGCTTACCTTATTTCCTGATTCAAATGACATTCATATATAGCAGGTCCAGTCAAGTCAATACTTTGGGTAAATTGGCAGATTGCATTTATTATCCGCACAGGGGGGGTTGGGGACATCCTTATTTTAACCCCCCCCCCCCCTTCGGAATTCCTAAGCTTCTGTTGCCAGACCCCCATGGAAAATATCTTGGAAAAGCACACCCTCCCTGGAAATTCCATGGAAAATATGAAAAATGTCCCCCTGGAAAAATATCAATTTCTGGGTCCCTTGGACATATTCCTGGGTCCCTTGGAGTTTGAAAATAGATAGAAAATGCTTACTCTGCTCTTTTAATAATGACCGATCTTTACACAAACATATCCTCTGGATATATATCTAAGGCTTTTTATTACCCCTCCCCTGGATTTCCAAGCGATTTCTATTACCCCTCCCCTGGATTTCCAAGCGATTTCTATTACCCCTGTCATAAAGAGTGACATTTTAGGACATCATAGTACATTATGACGTCACATATTATCGTGACGTAGACATTGTTTACAAGTTAAAAGTTATTTTCTCAAACCGGTTAAGCTGGTTTTTCATGTAAAGTTTAGTTTTTATGTAGAATAAAATGGTTGAGTTTATTGAGGAATTCGAGTGTTTACAATGCGATTGTGTACGATAAAGCGGTCAATTATCACTGTTTACTATATGGCGCCCAACGTGGGGCGAGCTCACGACTACGAGATTTAGATTATGTCAAATATCAATCGACATAAAGCGATTAGAAAGGCTCACCGAGATGTTTTTACGAAACTCGAACACGAAGCATACGATTTGTTATCACAAGAATTATCCGACGAAAATGCAAGTAGACTCGAAGTTATTAGCAGTTTATTAGAAGCGAAACAAAAGACTCTTAGCGATATCGATAACGAAATAACCGCTTTATGTAAACTAAACGAAATTAGCAAAGAAATCGAAGAATCAGAGTCGATTGTAGCGAGAATCATAGCATGCCGAATGAAAATTAATGATGCAAAACCACTTGTTAGCAGTGAACAACCTACTGTTTATGCTCAATCGAATCCAGCTCAAGAACACGTCGTTAAACCACGTTTACCGAAGTTAACACTACCGAAATTCCGAGGCGATGTTACGAAATGGACAGCCTTTTGGGACTCGTTTAATAGTGCAATTCATTCCAACGAAAGTATTCCCGCAATCGACAAGTTTAATTACTTGAATGCACAACTCGAAGGCATAGCTGCAAGAGCTATTCAAGGATTAACCCTATCAAGTTTAAACTACGATTCTGCGGTCGAACTGTTAAAGGAACGATTTGGAAAACCACAAATTATTATCTCAGCGCACATCGACGAAATTCTTAAAATTCAAGCAAGTTCTGACGGTCGACTTTCATCTCTACGATATGTATACGATAAAATTAGCGTAAACGTGCGAGGTTTGGCTTCACTCGGTGTATCTGCTGAACAGTATGGGAGTCTTTTATTTCCTATTGTCATGTCGAAACTCCCAAGCGACGTAAGATTACAAATTGCACGAAGGAACACTAGCGAAATATGGAAAATAGACGAGCTTCTCGAAGCCGTAAAACATGAAATCGAAGCGAGAGAATCGAGTGAAGGTGCGAAAACAAGTGCTCCAAGTGGAAGTGACAGTCGAAAATTTCCCAACAATAGTAAAACCCATTCACCATCTGGAGCTAGTGCACTGTTGACAAAGACACAAGGGGAGTACAAGATTCGTTGTGCCTTTTGTGGCGAGCTACATTATTCAGCATCTTGTACTGTTGTAACATCTTACGAAAGTCGAAAGCAAATTCTTGCTAAAACCGGTCGTTGCTACAATTGTCTACGTAAAGGCCACCAATTGAAAGAGTGCGCAAGCCAAAGGAACTGTAGACATTGTAATAAACGTCATCATCAGTCGATATGTGAAATAGCAAACTCGAAAGCGTTCCAAGAGAAAATCGAAGAAAAACCAAAACAAGACGACGAAGATAACCAGACGAAAGTTGCAACTATTACAAGTCATACGAATGAAAGAAAACGAAACATTGTTCTTTTGCAAACAGCACGGGGTGTAGCTCTTAACGATAATGGTGGTAATTCATTTCCAGTTCGAATTCTTCTAGATACTGGAAGTCAACGATCATACGTGACTGAGAACTTGCGCTCAAAATTGAAATTGAAACCAGTCCATCGTGAGAATCTCACACTCAACACATTTGGGGAGAATCGGTACAAGACACAAAAGTGTGATCTTGTTAATCTACAACTGCAGAAACCTGGAAATCCTGAAACTATTTCTATCTCAGCATTAACATTTCCTGTGATATGTTCTGCCTTGTCCTCGAAAGTCGACATTGACAACTTTTGTGAATTTCAGGATTTAGATCTGGCCGAGAATTTTGACGATAGCAACCAAGACACAATCGATGTGCTCATTGGGTCCGATCACTATTGGGACATTGTTACAAATGAAGCGATTAGATCAGATTCCGGTCCTACCGCCCTCAATAGCAAACTCGGTTGGATTCTTTCCGGTCCGACAGGTAATTCGTCAGCTAGCAAAGATAATGTAGCGTCACATTTAATCATTTCTGGAGCAACAGAGCCCGGTGAATTCGAAAGCAACGATGAGATTGTGACAGTGTTAAAACGATTTTGGGAAACGGATAGTATTGGCATCACAGATGAGCGATATGTCGAAGAGAAACCCGGTCAGTTTACCCTGGAAAGAAGACTATATACCATCCTCGACTAACTACCGTTTGTGCGATACTCGACTGAAATCATTGCATCACCGGCTAAAGAATGAACCTACTCTGCCTCACGATTACCATGAAATTATCAAGGACCAAGAACGTCAAGGAATTGTCGAAAGGGTTCCACAACCAACCGCTGCAAACGAAGAGAACTCGAAAGGAAACCATTATTCCCCCCACCACGCAGTAATTCGTAAGGGCCATGACACCACGAAGGTTCGAGTCGTGTATGACGGTTCAGCGAAACAGTCGAAAGAAGATCGGTCGTTAAATGATTGTTTAGAAGTCGGCGAGAATTACATCCCTCACGTGTTTGATCAGCTGACGAAGTTTCGGTCGAACGCTATTGGTTTAACTGGCGATATTGAAAAGGCATTCCTGATGGTGGGTATCAATCCCAAAGATAGAGACATGCTTCGTTTCTTGTGGTATGAAGATCCATTTGTTCCAAACCCAGAACCAGTTGTATATCGTTTCAATCGACTAGTTTTTGGTTTAAGACCATCGCCATCAATTCTGGGAGCTACGATCGAACACCACTTACGTTTCTTTCAACAAAGCGAGCCAGAAATAGTCGAATTATTGAAAGAATCCCTATACGTAGATGATTTGATTTCCGGAGAGGACAATGACGAGAAGGCATTTAACGTGTACAAGAAATCTAAAGAAATTATGGCGAAGGGAGGATTTAACCTCCGCAAATGGCATTCGAACTCGTATAATCTTTTGAAATTGATTGAAACTAACGAAGCTTCACGCGAGAATTCTGAGACGACATCGAAAGAGACCGCGAAAGTTAGTACATCGGAAGACGACGAAACATTTGCAAAATCACAAACAACCATTAATGGTAATTTAGAAGAAAAGAATAGCTCAACTGTTAAGGTTCTAGGAATGAACTGGGACACGTGTTCTGACGAGTTTTTCTTTGATCTAAGCGAACTGGCAAAGTATGGTAAATCCCTTCCCGCAACAAAACGCTCGGTTCTAAGTCTAACAGCAAAGATCTTTGACCCCATTGGGTTTTTAACACCGTTCACCGTAGAAATGAAGATCTTATTTCAACAACTCTGTTTAGATAAGAATAATTGGAACGATGAGCTAAAGGGAGATCAACTACAAAGTTGGAAGGCACTCTTGGAAGAGCTGAAATTTATTACGGAAGTGCGCATTCCTCGTTGTTACGTTCAGTCGATAGCGATAAAGATTCATGGCTTCAGCGACGCCTCAGAACATGCGTATGCGGCAGTATTATACCTGCGTTCAGTCTATGACGATGGTCGAATTCTAGTGCGTTTAGTGGCCTCGAAGTCAAGAGTAGCACCGATAAAGAAACAAACAATTCCACGTTTGGAATTGCTCGGGACAGTTCTTTTAGCAAGACTCGTTACTAAATTCACTGCTGCTTTTAAGCAACTTGACACGATCAATTGGACCGATTCCACGACTGCGCTCTGTTGGATACAGAATGAGAAAATATGGAAACAGTACGTTCAACATCGTGTTGAAGAAATTCGAAGTTTGACCTCGAAGAATTCGTGGAGGCATTGCCCAGGAGAGTTAAATCCTGCAGATGTTCCATCCCGTGGCCAAAGCGCTAAGAAACTATCTTCAAACTCACTGTGGTGGAATGGACCAACGTTTCTTCTCCGACCAGTTACGGAATGGCCTAGCACCCGACTCGCACCAGAAGAGAACAAACAAGTTCTACAAGAAGCGAAGAAGAATGCGCCAGAGATCATTCATTCAATTGTCAATACTTCGTGTGACAGCCCTCGTAACACCCTTGACACAGTAATCGACAGCACTCGTTGCAGCACATTAACCAAATTGCTTCTTGTTACGGCATACGTTATGAAATTTATCAGGAAGCTCAAGAATCGTGCAATTTCGAATAAGAATCGAGATTCAATTCAGCTAGAATTGACAGCCTCCGAGATAAACGATGCGGAAACAATGTGGATCAAAGATATACAAGCTAATTTGTTCGAAGCCGAAATCCAATATCTTACGCGAAAGAAGACGAAAGCCGATATTCCGACAGCACCTAAGTATGTTGCACAATTCGGACTGTATTTAGATCAACAGGGAATCGTTCGTTGTGGTGGTAGAATTGGCAATAGCACATTGCCATCGAACAGTAAAAATCCAATTTTACTTCCCTCAAGTCACCGTTTTGTGACTCTGCTTATCAAACATACACACTACAACACGGTACTTCACAACGGAATACGAGAAACTCTCACAGCTTTGAGAGAACGATTTTGAGTGATTCGCGGTCGTGAATGCGTTAAGAAAGCTATTCGACGTTGCTCTATTTGTCTCCTGCACGAAGGACTCCCATATGGACCACAGGAACAACCCGACTTACCATCTACAAGAGTATCAGACGACCCTCCTTTTACACACGTTGGTCTCGACTTCGCTGGTCCAGTTTATTTTAGTTCAAAGGGACAGGAAATGCAGTCGTCCAACAAAGCGTACGTTTGTTTATTCACCTGCTCATCAACTAGAGCCGTACACCTTGAACTCTGTCGAAGTTTAAACGTTCCAGATTTCTTGTTGGCCTTCAGAAGATTCTCTGGTCGAAGAGGATTACCTGCAACCTTGACGTCCGATAATGCGAAAACATTTAAAGCGTCGTGCAAGGAACTGCTCAAGATCGTTAGATCCGATGAAGTGAAACGTTACCTTAACAACAATCGAATTACTTGGAATTTCCAACTCCAAACATCGCTAATTACGAAATCATCAGTACCTACCGAACACTGACAAGAAGAGCTCGCCATCATCGAAATCTATTATCGCAACTTACAGAACGTTGGAAGAAAGAATATCTTACAGGATTAAGAGAGCAATCTGTTGTAAAACAGAAGAAGAATAATCGTAGTGTATCCATAGGAGATATTGTGTTATTGAAGAAGGACTCGACGGCAAGATGCATGTGGAAACTCGCTAAGGTAGAGGAATTGATTCCTGGAGCAGATGGAAAGGTTCGCGCGGTTAAAGTTAAGGTGTCTAGCAGCGATAGAAAACCCGTAATTCTTCGAAGGGTTTTGCAACATCTTATCCCAATCGAGGTAAATGCTAACGAGTTCGAAGTCGAAAGGGAACAGCAACATCCAGCTACTAACTCGTCAACTCCAATTGTTGCAGACAAGGAACAAAGACCCAGACGTAATGCTGCAGTTATCGGAGAAATCGTTCGAAAGGAAAGGGACTCGTGAAGTTGTTTGTTTTAACTGTTTGTTCAAAGTTGTTTGTTTAAAGTTTATCACTAGAGTGAACAAACTTTGGGGAGTGTCATAAAGAGTGACATTTTAGGACATCATAGTACATTATGACGTCACATATTATCGTGACGTAGACATTGTTTACAAGTTAAAAGTTATTTTCTCAAACCGGTTAAGCTGGTTTTTCATGTAAAGTTTAGTTTTTATGTAGAATAAAATGGTTGAGTTTATTGAGGAATTCGAGTGTTTACAATGCGATTGTGTACGATAAAGCGGTCAATTATCACTGTTTACTATAACCCCTCCCCTGGATTTCCAAGCGATTTTTATTAACCCCCTTCCCTGGATTTTCCAGTGTCCCCAACCCCCCCTGTGCGGATAATAAATGCAATCTGCCATTGGCGATTCATTTCCACAGTTTAAAAGACTTCCAATACTTACAAAAATACTCCCTCGACTTTTACCATGCTCAAAAGAGTACAGAAAATAAAAATATCGTTGGTTTGATGTATAATTTTCTTCGTAAAATTAAAATATTTACTCATGTTTACAATTATCGCACTTCTGTAGTCCGCCATCTTGAAATAATCAATATCAATCCAGTTATACATCGAGGTCAAACGAGGTGTAAACTAATTGCTGATTGGTTGATATAAGCTCGTCGCTGAATGGCTACAAGCTAACGCACTCGCACGATGACAATATATCTGCATTCGCAGAAACAAAAATAGGCACGCAAAGCGTACATGTATCTGCGCATGTGCACTTGCATAGATGTCAATGCACGAGGTCAATATCACTCAATGAGTGGATGAACGTTTATGTTGCTTTTAAAAAACTGTGCATAAAGGGACGAAGGCCTATAGCCCATGGGAGCAATTTTTTAAACAATTGTGAAACCTTATGATTTTAGTCTTTTATACTTGAGAATAAAGGTTATGTTAGCAGCACTATTTACATACCACATATAAATATTACATACCATCAACTCATTTAGTCCCCTAGTCACAACAGTTTGGGAAAGAAATGCCAAACTGTGCTTATATCGTTATACCAATCAAATATCAAAAGTAAATTTAATATAAGATGATGTTGACGATTGAAATGACAAACAATGACCATGAACTATTGTCGATTTGACCCAAATGGTGTTGAAAATAAATATGGCTTTATTTTAACACTTTTGTGAGTGAACTTTGTCGAAATGTGATGTTGACTATTGATTGAAATGAGAAACAATGACCACAAACTATTGTCGATTTGACCCAAATGGTGTTGAGAATAAATATGGCATTATTTGAATACTTTTATGAGTGAACTTTGTCGAAATAGAAGCTCGAATAATGCAGGATATTCGTGCAATATTTAAAAAGACACACCACATATAAATATTATATACCATCAACTCATTTAGTCCCCTAGTCACAACAGTTTGGGAAAGAAATGCCAAACTGTGCTTATATCGTTATACCAATCAAATATCAAAAGTAAATTTAATATAAGATGATGTTGACGATTGAAATGACAAACAATGACCATGAACTATTGTCGATTTGACCCAAATGGTGTTGAAAATAAATATGGCTTTATTTTAACACTTTTGTGAGTGAACTTTGTCGAAATGTGATGTTGACTATTGATTGAAATGAGAAACAATGACCACAAACTATTGTCGATTTGACCCAAATGGTGTTGAGAATAAATATGGCATTATTTGAATACTTTTATGAGTGAACTTTGTCGAAATAGAAGCTCGAATAATGCAGGATATTCGTACAATATTTAAAAAGACACACCACATATAAATATTACATACCATCAACTATTTTCGTCCTCCTAGTCACAGCAGTTTGGGAAATAAATGCCAAACTATGCTTATATCGTTATACCAATTAAAAATCTTAAAAGTATAAGGTGATGTTGACTATCGAAATGACAATTCGATTTGACGATTTTGACACAAATAGTGTTGAGAATAAATATTGCATTATTTTAACACTTTTATGAGTTAACTTTGTCGAAATAGAAGCTCGAATAATGCAGGATATTCGTACAATATTTAAAAAGGCTTACCTTGTTTCCTGATTCAAATGATATTGATATATAGCAGGTCAAGTAAAGTCGTAAATACTTTGTGTAAATTGGCGAATCATTTTCACAGCGTAAAATACGATCAACCACTTCCAATACTCCCTCGACTCTTGCCATGTTCAAAACAATACACAAAATTAAAATGATCGTTGGTTTGATGCATAATTTTCACCGTCAAATTAAAAATTTTACTCATGTTTACACTTTTCGCCCTTCAGTAGTCCGCCATCTTGAAATAATCAACATCAATGGTCGATTTGTAAGCTAATCGCTGATTGGCTGATATAAGCTCGTCGCTGAATGGCTACAACGCAGATACAAAAATAGGTACGCTAAGCGTACATGTATCTGCTCATGGTGATGCCACAGTTGCCCATGAAGGAGTAATATTCAACAATAGGCAATTTCGTAATTACGGGCGCCATTTTGCAAAGGGAGTAAACACAATAAAGCAACAATAGCATGACTCTAGGGACAAGTATTCCCATTGGGACGAGGTGTAGTATGCAATTTTCTTGTGTGCATCTTAGAATACTTAAGTACTTGTGTTTTAAACAGATCAATAACGCATCAAGTGAACGATACGATAAATGCAAGTGCAATACGAACGAGAAACGTACAAATCATGCTGATATTCGTCACGCACTATGTAAAATATTCGACATACTTCAGTGAGTTCAGTCTATAGTATATGAGGGTATCATATTTCCAACAACAAACATTGCTCCTTCAAGACTTGACGATCGTAAAGCGCATATACGTGGGTATTTATTTGTATTTGTGGGAAACTAAAGAGAAACTAGAAACGAGACTAGAAATCAGTGTTGAATATTCAGACATAAACGCGCAATAACGAGGTCTATTTATTAGAGTTCAAGGGTCAGCTGTCACATATTCTTGATAATTAATACACTGTAAACGGGTCAAGTTTTTACAAGAAAACCGAAGAGCTTAGTTCTCCCTACGTCTTGCAATATTTTAAGATGATGCTATAGCTCCTCATTATTATACCTTGATTTGACCCAAACGCTTGAACAGACTCGATATAAGTATTCAGCGAGACGCATTCCTGACGACAAGTAATATGAGGGATATTATATTTCCAACAAGAAACATTGCGCCTTCAACACTTGAAGATCCTACGGCGCATCGCTCTAAAACATCTATACTCTACAATAGTTGAGCGAACGTACCATACGTGGGTATTTGTTTGTATTTGTGGGAAACTAAAGAGAAACTAGAAATAAGTGTTGAATATAATTCAGACATAAACGCGCAATAACGAGGTCTATTTATTAGAGTTCAAGGGTCAGCTGTCGCATATTCTTGATAATTAATACACTGTAAACGGGTCAAGTTTTTACAAGAAAACCGAAGAGCTTAGTTCTCCCTACGTCTTGCAATATTTTAAGATGATCCTATAGCTCCTCATTATTATACTTCGATTTGACCCAAACGCTTGAACAGACTCGATATAAGTATTCAGCGAGACGCATTCCTGACGACAAGTAATATGAGGGATATTATATTTCCAACAACAAACATTGCGCCTTCAACGCTTGAAGATCGTACGGCGCATCGCTCTAAAACATCTATACTCTACAATAATTTGAGCGAACGTACCATACGTGGGTATTTGTTTGTATTTGTGGGAAACTAAAGAGAAACTATATATCAGTGTTAAATATAATTGAGACATAAACGCGCAATAACGCAGAGCTCTATTTATTAGAGTTCAAGGCTCGGCTATCGCATATTCTTGATAATTATTACACTGTAAACAGGTCAGGTTTTTATAAGAAAACCGAAGACCTTAGTTCTCCCTACATCTTGCAATATTTTAAGATGATCCTATAGCTCCTAATTATTATACTTCGATTTGACCCAAACGCTTGAACAGACCCAAACGCTTGAACAGACTCGTTATAACTTATAAGTATTCAGCGAGACGCATTCCTCACGACAACAGTGGAATACGCAAGGTATTTAATCGCGGGCACGGCGCACGTATTGGCCAAACGTTGGCAGACCCATTCAAAATGAGTAACAAATATATATATATATATATATATATATAGGATAGTTATGGGTAGCAAAATTTAAACTCTATTGGTTTTAGGACAATATGCTACTTGCTAATCAAAATAAGTAAGCAAATATAACCACTAAATGTGGAATTGATGCTCGCCTTCAGTAATCAAAATAAGTAAACAATATAACCACTAAATGTGGAATTGGTCACAAAGTTTAAAATATTAGCTAGTATTCATGGTAGTCACGTTGACTTTAGTATTGAAAACCTATGTATATAAACAAGATGCTATTTACAATTACACAATGTTTTATTTTTAATATGTTGTAGTACTTCTTATATACCTTAATGGCTTAATCTTCGACAGTTTGACTGTTTAACTGTTTAGTTTCTCCTTCAGAAATAGAACAACTACATTCAAAATTGGCCACATGTACATATTTTAAAGCATTCGTTTTAGTCAATACGTTCGTATTGAAAACCTTCGCACTTGCCACTTGCACGTTTTTATATGAATTAACGACGTTTTGTCAATATATTTTGACATTTCAAAACATATGCGCCATGTTGAATTTAAGATCTACCTGCGAACAGGCAAAAAAACGCAAAATGAATGAAGTGTAATTCTCGTGAACATTACGTCATTGTTGGTTGTAAGCCAATTGCTGATTGGGCTAACGTTGCCTATTTTATATAAGCTCGTCGCTGAATGGCTACAAGCTAACACTAACAGCTAACATTAACATTTACAACACGATGGCATTATATCTGCTACGCAGATACAAAAATAGGTACGCTAAGCGTACATGTATCTGCTGATGGTGATGCCACAGTTGCCATGAAGGAGTAATATTCAACAATAGGCAATTTCGTAATTACGGGCGCCATTTTGCAAAGGGGGCAAACACAATAAAGCATTCCCATTGGGACGAAGTGTATATGCCCCTGTTCGCCTGTTTGTTTATATATGCCCCTGTCTCCTTTCTTTATCCTCGTCGTCGTGGTGGGGGTGTCAAAAACTTGCACTTCCACGGTCACCCAAGTCACCCGCACAAAACGCATGCAATTTTCTTGTGTGCATCTTAGAATACTTGCGCATTTTGAGTTACGTACTTGTGTATCAATAACGCATCAAGGGAACGATACGATAAATGCAAGTGCAATACGAACGAGAAAGGTACAAATCATGCTGATATTCGTCACGCACTATGTAAAATATTCGACATACTTCAGTCTATATGAGGGTATTATATTTCCAACAACAAACATTGCGCCTTCAAGACTTGACGATCGTAAAGCGCATCGCTCTACAATAGTTTGAGCGAACCATACGTTGGTATTTATTTGTATTTGTGGGAAACTAAAGAGAAACTAGAAATCAGTGTTGAATATAATTCAGACATAAACGCGCAATAACGAGCTCTATTTATTAGAGTTCAAGGGTCAACTGTCACATATTCTTGATAATTATTACGCTGTAAACGGGTCAAGTTTTTACAAGAAAACCGAAGAGCTTATAGTTCTCCCTACGTCTTGCAATATTTTAAGATGATCCTATAGCTCCTAATTATTATACCTCAATTTGACCCAAACGCTTCAACAGACTCGATGTAAGTATTCAGCGAGACGCATTCTTGAGGACAAGTAATATGAGGGATATTATATTTCCAACAACAAACATTGCGCCTTCAACATTTGATTTGGCGCATCGCTCTAAAACATCTATACTCTACAATAGTTTAAGCGAACGTACCATACGTGGATATTTAATTGTATTTGTGGGAAACTAAAGAGAAACTAGATATCAGTGTTGAAAATAATTGAGACATAAACGCGCAATAACGCAGAGCTCTGTTTATGAGAGTTCAAGAGTCAGCTATCACATATTCTTGATAATTATTACACTGTAAACAGGTCAGGTTTTTATAAGAAAACCGAAGACCTTAGTTCTCCCTACATCTTGCAACATTTTACGATGATCCTATAGCTCCTAATTATTATACTTTGATTTGACCCAAACGCTTGAACATATGGCGTCAGATTACCGCCAATATTCATGTTGATTTAAATTCAACATGTTTCCGATTTGTAGTAGAATTCAGCATTGAACATCTCAAATTCAACATACTGCTGCAAATTAACACTCGGCAAATTCGACATGTTTCTAAATTTGAAGTAAATTTGAATATTGATGCGAGCAAATTTGGCATGCCGCTCGAATTTAACCTTCCGAATTCAACATGTTTATGAATTGAAGTAAATTTGAATTTTGATGTGGAAAAAAAATAGCATGCCGTTGGCAAATTGATGTTGAAATACACATCGTTTATTTGAATTGGACTATAGATATTTAACTCATTTCCAACATTGAAGTTTCAAAAGAGGTAGAAAACGAATCCTACATGAATTTGGGAAGTCAATATTGGCGGTGATTTAGCACCGCGTAAAATATCCGCCAATATTAATTACAGCCACGTCGAATTCCCCCCCGGCCACGTAACTAGAGCCCAGGCTTTCTTTCTCGAAGCGCAGAGCACAGACAGACTTCAATATGGCGGTGAGGAATGATGAAATTGGTGGTGCTTTAAACATTATTGAGGATATAATCCCGCGATTAAATAGTCTCGACGACCCTGATTGCGTTGAGGGAATGGCTTTACGATTAGACGTCTTAAAGAGGTATCTGGTAAATGTTGGAATTGAGGACGCCACTGTAGAATTGGTGGACAGAGTTTGCCGTACTTTAAACCAATTTGACCGACGGTATTTAGCCTCAAACAATTGTGCCTCTCTGACACGGATTCACACCGGAAATCGTGGAAAACCATTATATGACATACACGAGGGACGATTAATCTTTTTGTTGGAACAAGGTTTTAAAGTTGGCGAAATAAGCAGCATGATGGGTGTCAGCAAACGAACTTTGGAGCGACGGATGAGTTCATTTGGCTTAAGTGTAGCAGGTAAATTGAGATTCAGTGCCAAGGTGTGTGTACATAGGTGGCATGTCATTCTTTTATAATCGAACTCAACATCTCCCCTGCCCTTTTCCTCCCTAATCAACCCCCCCCCATTATGCACCTATCAAAGTTAAGCGGGGGGGTCGGGCATTGAGGGCAAGGGATATAACGAACATGTCTGTCACTAGGTAAGGGTGGGGATTTTTTTAATCAATTTGAATTTGAGAAAAGTGACATCACAAATCCTGGTCAAAATTTCTAAGATTTCAAATGCTCAAACCCTGACAAGTTATATTCTCTTGTAATCACACATTTCACAGTATATGTAATGGTCCATGGTCCCTTACAAATCCTGTATTCTGATTGGCCACTCAACCTTGGACCATTAGTAATGGTCCATGTTTGGGTGACCGCTCTGCATAGACAGGCTCAGGTTTGTGAGGGGCCAGAAAAAAGAAACGACAAAAACAATCTTAATTGTGATAGTAAGTTTTGATCGTACATCATTTGAGTATATTTGTCAAAATTTGTGGTGCGACTCGAATCAGTTTCACGATGAAATTAGTTTGCCTTTTTATATCAACTTAAATATGTTCATAACTTTTACAATATTGCACGTACAAATTTCATTCTAGTATATTTAGACTTCTCGTTGTCTTGCAATTACAAGAGTATATCACTTGTGAGGGTTTGAGCATTTTAAACCTTATACATTTTTATAAATATAATAAATAAATTTACAGACCATGCCATCATGGGTAAAGAAATTGCCATTAACTTTCTCTAAAATGCCAATGTTTCCCAAGGATGAACTCACTGATGTTATTAAATAGGCTAGCCTAGGAGCCCCAAAACATGCAAGAAGTTAGAACAGAGAAACAAGTTGTAGAGCAATGTATGTCTGTTGTGATTGCAATTCTGTACGTACAGTATATTTAATGCTTTTGAAATCAATCCTATATGCTGGTATATTTTCTAGCTGCTTATAGTAACATCAGTGATGGCGGTCTTGATCAACTTGTTGGAGAAGCGCAAAATTTAAATCCCAACACAGGAATCAGATTAACTAAAGGCTTTTTAGCTGCCAAAGGACATCGAGTACAATTGCATAGAATTAGGGATTCATTAGTACGGACTGACCCTGTTGGCATAATTAACCGTCGGTCACAAACGGTGATCCGAAGAAGATACCACGTACATGGACCGTTAAGCTTGTGGCATATTGATGGGAACCATAAACTAATAAGGTAAACGTATAATTCATTTTTGTACACCACAGATAACCACCGGTACAATGTTAGAACATATAGCACATATTGAGTTCATAATACTATACTAGCCATACTTCACCATAATAAAAAGGATGGCGGATGTTGATTTTACCATAATGCTTTGCAAACCTAAAGTGTTTATGATAACTGCTAAAAACAGATGGAGTTGCTAAGTAACATCAATTTGAGGATCAATAACGTACTTCTTAGAACTTTTATGGTCTTCGTAATTGTTATTTTTGGGTATTTTCTCAAGTTATGATGTTTTTTGCTTGCAAAGAATCATGGTAAAATCGACACCGCCATCTTTGTTATTATGGTGAATAGTGTGATCAAGACTGCATAGTACACTTTTTACAGGCTGACAGAATTTCATATTTGAGTGAACAATCTTTTTAACTGAAAACTCTACAGAGAAAACCGTACATCTTTAATTGCCTCGCAGTGTTTATTTATTTTTCGTTTAGGTCAGATCGAATTGGTGGTTGCAGGTATTCGGATCCTGGAACATGTTTTGGGGACCCTGTCCAGTTGGAACAGCTATTGGGTCTATATTAAGATATTTCTTAATGGTTTGAAGTGAGTTGTTGGATAATTATAGTGGTTTGATGTATGATGAATGGTTTATTGTTTGATAAATGGTATAATGTTTGATTCGTGGTGTGAATAATATGAAGATGACATAATGAAAATATAGAACAGTAACATATTGAAATGTTTATTTATTTTTCGTTTAGGTCAGATCGAATTGGTGGTTGCAGGTATTCGGATCCTGGAACATGTTTTGGGGACCCTGTCCAGTTGGAACAGCTATTGGGTCTATATTAAGATATTTCTTAATGGTTTGAAGTGAGGTGCTGGATAATTATAGTGGTTTGATGTATGATGAATGGTTTATTGTTTGATAAATGGTATAATGTTTGATTCGTGGTGTGAATAATATGAAGATGACATAATGAAAATATAGAACAGTAACATATTGAAAATATAGAACAGTAACATAATGAGATTATAGATATTAACTGTGATAAAATGAGTTTGTGTGTTGTTTGTGTAGGCAAAACCCGGGTGCAATCATGTGTGGAATGATGCCAAGGTCTGGGTGAATGCCAATGTGTTTTGCCACCCAGACCAAGTCCCATATATCGTTTTCTGTTAAAAACTTGGTTATGTTATCATCAGGTTCCGAGCATAACCGGGACAGCACGTTTCTAACCAGCTAGCAGGTCTT
The DNA here is from genome assembly GCA_016169945.1 of Trachythela sp. YZ-2020. NCBI lineage: Eukaryota > Metazoa > Cnidaria > Anthozoa > Malacalcyonacea > Clavulariidae > Trachythela > Trachythela sp. YZ-2020. The sequence continues at coordinate 1,734,624 of JADLSH010000166.1, read as the reverse complement.
GGAACAACGTGCTTGCATATAAATATTTGATTTTGGTGGTTTATGAATAAACCATGTGGTCCGCGCGAAATATGCGTTGATATTTCGTGCGCAAAAACATTGTGGAATTGTGTGTGAGAATGGTTTTTATGTAGTGTTTATGATGAGGGTGGTTTATATAAACTATGTGAAGTGTTATATGCGAGACATTTAATAATAAATACGGTGAAAATGAAGTTTACTTACGAGAAGGATTGAGTTTATTTTCTCTTTGCGTTGACGCGAGCGGAAAGGATTTATCAGTGGGGAGTTGAGAACTTGAGACGGAAGGAAAATTTGAGGGCTGTTGGTGAATCTGACTAATGATGCATGTGGGTTGTGACAGATGGTGTGACGTATGTGTGACCTGTGATCGTGACGGTGGGATCAAGATGTGGACTATGATGAAAATTGTTGTACGAAGTGGAAGCACGGGTTGACAATGTAGTACGTAATGAGTGAATTGCGGTCTGTGTGGTGAATGTGGGTAATGATGTATGTGGTTTGTGACAGATGGCGTGACGCATGTGTGACATGATGGTCGTGACTTTGTTTTGGCTTCTCGCTCTTTGGGAGAATTGTGAATGGCGGACTTGGGTATGGCACATTGTGTCCAAATTTCAGTCTGGTCAACATACATCTGGTTAGTTTGTCAAGCCATTTTTGTTATGCTTTATTTGCTGAGTTGCTAGATATTGCTGAATATGGAATGAGTGAGTAATGGTTGGTTAAGGCATGTTGCTGATGCTTAACCTTTTCCTGTGAGTATTGGTCGAGATTGGGGTTTCGATTAAGGTTTGAAATCCAGTGAGATCAGATGCTGAGGAGGTGTACAATGGTGAAAATTGTTGTGCGGAGTGGAAGAATCAATTGACAATGTGGTACGAAGTGAGTGTAGTGTGGTCTGTGATGGATGGTGGTGAATCTGAATAACGGTGTTTTGGTGTGTGACAGATGGCGTGACGCATGTGTGACATGATGATTGTGACAGTGGGATCAAGAGGTGGACAAAGAGATGAAAATTGTTGTATGAAGTGGAAGCATTGATTGACAATGTAGTACGGAAGGAATGAAGTGTGGTCTGTGTGGCGAATGTGGATAATTATGTACGTGGTTTGTGACAGATGACATGACAATGTGGTACGAAGTGAGTGTAGTGTGGTCTGTGATGTATGGTGGTGAATCTGAATAACGGTATTTTGGTGTGTGACAGATGGCGTGACGCATGTGTGACATGATGATTGTGACAGTGGGATCAAGAGGTGGACAAAGAGATGAAAATTGTTGTGTGAAGTGGAAGCATTGATTGACAATGTAGTACGGAAGGAATGAAGTGTGGTCTGTGTGGCGAATGTGGATAATTATGTATGTGGTTTCTGACAGATGGCATGACAATGTGCTACGAAGTGAGTGTAGTGTGGTCTGTGATGGATGGTGGTGAATCTGAATAACGGTGTTTTGGTGTGTGACAGATGGCGTGACGCATGTGTGACATGATGATTGTGACAGTGGGATCAAGAGGTGGACAAAGAGATGAAAATTGTTGTATGAAGTGGAGGCATTGGTTGACAATGTAGTACGGAAGGAATGAAGTGTGGTCTGTGTGGTGAATGTGGATAATTATGTATGTGGTTTGTGACAGATGGCGTGACGCATGTGTGACATGATGTTCGTGACTTTGTTTTGGCTTCTCGCTCTTTGGGAGAATTATGAATGGCGGACTTAGGTATGGCACATTGTGTCCAAGTTTAAGTCTGGTCAACATTCATCTGGTTAGTTTGTCAAGCCATTTTTGTTATTAATGGTTTTATTTGCTGAGTTGCTAAATATTGCTAAGTATGAAATGAGTGAGTAATGGTTGGTTATGGCATGTTTCTGATTTTATTTCGTTGTGATCTATGTTGTCTACTGTTTATGTAGACTTGTAATAGATCTGTTTTAGACCCACATGGCCACTTTGTGTGTGCCAGGAGATCTCTTGATGCTTACCCTTTTCCTGCGAATATATCACAATGTTTATTTATTTTTCGTTTAGGTCAGATCGAATTGGTGGTTGCAGGTATTCGGATCCTGGAACATGTTTTGGGGACCCTGTCCAGTTGGAACAGCTATTGGGTCTATATTAAGATATTTCTTAATGGTTTGAAGTGAGGTGCTGGATAATTATAGTGGTTTGATGTATGATGAATGGTTTATTGTTTGATAAATGGTATAATGTTTGATTCGTGGTGTGAATAATATGAAGATGACATAATGAAAATATAGAACAGTAACATATTGAAATGTATAGGCAGCATATGTCAGTCTAAACCCCACCTATAATTGCAATAGAACCTTTGAAGCTTGTGTACTGTAGTTGCACACAAGCTTCGAGATTGGCAGTATCCCAATATCCGGGGTGGGCCCCCGTGACTGCATAAATTTTAAAAAGTCATGCGGGGTTGCCTCTGAACATCATTGATCTAAAAAAACATGATTGATGTCTGATGATATAGTTTGAGACATGCTGACATCAATCACATGATGATCATACTTTTTTAAGATAATAAATTCATACATACATACATACATCATTGGTGTGAACACAACTCTCAAGCGTTTTATAAATATATACCTTATATATAAAGCATCAATATTTATGATATATAAACATGTGACAGTGGTTGAATATTTGATGAATATAGTATATACATATTTAATATTACATGTGCGCATATTTAACATTATGGTAATATGCCTGTATTTGTCAGGATTTATACTTGATAAAATAGACTCACCTGTTGCCTGTTGTCTCAATCGTTCAGCTATTTCCAAAAGAGCATCTCTGGTCGAATTTATTTCATTTGGATTCATTTTTAAAGGTTTTTCTGCTTTGAATAAAAAAAATTATACAGCAACACACATGCTCCGAACGCAGCATGCGCTTCGAGAAAGAAAGCCTGGGCTCTAGTTACGTGGCCGGGGGGGAATTCGACGTGGCTGTAATTAATATTGGCGGATATTTTACGCGGTGCTAAATCACCGCCAATATTGACTTCCCAAATTCATGTAGGATTCGTTTTCTACCTCTTTTGAAACTTCAATGTTGGAAATGAGTTAAATATCTATAGTCCAATTCAAATAAACGATGTGTATTTCGACATCAATTTGCCAACGTGTAACGTGTATACAATATGTAATGTGAAACCGATGTGGTTTCCGGACAGTGGATGATCTAGACAATGACTTGAGCCGATGACGAGGGAGTGAACGCGCACCTCAGAGCGAGAGGGTCGCACATGAAAGGCTATAGCCTCTGTAATATAACTGGGAAATAAAGAGTTTAAAACCGAGTTCGTGAAGTCTATTGAGTATCGGCACGCTACAATTGGTGGCAGCGGTAAAACAAAAAACGAAATCATGTCAACGAGCATTCTGCCAACAAAATTCGACGGAGACGACGTTGTCGCCTGGCTAAGAGAGTTTGATGCATGTGCTGTAGCCAATGGTTGGAAAGACGACGACAAGATCAAGAAATTACCTGCGTTTCTCCGTGGCCGCGCGTCTAGTCATTTCTACGCCATTCCTGCCGAGGAGAGAGCCACATACGACGCCGCGACGAAGCGCTTGAAACAAGCCCTGTGCCCACCAGTCGAGAGGGAAAATTATTATGCCAAGTTTGAGGCCCGAATGCTTCGGAGCGGTGAAGACCCATCAGTTTTCAAGTGGGAGCTGGAACAACTTCTGGAAAAAGCCGACCCAACGCTCGGTGACGAAGCCACATCTGCACTTTTGTCGCGCCAATTTATGCGTGGTCTACCCAAACCAATGAGAGGGAAGCTTTGGCTCATAACACCACACCAAACGTGAACGAAATGCTAGGCTTTGTTCAGCGTTATCGTGCGATTGAAGAACACGACTCATCCTTTACAACCAACGCCAGCTCCGCAACACCCAAACCGAACGCCGACATGGACCAACTCGTGGGTCTCATGAACGAACTTGCCACTCGACAGAAGGCGCTCGAAGATCAGATGGCCACTTCAGAACAGTTCTATGCCGCCGCAGTTAACCAACCTATAAATCGACAGCGATCGAAAGCTACATGTTTTCAATGTGGAAAACCAGGTCACCTTGCTCGTGATTGCCGCAGTCCACGCCAACGTCAAAACCATTCCAATGTACGGTGCTATGAATGTCAAAGATATGGACATTTTGCTCGCGATTGTGAAACTATGCACCTTTAAACTTCCAAGGGGCGTCTCGAGGAACTACAGGCCGGTAGACAGCCCCGAAACAAGTAAGCACTGTGACTCTCTTAATGCTAATAGTACTAATGTTTGTAATGAGAGCTTGCCTGCACACCCATTCGTAACATGTTTCATTGACGGTGTACCGGTCAATGCTCTTCTAGATACTGGATCAATGAAGTCTTTTATTAATGATAACATTCATAATATTCTCGATTTTGACTGTATTCTATTAGATAAATCGCAATCACAGCGTTGCACTTCAATTACAGGTGGGGAATTAGATATTCAAGGCAACATTGTGACAAGTGTCACTTTTCCTCATTCTCAACGTAAATATAATAGTTGTTTTCTTGTAAGTAGTAATATACCCTACGATTGTGTTTTGGGATGGGACTTTATTACGCAGCACAAATTAGGTATTCAAGGGGATTTTCGGGGAGGTCGAAGTAGTTTTCAGTTAGTGGGGCCCTATGGGAAATTCCCATTACATGCGGAGCATCCAACAATGAAGGTACAGTCGAGCGGAGTTGTGATCACAGAGGCAAATCCGCCTGTTGCTTCCCCCGATGACTCGAGTAAAACCACTGAAACAAGCATGCTTCTTGTCCAATCTCAGTTGAAAGGTGTTAACAAAGTTATTCTTCCTAAGGGCATTGCAATTCCGGCTCGATCGGAAATAATAATTGACCGTAAGGTGCTGGTGAAAAACATTTCACAGGTTGGTATGATATCAGGTAGTCAATCAGATAGTGTTAGACATTTAAAAGGCTTGCATGTAGCTCATTTAGTTGTTACTCCTGTAGGTAAAATAGTGCCAATTCGAATAGCTAACACTACGGACAACGAAATTGAATTACCACAAGGTTGTAAATTGGCGGAATTTTGTCCTCTAGTCGAGAAAGAGACCGTTGCTAACAACAACGATCCGGTTAACTGTAATGCCGTCAAAGCAGATCACGTGGCGTCAAAAATTGATTCTAGTCTAGACCCGGGTTTAAGTAATTCTGAAAAACAACAAGTGAAACGAGTGTTAGAAGAGTTTGAGGAACTTTTTAGCGGTGAAATTAGCAAAACAAACGTAGCGCAGCACAAAATTGACACCGGTGACAATTCTCCAATTAGGCAGCGAGCCAGACGAATGCCATACGCATTTCGCGAAGAGTCAAACAAACAAATTTCGGACATGTTAGATCAAGGAATTATAAGTCCTAGCACCAGCCCATGGGCTAGCCCAATTGTTTTAGTGCGAAAAATCAGGTGATATTCGCTTTTGCATTGATTACCGGCAACTTAATCAGATTACTCGTCATGACGCACATCCCTTGCCAAGGGTAGACGATTTACTCGACTCGGTGGGAAACGCGAAGTATTTTTCCACTTTGGACCTAAAAGCGGCTATTGGCAAATTCCAGTTCACCTGACGATCGTGAAAAACCGCTTTTATCACGCATAGCGGCTTATACGAGTTCAACCGAATGCCTTTTGGCCTCGCAACTGCGCCCGCAACGTTCCAGCGAGCCATGGAACTAGTTTTAGCTGGTCTTACTTATAGTATATGTCTTTGCTATTTGGACGACATAATTATATTTAGTAACAGCGTTACCGAACACTGTGATAGGTTAAGAACGGTTTTAACTCGTTTCCAGCAGCAAAATCTGCGGTTAAATGTGTCAAAATGTACTTTTGCGGCAAAGAAGGTTCACTATTTAGGACATATGATATCCGAAGACGGTATAAGCCCGGTTCCGTCAAAGGTCGAAGCAATCAAGCAAATTCCGGTGCCAAAGACAGTCAAGGAAGTCCGAAGTTTCCTAGGTTTATCGGGGTATTATCGCCGTTTTATTAAGAATTACGCAGCCATTTCGGCACCTCTGACTAAATTGACCTCAACAACCAGTACAAAACAGTTTGAATGGAACCAAGATTGTGAAAATGCTTTTACAACGCTTCAGACATGTCTGTGCAATTCGCCGGTACTAGTCCATCCCAAATTTGACCGAGAATTTATCCTACAAACAGACGCATCGGATATAGGACTAGGTGCGGTATTGTCACAGATTGATGACAATGGCGAAGAACGACCCATAGCATATGCGTCTAAAATTTTGTCCGCCCGGGAGCGAAAATACTGCACAACAGAAAAAGAAGCATTCGCGATTGTATTTGGTATCCGCACTTTTCGGACGTACTTATTAGGCCGCCCGTTCAAGGTTATAACAGACCATAGTGCCTTAAAATGGCTACATAGTATACGTCTTAAAGGACGGTTAGAAAGGTGGGTAATGGAGTTACAAGAATTTCAATTTTCAGTCATTCATAAGCCAGGTAAACTCCACAATAATGCCGATGCTCTGTCTCGTCTTGTAGCACCTATTCCTAGCGAATCTCACATGCATGAAAACACAGTCCAAGAATGCCAAACTGATACCACTGCGACATCGTATTTACAGGACTCTGTCGAAGATAAACCTAATTGTGCAATAAGCGTTAATCCAACAATTAACTTACGGACTGCGCAACAAGAAGACCGATTATTTCTCAAATTATCCAACTTAAAATTAGCGGCACACCAAAACAGAAGCTTGCGACATGGCGACATGACCGTCACTTAGTAACATTTTGGCATCATTACAAAAGTTGTTTGTTCGAGATGGGTTGCTTTATCGGTCACTTAAGACACGAAATACGCATCCCGATCCGGTTGTAGTTGTACCCAAAGCACTAGAAAACGAAATACTTAAGGGTACCCATGATAGCCCATTTACCGGACACCTAGGCGTCACACGAACACTAGACCGTATTAGGAAACGTTTCTTTTGGCCACATATGCGAAAATCTGTTGAAGATTATATCCGCCATTGCGACGTATGCATCAAAAGAAAAGCGCCAGCGCCGACGGCAAATAGTGGAACTGCCCCATTGCAAAGTTTAGAAGTGAGCACACCATTTACATTTTGGGCTTTAGACTATATGGGCCCCTTGCCTGAAACTAGTCGTGGCAATCGCCACATATTGGTTTTAATGGACCACTTTACAAAATGGTGTGAAGCGTTTCACTGCAGATCAAAAGCGTCCACAGTAGCTAAAATACTTGTCGATAAAGTTTTCAGTCGATTTGGGCCCCAGTTGTCTTACACTCTGATCAAGGGGCGAACTTCGAAAGTAATTTAATGCACGAAGTGTGCGATTTAATGGGAATCACCAAGACGCGAACAACGGCGTATCATCCTCAATGCGACGGCCAAGTAGAGCGGCAAAATAGGACACTGCAAGATATGTTAGCGGCATTTTGTACAAAACACGATAACGATTGGGATTTATGGCTAGACGCAGTAGTTTTCGCCTACAACACGAGTCGACAAGAGTCATTGCAAACATCTCCATATGAGATAGTTTTTGGTCGTACGCCGAGATTGCCCTTAGAATTAGAGCTAGGCCTCCCACTGAAAGACCCTAGCACACAATCCGAATACACACAGTCTCTTAGGAAGATATTTAAGGAGGTGAGAGAGGTAGCAAAGGTAAACTTAGAGAGAGCAAGGGAGAAACAAATGAAAGGTAATGAAGAGAGAATGCAAAAGTGGCGCCCATTCGGGTCAGGTGAAACAGTTTACTTGCGTAGACCAAAAGGATGCAAATTTGGGGCCAAGTGGATCGGGCCGTTTGAAGTTGTTTGTCGGTTAGGCGTTGATTATAAAATCAAATCGATCGAAGGTAAGATTACGGTGGTACATCATGATCGATTGAAGCGTGGTTATGCACCATTAAACTGTGGAGACATTGTCTGCCCTGCGCGAGAAATTGGGGGCGATCAGGTGGTTTACAATGTTCCCGCAAACAACGTTCAACCTAATTGCGAAAATGCTCCACATGTCCCTCGGGTTAGGCCTAGGAATCTCAGGCAAGATGTCCATGCGCCTGATCGGTATGGGTTTGCTGCGTAATAAGACTCCCAGAACAAACTCTGTTGTAGTAATTTATATAATTCATAATTCTGTAAATGTACAATTCTTGTGGGCAAGAATTTTATGTAGGGAGATGGTGTAACGTGTATACAATATGTAATGTGAAACCGATGTGGTTTCCGGACAGTGGATGATCTAGACAATGACTTGAGCCGATGACGAGGGAGTGAACGCGCACCTCAGAGCGAGAGGGTCGCACATGAAAGGCTATAGCCTCTGTAATATAACTGGGAAATAAAGAGTTTAAAACCGAGTTCGTGAAGTCTATTGAGTATCGGCACGCTACAAACGGCATGCTATTTTTTTTCCACATCAAAATTCAAATTTACTTCAATTCATAAACATGTTGAATTCGGAAGGTTAAATTCGAGCGGCATGCCAAATTTGCTCGCATCAATATTCAAATTTACTTCAAATTTAGAAACATGTCGAATTTGCCGAGTGTTAATTTGCAGCAGTATGTTGAATTTGAGATGTTCAATGCTGAATTCTACTACAAATCGGAAACATGTTGAATTTAAATCAACATGAATATTGGCGGTAATCTGACGCCATATGAACAGACCCGTTTAATATAAGTATTCAGCGAGACGCATTCCTCACGACAACAGTGGAATACGCAAGGCATTTAATCCCCCGCACGTATTGGTCAAACGTTGGCAGACCCATTCAAATGAGTAACAAATACATATATAGGATAGTTATGAGAAGCAAAATTTAAACTCTAAAGGTTTTAGGACAATATGCTACTTGCTAGTGCTTACCTTGCTTCCTGACTCAAATGTTATTGATATTCAACAGGTCAAGTTTGTTATGTTCAAAATAGTATAGAACATAAAGTCATAAAGACGCTGTTGATTTGATGCATAATTTTGATCGTAAAATTCAAACTTCCTCATGTTTACAAACAATGCTCGCCCTTAAATATAACCACTAAATGTGGAATTGGTCACAAATTTTAAAATATTAGCTAGTATTCATGGTAGTCAAGTTGACTTTAGTATTGAAAACCTATGTATATAAACAAGATGAGTATTTTTTATATACCTTAATGGCTTAATCCTCGACAGTTTGACTGTTTAGTTTCTCCTTCAGAAATAGAACTACATTCGAAATTGACCACATATTTTAAAGCAGTCGTTTTAGTCGATACTCGTATTGAAAACCTTCGTATGTCCACGTTTTTATATGAATTAACGACGTTTTGTCAATATATTTTGACATTTCAAAACATATACGGCATGTTGAATTTAAGATCTAGCCTGCAAACAGGCAAATTGAATGATGTAATTCCTCGTGAAACATTACGTCATTGTTTGTTGTAAGCCAGTTGCTGATTGGCTAGAGTTGCCTATTTTATACAAGCTCGTCGCTGAATGGCTAAAAGCTAACACTAACATTACATTAACATTAACATTAACATCACAAGTCGATAGCATTATATCTGCTACGCAGATACAAAAATAGGTCCGCAAAGCGTACATGTATCTGCTCATGCGTATTTGCATAATTGTATAATTGTATGATGTCAAAGTATGAGGTCAATGTCACTCAATGAGTGTACCGTTAAAAAACTGTGCACAAAGGGGATGAGGGCCTATAGCCCATGGGAGCAATGCACTCTCCTCAGCAAAGGCTTGCCAGCTTTAAAAAATATTTAGTCGTCTTGCACAGGGTTTTATGAAGCGTGGGGGGAGCATATGGAAAATAGGGGATTTGGAAATGCGAGCTAGCGGGGAAAGATCGAAAAACGTTGTCTGAGACTAAAAAAAATGCTCAAGAACGCACGCTCCCCCCACGCTCCACGAAACTCAGTGTAAGACAACAAAATATTTTTTAACTCGCAATCCTCGCAATGTTTTAAACCAATTGTTGAAACCTTCAGATTTTAGTCTTTTATACTGGAGAATAAAAGTTGGATATAACACCACTATTTAGTATTTACACACCACATATAAATATTACATACCATCAACTCATTTAGTCCTTGTAGTTGTAGTCACAGTCTGCGATTGGAAAGAAATGCCAAGCTTTGCTTATATCTTTATACCAATCAAATATCAAAAGTATAAGGTGATGTTGACTATCGAAATGACAATTCGATTTGACGATTTTGACCCAAATAGTGTTGAGAATAAATATTACATTATTTTAATACTTTTATGAGTGAACTTTGTCGAAATAGAAGCTCGAATAATGCAGGATATTCGTACAATATTTAAAAAGGCTTACCTTGTTTCCTGATTCAAATGACATTGATATAAAGCAACTCAAAATGAGAAAATACTTTGTGTAAATTGGCGAATCATTTCCACAGCGTAAAATGCTTAAATGCACTTCCAGTACTCCATAAAAATACTCCCTCGACTCTTGCCACGTTCAAAACAATACAGAAAATTAAAACTATCGTTGGTTTGATGGATAATTTTCACCGTCAAATTTATAATTTTAGTCATGTTTACAATTCTCACCCTTCAGTAGTCCGCCATCTTGAAATAATGAACATCAATCCAGTTATACATCGAGATCAAAGAGTAACAATATAATTACGTCATTTTAAGCTAGCGGTCACTGATTGGTCAAACGAGATGTAAGCTAATTGTTGATTGGCTGATATAAGCTCGTCGCTGAATGGCTACAAGCTAACACTAACATTAACATTAACATAAACATTTACAAGTCGATAGCATTATATCTGCTACGCAGATACAAAAATAGGTACGCTAAGCGTACATGTATCTGCTCATGGTGATGCCACAGTTGCCCATGAAGGAGTAATATTCAACAATAGGCAATTTCGTAATTACGGGCGCCATTTTTCAAAGGGGGCAAACACAATAAAGCAACAATAGTATGACTCTAGGGACAAGTATTCCCATTGGGACGACGTGTATATAGTGTACTAGTTACATTTTCATCTATTAAAATGAATTCTTCTAGAGTTATTAACACCTTGTTCGGCTTCTTTGGCCGAAAGAAAAACAAATTAATTTGGACAGGAACACTTGGTGATCTTAAAGCTTTCGTTCTGACGATAATTGATGAGCAAGCAGCCCAAAATTCGAAATGGCATTCACCTAGCGGCGGAAAGTGGTGCTTCAATAGCGAGCAGCTAAAAGTTGAGTGGCACTCAAAGAGCGAATCTATATCCTTTGATGGAGCCAAAGCCAATGATTTATGTGATCAAATTCATAGTGTCCTTTTAAAATCTGATTATCAAAATAAAGATCAAAACAGCGACCTTAACAAGTCATTAGAATCCTTCATAGCTGACGCGAGCGTCGAAGCGTGCAATATTAATTTGAACGAATCGCCTAGATTACATACTTCTTTACTGCAAGTCAGTAATGTATCCTGCCTAAATAGCAAAGATATCAATTGTGATGAAAACCCCAGTAATCCTGAATTTGAAATGGCAAATTCTAAATCTGGTACAGGCGAGAATCAATTATCCCCTCTCATTCAACACACAGACGAACGGCGTGATGTGTTTAGGCAGTGCGAGTATAAAAAACATAGTTATGCTCATCGGGGTTTACGTGAATCGGAAACAGTACACATGCAAGACCCTGATGCTACGAGCGGTGGTCCTTGCTGTGCCGATTGTATCAAGCAAAGATGGGAAATTGACAATCTAAAAACAGAAATTACTTGTCTTAAAAAATTTGTTTATCGCGAAGGAGACAAAGCTGACAAGTCAAGCATGGATATGCAAATTTCCCGCCTTCAACGCGATAATTCAACCCTAATCAAAACAGTCGAAATGCTAAGTAGACAATTGTTAAATCAAAACGAAGAGAATTCTACCAACGTCTCAAGTGAATCAGATGTATATGTAAACCCACGACATACGAAAGAGTCGGATATCCCTTCAACTTCGTCTAAAGAAAAGGAAAAGAAACTGAGAAAAAAGAAGAAGAGAAATGTAAATGAGTCAACGTCACAGTCAGGGGTTGACCCACCTAAAGAAATTGTAAATAAAGCTGCTGGTAATCCATCAACTTCGACCGGTAACCGTAAGCCAGTAGTGGTAATCGCTGGCGACTCAATAGTAAAGAATGTAGTTGGACCATCTATGAGCAAATCTGACGCAGACCACCTCTACGTTGTTAAATCTTTTTCTGGCGCAACTATTTCCGACATGGAGGATTTTATCAAACCTACAACCCGCAAGTCACCGGACAAAATTATCCTCCATGTTGGCACTAATGATCTGAAAAATTCTACGCCGAAAGTTATTACCGATTCTATTTTGAATCTGACAACCCAAATCAAAGAGGATTCTCCTAACTCCATGGTAGGTGTTTCTGCGTTGTTAATCAGAAATGATTGCCCGATATTAGCCACCAAGGTTAATCAAGTCAACTCCACCTTAGAAAATCTTTGTCATATGAACAATATTCCCTTCCTTAAAAACGCTAATATTAACACTAGTCACCTCAACAGTAGAGGTCTCCATTTAAATAAATTAGGCAGTATATCCCTCCAAAACAATTTCAAAGAGTTTATAAATAACTTAGAAAATTGACATGATATTACGTTGTCTAGAGTTGCTAATCCAGTAAATAATGTTCAATCTAAGACTATGCAAACTACTTCTAACATTCAAAACCTGCTCTTGCCAAACAGGAGTGGCTTTAAACTTGCCTCACTTAATATCACCAGTTTGGTCAAACATATTGATGAGCTTAGAATCTATCTATCAAATAATGTGATTGATGTACTGGCTATTAATGAGACAAGGCTTGACTCTATGGTTGGTGACAACGAAGTACATATACCTGGATACGAAATTGTTAGGCGAGATAGAGATTCCAATGGTAGATTTGGCGGTGGGGTTTGTTTTTATATTCGTAGCTGTATAAATTTTTCAGTTCGGCATGATCTATCTTTTGAGCAATTGGAAAACCTGTGTATTTCAGTTAATAAACCTAGAGCCAAGCCTTTTCTTATTACCACTTGGTACAGGCCTCCTAATTCGCCTGTAGCAATGTTTAATTATTTTGAAATTCTTCTAGGTATGCTCGATTCCGAAAATATCGAGTATTACCTCATGGGCGACTTCAACTGTGATTTGAGCTCTACAGTCTTAGATCATGATTCGAAGTCACTCATGGATATTGCCGATTTATATAATCTTTCTCAGCTTATAAATGAACCTACTCGAATCACAGACTCCTCCTCAACATTGTTAGATCATATTTTCACAAATACTCCTGACAAGGTTGTTTGCTCTGGTGTTTCTCATGTGAGTATAAGCGATCATAGTCTTATTTACGCCTTTCGCAAACTTTCTGTGGGTACATCGACGGGGTACATTCTTCAATAAACTACAGAAAGTTTAAAAACTTTGATTCTACTAAATTTCGTAATGATATTAGTCAACAGAGTTGGAACTATATCAATCAGTACGAAAACCCTAATGACATGTGGCATGCTTGGAAAGCCACATTCAATTCTGTCGCAGATAAGCACGCCCCAATTCGAACTAAGCGCGTTAAGGCTATTAAATCGCCTTGGATCACATCTCTTTTGAAAGATAAAATGCATAGGCGAGATGTCCTAAAAATTAAAGCAATTCGTTCCAACGATACTCAAGATTGGCTTTCTTTAAGAAAATGCGTAATTTTGTTAATTCTGAAATCTTCTACGCAAAGCAAGCCTATTTCAAAAATTCTTTCAATGATAATAAAGACAATCCTAATAAGACCTGGAAGATCATTAATGAACTTACTTCTAAGAATAGGAAAAGCCCTCACATTGGCGAGGTTGATTTGAATGGCGTATTAATTAATGACCCTAGCAAAATTGCTGATGCGTTTAACGATCACTTTTCAAACATCGGACCAGACCTTGCAGATAAAATTAATCTTAATTATAGCAATCGGTCTTATCTTGATTATTTACCTAACCAAAATAATGCTATTTTTCAACTGAGAGAAATAAGTATTCCAACCGTTTACGCATTACTGTCCACGTTAAACACTTCTAAAGCAACAGGTTTAGACAAAATATCTTCTAGGTTAATTAGAGAATGCTCTGACTTAATTGCAGAATCCTCTGTCTTATTTTTAATCGTTCTATCACTACAGGCATATTCCCAAACGAATGGAAATGTGCTAAAGTTATTCTATATACAAACAAGGCAAACGCAATTGCGTTGATAACTATCGTCCCATTTCTATTGTTCCTATTGTGGCTAAGGTTTTTGAAAGGGTAATTTATGATCAGATATATACATTTATAGCTGAAAATGAATTATTAACTAATTATCAATCTGGATTTCGAGGCCTACATTCTACTGTCACCTCTCTTCTTGAGGCTACCAACGAATGGGCTTATAATATTGACAGTGGTAATGTAAATGCTGTAATGTTTCTTGATCTTAAAAAGCGTTCGACACTGTAGATCATGAAATATTGCTGAACAAACTTAATGCATATGGAATCAAGGGAACTGCGGGTAACTGGTTAAGATCGTATCTAAATGAACGTAATCAAAAGTGTTTTGTTAACGGTCATTTCTCCTCGAATCGATTACTACAATGTGGGGTTCCTCAGGAACTATATTAGGCCCGCTTTTATTTTTAATCTATATTAATGATCTTCCTAATTGTCTAATACACTCGGGCACGAATGTTTGCTGATGACACTAATTTGACATATGCAAGTAATAACATACATGAAATTAATCATAATCTTAACGAGGATCTTGCTAGTGTCAGTGAATGGTTATCAGCAAACAAACTTACTTTAAACCAGACTAAAACTGAATTTATGCTAATTGGCTCTCGCCAAAGAATAAATACTTTTCAATCTACTCCTTTATTAGTAATAAATAACGTTCCAGTTAAACAAGTCTCTCATACAAAATCACTCGGCGTACACATTGATGAGAACTTATCCTGGAATGTTCATATTGAGAAACTGAGTAAAAAGTTGCTTCCGGTATTGGTGCACTAAAACGCATTAGACCTTATGTTCCTTTTACCACAATGCAACTTATTTACAAGTGCTTAGTTCAACCATATTTCGACTACTGCTCTGCTGTCTGGGACAGTTGCAGTAGTTATCTAGTTAACAAATTGCAAAAATTACAAAATCGTGCTGCCAGGGTATTAACATCTTCTAGTTATGATACAAATGCCGATTATCTTTTCGAAAGTCTTGGATGGAAAAATCTTGTATCTCAGCGTAGGCTTTCCAAGGCTATCATGGTGTATAAATCCTTGAATGGTCTTGCTCCAGATTATCTTTCTAATATGTTTGTTGATCGCAATAGTATCACAAATTATGCATTGAGAGACACCAGTAACAAACTAGCTTTGCCACTACCGCGTACTAATTACTTGAAAAATAGCTTTAGTTATAGCGGTGCAGTACTGTGGAATTCTCTTCCTACTGAGTTAAGACAGGCTAGTACTTTACATAAATTTAAGTCTGACTGTAGCAACTTTATTCAATAATTTTTAAATATTTTATCTAATTTTAATCAATTTAATGCACGGCACTCATGAAAAACAGGTAGTTTTGTAAATATGTATAGTATAATTTATCATATAGCTAATTTCCTTTGTTACTTTATCATAAGTGTGTAAAATCCTGATGAGTCCACCGTGACTAAATAAAGTTCACTAACTAACTAACTAACTAACGGCTGGCAGAGCCGTAGGTTTAAAATGCCCCTGCCTGTTTTTTTCGTAATCGTCGTCCTCGTGGGTTTTTGGGAGTGTCACAAACTTGCACTCCCACGGTTACCCAAGTCACCCGCACAAAACGCATGCAATTTTCTTGTGTGCATCTTAGAATACTTGCGCATTTTGAGTTACGTACTTGTGTTTTAACCAGATCAATAACGGATCAAGGGAATGATACGATAAATGCAAGTGCAATACAAACGAGAAACGTACAAATCATGCAGATATTCGTCACGCAATATGTAAAATATTCGACATACCTCAGTCTATATGAGGTATTATATTTCCAACAACTAACATTGCGCCTTCAAGACTTGACGATCGTAAAGCGCATCGCTCTAAAACATCTATACTCTACAATAGTTTGAGCGAACCATACGTGGGCATTTATTTGTATTGTGGGAAACTAAAGATAAACTAGAAATCAGTGTTGAATATAATTCAGACATAAACGCGCAATAACGAGCTCTATTTCTTAGAGTTCAAGGGTCAGCTGTCACATATTCTTGATAATTATTACGAATTATTACACTATAAACGGGTCAAGTTTTTACAAGAAAACCGAAGAGCTTAGTTCTCCCTACGTCTTGCAATATTTTAAGATGATCCTATAGCTCATCGTTATTATACTTCGATTTGACCCAAACTCTTGAACAGACTCGATATCAGTATTCAGCGAAACGCATCCTGACGACAAATAATATGAGGGATATTATATTTCCAACAACAAACATTGCGCCTTCAACACTTGATTCGGCGCATCGCTCTAAAACATCTATACTCTAAAATAGTTTGAGCGAACGTATACCATTCGTGTGTATTTATTTGTATTTGTGGGAAACTAAAGAGAAACTAGATATCAGTGTTGAATATAATTGAGACATAAACGCGCAATAACGCGGAGCTCTATTTATTAGAGTTCAAGAGTCAGCTGTCACATATTCTTGATAATTATTACACTGTAAACAGGTCAAGTTTTTATAAGAAAACCGAATTAGACTTTATTTCTCTCTACATCTTGCAATATTTTAAGATGATCCTATAGCTCCTCATTATTATACTTCGATTTGACACAAACGCTAGCTTGAACAGACTCGATATAAGTATTCAGCGAGACGCATTTCTCACGACAACGACAGTGGAATACGCAAGACATTTAATCGCGTGCACGGCGCACGTATTGGTCAAACGTTGGCAGACCAAGTCAAATGAGTAACAACTGTATATATATACATATACAATTATACAATGTTTTATTTTTAATATGTTGTAGCCTAGTATTTCTTATATACCTTAATGGCTTAATCTTCGACAGTTTGACTGTTCAACTGCTTAGTTTCTCCTTCAGAAATAGAACAACTACATTTGAAATTGGCCACGTATTTTAAAGAATTCCCTCTAGTCGATACTTTCGTATTGAAAACCTTCGTATTTCCACGTTTTTATATGAATTAACGACGTTTTGTCAATATATTTTGACATTTCAAAACATATGCGTCATGTTGAATTTCATATCTAGCTCTATTCTTTTTTAGAAACTCTCGTCTCTCGCTAACTTCTAAGCGTACATGTATCTGCTCATGGTGATGCCACAGTTGCCCATGAAGGAGTAATATTCAACAATAGGCAATTTCGTAATTACGGGCGCCATTTTTCAAAGGGGGCAAACACAATAAAGCAACAATAGTATGACTCTAGGGACAAGTATTCCCATTGGGACGACGTGTATATAGTTACTACGGCTGGCAGAGCCGTAGGTTTAAAATGCCCCTGCCTGTTTTTTTCGTAATCGTCGTCCTCGTGGGTTTTTGGGAGTGTCACAAACTTGCACTCCCACGGTTACCCAAGTCACCCGCACAAAACGCATGCAATTTTCTTGTGTGCATCTTAGAATACTTGCGCATTTTGAGTTACGTACTTGTGTTTTAACCAGATCAATAACGGATCAAGGGAATGATACGATAAATGCAAGTGCAATACAAACGAGAAACGTACAAATCATGCAGATATTCGTCACGCAATATGTAAAATATTCGACATACCTCAGTCTATATGAGGTATTATATTTCCAACAACTAACATTGCGCCTTCAAGACTTGACGATCGTAAAGCGCATCGCTCTAAAACATCTATACTCTACAATAGTTTGAGCGAACCATACGTGGGCATTTATTTGTATTTGTGGGAAACTAAAGATAAACTAGAAATCAGTGTTGAATATAATTCAGACATGAACGCGCAATAACGAGCTCTATTTCTTAGACTTCAAGGGTCAGCTGTCACATATTCTTGATAATTATTACGAATTATTACACTATAAACGGGTCAAGTTTTTACAAGAAAACCGAAGAGCTTAGTTCTCCCTACGTCTTGCAATATTTTAAGATGATCCTATAGCTCATCGTTATTATACTTCGATTTGACCCAAACTCTTGAACAGACTCGATATCAGTATTCAGCGAAACGCATCCTGACGACAAATAATATGAGGGATATTATATTTCCAACAACAAACATTGCGCCTTCAACACTTGATTCGGCGCATCGCTCTAAAACATCTATACTCTAAAATAGTTTGAGCGAACGTATACCATTCGTGTGTATTTATTTGTATTTGTGGGAAACTAAAGAGAAACTAGATATCAGTGTTGAATATAATTGAGACATAAACGCGCAATAACGCGGAGCTCTATTTATTAGAGTTCAAGAGTCAGCTGTCACATATTCTTGATAATTATTACACTGTAAACAGGTCAAGTTTTTATAAGAAAACCGAATTAGACTTTATTTCTCTCTACATCTTGCAATATTTTAAGATGATCCTATAGCTCCTCATTATTATACTTCGATTTGACACAAACGCTTGAACAGACTCGATATAAGTATTCAGCGAGACGCATTTCTCACGACAACGACAGTGGAATACGCAAGACATTTAATCGCGTGCACGGCGCACGTATTGGTCAAACGTTGGCAGACCAAGTCAAATGAGTAACAACTGTATATATATACATATACAATTATACAATGTTTTATTTTTAATATGTTGTAGCCTAGTATTTCTTATATACCTTAATGGCTTAATCTTCGACAGTTTGACTGTTCAACTGCTTAGTTTCTCCTTCAGAAATAGAACAACTACATTTGAAATTGGCCACGTATTTTAAAGCATTCCCTCTAGTCGATACTTTCGTATTGAAAACCTTCGTATTTCCACGTTTTTATATGAATTAACGACGTTTTGTCAATATATTTTGACATTTCAAAACATATGCGTCATGTTGAATTTCAGATCTAGCCTGCGAACAGGCAAAATGAATGAAGTGTAATTCTCGTGAAGCATTACGTCATTGTTGGATGTAACCCAATTGCTGATTGGCTAACTTTGCCTATTTTATATAAGCTCGTCGCTGAATGGCTAAAAGCTAACACTAACATTAACATTAACATTAACATTAACATAAACATTTACAACACGATAGCATTATATCTGCTACGCAGATACAAAAATAGGTACGCTAAGCGTACATGTATCTGCTCATGGTGATGCCACAGTTGCCCATGAAGGAGTAATATTCAACAATAGGCAATTTCGTAATTACGGGCGCCATTTTGCAAAGGGGGCAAACACAATAAAGCAACAATAGTATGACTCTAGGGACAAGTATTCCCATTGGGACGACGTGTATATAGTTACTACGGCTGGCAGAGCCATAGGTTTAATATGCCCCTGTCTGTTTTTTTCCGTCATCGTCGTCCTTGTGTTTTTTTGGGAGTGTCACAAACTTGCACTCCCACCGTTACCCAAGTCACCCGCACAAAACGCATGCAATTTTCTTGTGTGCATCTTAGAATACTTGCGCATTTTGAGTTACGTACTTGTGTTTTAACCAGATCAATAACGCATCAAGGGAATGATACGATAAATGCAAGTGCAATACAAACGAGAAACGTACAAATCATGCAGATATTCGTCACGCACTATGTAAAATATTCGACATACCTCAGTCTACATGAGGGTATTATATTTCCAACAACAAACATTGCGCCTTCAAGACTTGACGATCGTAAAGCGCATCGCTCTAATACATCTATACTCTACAATAGTTTGAGCGAAGCTAAAGATAAACTAGAAATCAGTGTTGAATATAATTCAGACATAAACGCGCAATAACGAGCTCTATTTATTAGAGTTCAAGGGTCAGCTGTCACATATTCTTGATAATTATTACAGTATTACACTATAAACGGGTCAAGTTTTTACAAGAAAACCGAAGAGCTTAGTTCTCCCTACGTCTTCCAATATTTTAAGATGATCCTATAGTTCATCGTTATTATACTTCGATTTGACCCAAACTCTTGAACAGACTCGATATCAGTATTCAGCGAAACGCATCCTGACGACAAATAATATGAGGGATATTATATTTCCAACAACAAACATTGCGCCTTCAACACTTGAAGATCGTACGGCGCATCGCTCTAAAACATCTATACTCTACAATAGGTTGAGCGAACGTACGTGGTTATTTGTTTGTATTTGTGGGAAACTAAAGTGAAACTAGATATCAGTGTTGAATATAATTGACACATAAACGCGCAATAACGCGGAGCTCTATTTATTAGAATTCAATGGTCAGCCGTCACACGATAATTATTACACTGTAAACGGGTCAAGTTTTTACAAGAAAACCGAAGCAGGGCCTTTTTTAACGGATAGACTGGGGGGCAAATCAGATTGCGAAAGCGATCCAGTAAGATGCCCTCCCCCCAATATTTTGTAGCCCCCAGTGAAGGTGTCAAAATATGTCCAAAATATAAACAACTGAGTTAGAAAGAAGATTATATGGTATTCTCCAAAAAACCTGGCTCCATTTTGGAATATATCAAAAATTGTCTCTGAAAATCAAGCTCTGAGACAAGAACAGAGAATATAATACAAAGAAACATGGGGAAATAAGACCCCAGAGCCCCACATACACCTGTAATACACCCCCTTCAACACCTGTCCACCACCTACTTGTTATGTCCACTTTACTAACGATTTCTTAAAAAAGGCCCTGAACCGAAGGGTTTAGTTCTCCCTACGTCTTGCAATATTTTAAGATGATCCTATAGCTCCTAATTATTATACTTCGATTTGACCCAAACCCTTGAACAGACTCGATATAATATTCAGCGAGACGCATTCCTCACGACAACAGTGGAATACGCAAGACATTTAATCCGCGCACGGCGCACGCCATACATGACTATATATATAGTCAAATCTGCAGACATGCATGTTTCGCCGTTCCACGGCTCGTCAGTGCAGCTTGTATATATATATATATATGATAGTTATGAGTAACAAAATTTAAACTCTATAGGTTTTAGGGCAATATGCTACTTGCTAGTTCTTACCTTGCCTCCTGACTCAAATGTTATTGATATTCAGCAGGTCAGGTCAAGTTTGCTATGTTCAAAATAGTATAGAACATAAAGATGCTGTTGATTTGATGCATAATTTTCATTGTAAAATTCAAACTTTCTCATGTTTACAAACAATCCTCGCCCTTCAATAATCAAAATAAGTAAATAAATATAACCACTAAATGTGGAATTGATGCTCGCCCTTCAGTAATCAAATAAGTAAACAAATATAACCACTAAATGTGGAATTGGTCACAAAGTTTAAAATATTAGCTAGTATTCATGGTAGTCAAGTTGACTTTAGTATTGAAAACCTATGTATATAAACAAGATGCTATTTACAATTACACATTGTTTTATTTTTAATATGTTGTAGTATTTCTTATATACCTTAATGGCTTAATCTTCGACAGTTTGACTGTTTAGTTTCTTCTTCAGAAATAGAACAACTATACATTTGAAATTGGCCACATATTTTAAAGCATTCGTTCTAGTCGATACTTTCGTATTAAAAACCTTCGTATTTCCACGTTTTTATATGAATTAACGACGTTTTGTCAATATATTTTGACATTTCAAAACATATGCGCCATGTTGAATTTAAGATCTACCTGCGAACAGGCAAAAAACCGCAAAATGAATGAAGTGTAATTCTCGTGAAACATTACGTCATTGTCGGTTGTAAGCCAATTGCTGATTGGCTAACGTTGCCTATTTTATATAAGCTCGTCGCTGAATGGCTAAAAGTTACACTAACATTAACATAAACATTAACATAAACATAAACTAAACATTACAACACGATAGCATATATATCTGCTACGCAGATACAAAAAAGCGATAGCTGCATTGACATTTATATTTTTGTTCATTATATATAGATAAGAAACCCTGAAATATACCGGGTGGGGCAAAAAAAAGTACGACTGTTTGATTTAGTATAACTTAAAAGCTAAAAGAGCTATTACACTTAAACAAGTTTCGTTGCATTCAGCAATGTCTAACTTAAATTTTAATATATGCCATGTGCATTTTCATGAAATATTTACTGAGATAGCTGCGTTTAAACTTGACTAAACACTTTTGGAACTGTCGAGAATTAGCGAAAAACAGCCTATTAAACTAATTTGATAACCGTTACCATTTTATCGTAAGTATTATTTAAATGAAGTGAAGTTGAAGTTAGAAATGTTTCTTGAATAGATATGCTCTTTTATTCTAACATTTGGCCTTCTAACTTCAACTTCACTCCACTGTTGAAACGAATACTTGCGTAAAATGCTAATAGTTATCAAATTATTTAATAGGCCATTTTTAGCTAATTCTCGACACTTCCAAACGTGTTTAGTCAAGTTTAAACGCAGGTATCTCGGTCAATATTGCACGACAATGCACATGGCACATATCAAAATTTACGTTAGACATCGTTGAATGCAAAGAAATGTGTTTAGGTGTAATAGCTCTTTTAGTTTTTAAGTTATACTAAATCAAACAGTCGTACTTTTTTTTGCCCCACCCGGTACTTAAAGTGAAGTTACAGGGTTTGAAGTAGGTGTGTACAGAAACAACAATAATGGCGAACTTTTTGTATTTCAAAATAATACGCATGCACTCGAAAGTGTTTTTTTGCTTTGTTAGATCCAGGATAAGTTGGAAACAGCGATAGCTGCATTCACATTTCTATTTTTGTTCAATATATATAGATAAAAAACCCTTAAATATATTTAAAATTAAGTTACAGGGTTTGAAGTAAGTGTGTACAGAAACAACAACGAAGGCGGCTATTTTGTAGTTCAAAATAATACGCATGCATTCAAAGGTGATTTTTTGCTTTATTAAATCCAGGAGAACTTTGAAAAAGCGATAGTTGCATCGTCATTTCTATTCTTGTTTAAAATATGTAAATGAGAAGTCTTGAAATTTATTTGAAGTGAAGTTACAGGGTTTGAAGTAGGTGCATACACTAACAACAACAATGGCGACATTTTTGTAGTAAAAAAGGGAACGCACGCATTCAATGGTGCTTTTTAGCTTTGTTAAACCATCAAAAAGTTTGAAAAGTCGATAGTTGCATCGACATTTTTATTCTTGTTTAAAATATGTAAATGTGAAGTCCTGAAATATATATAAAGTGAAGTTACAGGGTTTGAAGTGAGGACAACATAAATTGCGATCCTCTCGTAGTCGTGCAAACAGAAGAGTAAAAAAACCTCGTTTGTACAAGATTGGCATATCGCACAAAATTGTAACTACCCTATTTGCATTAACATTGCATATGAGATGATAAATATATGTTGTAAAAGACAAGTGATAGCCTTCTCGTCAAGTTCCAGGGTTTGAAAGGAAACTTCTTATGTACGTATGCTTTTTACGTGCGCCATTGTGATGTACATGCTACGACAAAACTGGAATTATGATTAATATTTATAGTCAAAATGGAAAAATAAAAACGCACTTACCTTGGCAATAACTCTGTGCTTAAAGGGCACATAAAAAATCAATATTAATGAGATGTACATGGATTTAAATAGGCCAAATTACCAAAGGATTCACTTTTTTTTTGTTCTGATTATGGCTGGTTGCCCTGGCAACTGACAATTGCTACGTGATAAAAGCGCATCACGGATGCGCGTCAGCAACATTAGCGCTTTGCCCAGCGTTTCCAGTCCCTGTCTTCTGGATAGTCTATGGTTGCATAGATCAACATAAATTATACTGGTTTGCAAACTTATTTTTAAACTTTCGAATCTTGCAGGCATTATGCAGGAAAAAAAGAATTTTTATGAAAATATTCATTTTTTGGTTTTATATGTCAACTAGAAATACATGCATGCAGAACCCCCTCTCCCATTTGAACCAAACAATTTACTCCCCAAAAGTTATTGTAACATGAAGTACTGAGTCGACGAATGTAACCATGGTAACACGCAACATTGTATATTTTATATATTTTAATTTGTACAAAATATTATTTTGTTTTTAACTATAAAATTATCAAATGCCCAACTATATAAAGTGGGTATATGCTATTATATACTCTTTTAGCTTTGATTTACTGTAACATTCAACCTTAGACGTTCACAAAACGTTTCGAAATAATTTTCATTTATCTTGTTTTGGAGATTTAACAATATAAACTTGCTTATAAAATGAGTGCAAAACTATTTTTGAAAAAAGTTTGCAAAATGGAAGTCTTCTTTCGGCTCAGTGTTGCCAGATGAAATCTCAAAATATTCATGTACGCTTACGTCAAAAGTTCACAAAAAGTTCAAAAAGTTCATGAATCTAAATTTTACGATCGGAAAGTGTCAGAAATCGTCGGAATATGTCGGAGATAGTCGGAATTTGTCGGGAAGTATCGAGATATGTCCGGAAATCCATAATTCTTTTCGAAAAAACAGTGCCGATGACAATCCACTCTCCTCCGCAGAGCCTTATTTGATAGGAGCTAGGCGACGGAATTTGATAGGAGCTAGGCGCGAGGAACGAGGGGGGGAGAAATAGAGCGAAGGCGCGCGCGGGGGACGACGGGAAGGGGGAGAAAAAATAAGGCTCTGCCCGGTATATTTAGTTCAATGGCTCTGCCTTATAATGTTTTCAATACGGCGTCGAAAAACCGCGAGAGACTGGAAATAGATTAAATAAACGCTCGAATTGCGGTGCCCCTGCCAAGTTTGGCACCGCTTTATATTCTACCTGTGAGTTTGTCCGTTAATCGTTTCCTTAATCGCCTAGTAAAAATTACTTGCACTTGCTCGGAATTTATTCATTATTAATTATTAATCTTGTACTCTCAGGACCGACTGTTTGCTGGGCTTTATCTCTGGTTTTATGCGTCAAACAAGGACAAAAATACCACTGTTCGAATCAGCGTGAAAAGTTGTATTTACGGATAGAAAATTTATTTCAAAGTTGATTTCTATTCTAGCGATTTATGGCCTTTGAAAGACAAACTACTCAAAATAATCCTTTCACGTTTTCCGAATTCCTTTTTTCGAGGAAAGTTTTCTTTCCAATTAATCTCGGACTCTCACTATTGACTGTTTGCTGCGCCTTATCTCTGGTTTTATGCGCCCAATAAGGACAAAAATACCACCGTTCGATTCAGTGTAAGAAATTCTACTTAGGGATGGCAAATGTATGACTAAACAACAGTATTCTAGTGATTTATGGCCTTAAAACTCAGGCGAAATTGTATTGTTGACAAATCGCTCAAAATTATTAAACTAATTAAAAATGCAGTACGTTTGATCCTTGATAACTTTGGTGTCGTTGGTTTTCTCTTTATCGGCCGTATACCAGTGGATTCGTCTCACTTTTCTCTTCATTTTGATAGTAGTTTGAACCCAAAATGTTTTATTTTGAGGGTTTTAAAGTGCAGTTTTAATAAGCAAAATTGTATTGTTGACAAATCGCTCAAAAATATTACACTAATTAAAAATGCAGTCCGTTTGATCATTGATAACTTCGGAATCGTCTCACTTTTCTCTTCATTTTGATAGTATTTTGAGCCCGAAATATTTTATTTTGAAGGTTTTAAAGCGCAGTTTTAATCCTAACGCACGCACCAACTTGCGGCCGACAGGAGAAATGTTAAGGCCGGCGCACACGAGAGCTATGTGCTTAGCAAAATGTCATTCGTGACCATTGGCGCAAGCCAGTTGCTCTCGTGTGCGGGCGACTTGTCAGCGATTTTGGTCATTCGTGACATGTATACGGTGGCCCACAAGGGTCATCACTTTAAAAAGATGATTATAGAAAAAATAAAATCACAACACGAGTAAACATAATCACAACACATATAAAAGAGTCGCAACACATGTAGAATAATTTACTATGCAAGTAAAAATATTGCAACGCAAGTAAAAGAAGCCACGACGCAAATAAGAAATCTCACAACGCAAGTAATAAAAGCCACAACGCAAGTAAAAAAATCTCACAACGCAAGTAATAAAAGCCACAACGCAAGTAAAAAAATCTCACAACGCAAGTAATAAAAGCCACAACGCAAGTAAAAAATCTCACAACGCAAGTAAAAAATCACACAACGCAAGTAAAAAAATCTCACAACGCAAGTAAAAAATCTCACAACGCAAGTAAAAAATCTCACAACGCAAGTAATAAAAGGAACAATACTAGGGAAATTTTGTGAAGTGGAAACATTGGCGCCAATCCGTGCAAAATGGCGCCCACATGTTAATATCACAGTATGATGTTTATATCATGTAAATTTGATTGTGTATAAACTATCTATGGTATAAACCATGAACTCAGCATTTGTACTACTTACATAAAGCAACGAATATGTTTTGTTGTAATTGTGGTACTCAGAGCGTATTAACAGATGCTAATTATTGTTATAAATGTGGCTACTCTTTCACATCTGTTGAACCTGGTGAAAGATCTGCTGAACCTGGAAGTTCCAGTTCTACGTCGAATTCTACAAGCAGGACCTCAGGGAGTACCTGCGGTGGTACGACCCAACCGGCTAAAACTTTAAGCTTCAAAGACTTCATGCGCCAAAAGGAACATGATAGGCAAAGCAGATTCGAACCAAAGAACAAGAAATTCAAACCGAATAATTGTAAAGGAAAGGAGAAAGAATGTGAAGTAAGCATAAATATTGGTTATATGAAGGTCGACAGCGACGGAAATTTGAAAAGATGTAGGGGTAAAACGCTACCTATAAAAGTTTTACCAAGTGCGGGAAAGAGTGTAATCTTGGAAAAGGCGGTGAGAAAGCATGCTAACCATGACAAAACCTCCTTTGTGAGTTAGAACACATCCTTTTGAATGGGGATGGTAATGAGATTACAACCTTGCCAGGTACTGAAAAAGAATTTGTCTTGCGTGAATACAGGAAGATATAGGAAAAACTATAATCGCATAACGCTCTTCATTGCATTGAAGTCTGCGTATATGTATGCTGAGATTTCAAAACTCAAAAGGTGTTGTGAGGACAGTGACCCAGAATCAACAGACATTTCTGAAGAAATGCTTTTACCAGTCTCAGAAAATTATCCAAGTACAAGTATAAACCCATCAACTAGCCCACATTCAAGTACAAGTAACCCATTAGCTGCAGGCTCATATCCAAGTACAAGTAAACCAACAAATCTACCACATTCAAATACAACTAACCACCCAACCAGCCCATCAACTAGCAAAGAGCTAGAATGTGAATGTCCAACATGTCTACAATACTTTTCAATAGACGAAATAGCAGAACATGCAGATATATGTTGCGATATAGGTGGGTGGGTGCAGTTAATCCTGACAACACAAGTGGTGACGAGTCCAGTCCTAATGCAAGTCCTGAGCGAGAGATAATACCAGATGATAGTGAGGATGTGAAAGATAGCATATTGCAAATTAAAGCTGCAACATTGTCACCTAGGGTGGTAAGATTGAATGTGCGAAGAAAGTATATATGGTCTGATTTTAATGAGTCGAGATCAAATGGTAAAGTTTCACCCACTGACAGTGTGAAGATTGTGTTTGTTGGCGAATCTGCCATTGATGATGGGGTCCAAGGAGAGAGTTTTCTCAGGTAATACTATACATAATTTTCCAGGATTTATATATTACGCTCCTTCACTTTGGTGTTGTTGAGTACTCTGTGGAGTTAATGGGTGTCTATAGCTGTAATGTAAAGCTCACTTCCATTGTGGTTGTTTGAGCACTCTGGCCCCATGACGCTCTGCGCATGTCTAGATGCGTTGATGTGATCATGTTGTACCACGTGCGCTTGGTGAGAGCAAGTTCATGTGTATATATATATACATATACAATCATCCAAGTTGCTAATTTGAACAAAACATGAAATCATGATACAATGCGCCTCTCGGCTGTCACCATAATGGCTTTATGGTAACTCGTGGACTTGGGACACCACGATATATGGATATATATAGAGAGTTAATTAAAAAAAGGTTGTCCTTTGCAGACCTAATAAACTCTAAAACCTTAAGCGTGCAAAGCACAACCGGAGCACAAGTTTCAACCTTAGTAGTTGCATATCGTAGCCATGTTATTGAAATATTCTGGTTGGGAAAAATACCATGTCTCTATCAAATGGTCCTCATATTTAGTTTCTAAACTACAAACTTGTTTTCCCATTGCGCTTTACGCACAGGACAACCTTTTTTGGATATGTATATATACTCTGTACAAATACATGCATGCAAGTTTAAAAATTATGGATATTGGAATCATATATGAATAAGTGTGATTATATACACATAATTATATAAGATTATCTGAATAAAATCTCTTTCAGAAATGTTGGAACATATTGAGAGAAGGCTGTTCTCTGATGGCAAACCTATTAACTCAACAGTTGCTATAATCAATGGAGATTTTCGCATTGCTGGTGAAATTATGGTAATGTCAATACTTCAAGGTGGACCAGCTCCATCATTCATAAATCCTGATGTCTACAGATACATCACCAAGCAGACACTGACAACAGATGGAATGCCTGACTCCAAGTACAAAGAAACTGCTGAAGAGGTACTTTGTTGCTGTAACGTGATTTTCAAATGGACCTAAGAAACAAATTTAAAAATGATAAAATAATTGCTAAATAATATTTTAAAACTTACTTCATTATCTGATTAAGGGCTTATATTACTTTACTTCTGTTATTTTGAAGATAACAAAGGCTTGTGATAATGAGAAGTTGAGGGAGATACTTGTTAGTGATGATGTACTTGACATACTTTCTGAAGTTGGATACACTGGTGTTCCCCATAGAGAGACAGTGGATACTATTTCCAAAATTGTTCAGTAAGTAAATTGTGATCAACAATTTGCATTATCCTGCCAATGAGGAAAAAATCGTTTGGAATTAGACAGAGAAAATACCAATGAAAAGTAGGTTGCATTTAGGCACATTGCCAGCAAATAGTTAATCCATACGGTGCAAACATAAACATTAGTGAGGTTCAGATTTAACTTCCACTACCGCTATACCGCTTACCATTAAGGACAATGATCCAATCGGATGCATGTGAACCAGGCCTTACTCTG
This sequence comes from Trachythela sp. YZ-2020, assembly GCA_016169945.1. Classification (NCBI taxonomy): domain Eukaryota; kingdom Metazoa; phylum Cnidaria; class Anthozoa; order Malacalcyonacea; family Clavulariidae; genus Trachythela; species Trachythela sp. YZ-2020. The sequence continues at coordinate 1,705,270 of JADLSH010000166.1, read as the reverse complement.
CAAATCACCAGACGATTCTACTTGTCAGTGGTAAGGGTTAGTGTGAGATATACTATAAATACAGTAGTTGGATGGTTTGCAGTAAATTTTGCGGGGGTTTATTTATTGCAGGTCAATATGTATCATGGGCCACTTTTCTGCAGCTCTCCCAAATGATGCAGTTGGAAGAGGCTTAAACAGTTGTGGTCTATTAACCTCTATGAGAGAAAATCTAAAGTTGTAGGAACCATTGTTTGACCCTCATAATGATTCATATAAACTTTCCCGGACAAATTCCTAGATGAAGTTATCCCAACATTCAGCAGTTCGCAGATTTATAAAGAAAAGGAGATTGATGTATACAAGATCTTTTGTGACTATGTGCAGACTCTGAAATTGAAGGTTTGTGTCCCATATTACAATGAATAAGGTCAATTTTAATTTGGTGTTTGTACATTGCAGGATGAATTTTTCTACAAATTTCAAGTCGTTTGAAGCCTGAAGACGCTAAATTACATTTTCATACTTGCAGTTAATGTACCCCTAAGGACAAAGCAAAGGGAGGGTGGGAGTGTCAAATTATTTTAACCATAAAATTGAATTTACCATTATCACACTGAGTTGCTTAAAAGGTGTATGGTGGAGTCATAAGGCCCTCCCAGAAGATTTCTATATTTTTGAGGCTGTATATCTGGTGTTTTCTGAAGTGACACGCGGATAATATATTATATCATAGGGACATTAAGATTGACGTTTACGGCAAACCGCAGTTCGAGGTCATCCGTTTGCGTTTTGGGTAAATTAAGATTACAGGTGCTGCAGTGTAATTATGGCAAGGAATCGTGTGAAATTTATACACGTTAAATTAGACGTTAAAATTCGTACTTAAAATAAGCTGTAAACGGCTAAAAATTGAATACTGCAGTTCTTAAAACAACGGCAAAACAACATTATTTAAACGTGGGTTTAAATTAGTAAAATAGCAAAAATCCTTGCGATGTAAACGACTTACCTCCAGAAGCAAGTCTTGAAGTGTAAACGTGAACGGCAAATTGTAGGTCACGCTTGATATTTTAGTAAAGTTTTCCATGTAGCTACGTGACTTCTTCACGTTTGCGGTGAAAAAACGTCAATCTTAACGTCCTAATAACTACAGTGAAACACGCAATTTGATTGGTGCGCGACGCTTTCCGAAAGTCTCGCAACATCCCGCGTGCATGGATCACGCTATCCTGCACGGAAAACCATTCGGTATTTCTTTAATCCATCGTAGATTGCCATGAATACCCTTTTGTAAATGCATCAAGTATGACTTTATAACCTGAAATTGCGGTGAAAATATGGCATACACTTGTTGTAAACACAATCAATACATTATACCGTACAGAAGGTATAGGAGGACCTCGGCATTGTTGACCGCATTCACCTCTTTCTTATTCTTAATCTCTTGACCAGTTATGTTTTCACGCATTGTTAGTCCTAAATCTATTGAACTTTTTAACAGGAGATATATCAATATCTGTGTTGTTGAAGTGGTTGTCAGGGTGCAAATCTATTCCCGTTCTTGGTTTTCCAAAAAAATTTTCGGTTGCCTTTGTACATGGCTGCAAGGAAAATTGTAAATGTCGTCCCACAACATCAACGTGCGATCTTCTGGTGAGAATTCCAGTTCATATGAGTAACATCAATGAAATGGAAGAAATCATGACATCAGCACTAAAAGACTGTTTTGGTTTTGGATGCGTCTGACTTTATAAAACCTGAAGGATAAAGTTTTGGTTTTTCAATTTTTATGTTTATATTAAAAGTTCCATGTTTTCTTAAACAAATATTGGTTTGTCTATAAGAGCCTATAAGAAGCTCTTTTGTTCCGTTATACAATAAAGTTGAAAGCACATTTGAGACAAGTGTCGCAGGAATTATCCCCAGGATCAGTGTTGTAAAAATTACCAAAAAAAAGTAGTGAGTAAAAATTACAATTACTTCACCGAAAAAGTAATTATTACAAATTACTAATTACTTTCTTTCAAAAGTAACCAATTACAAATTACTAATTACTTGTTAAAAAGTAATTAATTACTAATTACTTTCAGATTACTTTTTATTTATAAGATATGATATTTTTATTTTTATTTTTTTATGTTGCTTTCGCACTGCTACACAATAAATGTCATGAAGTATTTACCATATGTTCTATGATCGCTGATCAGTAACACCGCAGGCGTCTTCGAGTAAAAACAATTGAAGCGAAATTCAAGGGAATAAAACGATTTTCAACACTGAAACAAACTGTATTACACATGGACGAAATCGTCGAAATGCGGAATTTGTAAGGTTGGAAAATAAGAAGAGGTACACAGAAGTAACGCAAAATTACTTTTGAAAAATGTTACTCGTTACCTTCAAAAAGTAATTAATTACGTTACAAATTACTTTCGTACAGAAAGTAACAAATTACCGAAAAATTACTCAAAAAGTAATTAGTAATTAGTAACGCGTTACTTTAGTAACGAGTATTTACAACACTGCCCAGGATACCATATATTCTAGGAAATTTGCCCCCCCCTTCAGAAATTTTATGTTCCCGATGTTCCTACGGCTCTATTTTTACGTTTTGTAACCATTAAATACTTAATAAAATAAACTCAGAAAACTTAACATCGTGGTAGCTTATAGTGCAATGTTTTCTTAATTGAATTGATATATAGTCATTATATTGATTATTTTACATTGCATTGTACATTTTTATTCAATTTTAAGATCTATGACCATGTTTCTGGGAGGGGCCAAACTTCCGAAGAGGGAGCCAAGTTTTCTAGGGAGACCGGGCACAAATTTACCACTGAAATTAGTAAGAGAAACCGACAATTGAAGTTATTAAACAGTCAATCATGGACATGGTGGCCATAATATACATGCACAGAACAGTAGCTGGTGGCAGTTTTCATCGCAGGGTAATCGCAATGGTGGCGATCATTTGGCGTTAGTTTGCCAAATAGTGCTTTTATAAACTTTGTAACAAACTGTCGTTACTTTTTTTAATTTAATGTTATAGAAAGTTATGTCTATTTTTCATTGATAACTAATGTATAAACTCTAGTGCAATAAAATGAACGTGAAAGTTATAAATGTTATAGTACAATTAAGAATCTTATGATATAACTATCAGTCGGTAATACTGTCTCTTTTCTGTTCTTTTATATTCAAGTTATGTTATAAATGTAGCTCTGAAGACATATTTTCAGTTCTAAGTGGTCAGTATATATCAAGTATTTACACGTACGGAAAATAGGGGTTGCACGAGTGCAAACGCGCGCGGAAACAGACGGCAGAAAACAAGGAAACAAAACGTCGAGTAAGACTGACCAAAAAAATTCTCAATACCGCACTTTTCCCACAAGCTTCACTTCAATTACAGTAAATCTTACAAGGGAAGTGCATCAAGGCCGTTATGATGGTATACAGTGTACATGTAATAAACATGAATATAGAAAACATGCAATCAAAAACAATCGCCATACATGAATACTAATAATATTAACAACAACCATGCAATTTACTAAAAGTTAGTTATCAGAACATGCAAATTCAACGAGTTTCAGATACAATTCAAATGCATTGGCTGCGTTTGAGGGAAGATGAAGATCTTCATTTTCCATTATATAGTTAAAATATTCTTTATAATCTTCTGATGTTTCTGACTCCACGTCGAACTGCGCATATTGCTCCATCTCCTCAATTTGTTGAATTCTGACTACTCGCTTACATTCAACAGCACCAAGACGCTCTGGTAGATAGTACATAACATCAGGAATTCCTGACACTGTACCGTGATTTCTTGTTTGGCGAATGCGGTGTGTGTTCCATTGCGTTTTGATGGCATCTAACTCTGACGAAAGGACTGGCTGGAAACAAAACCATAAGCATTCCATGTGTAAAATGTTCCCCAGTTCTAACTGACCTGACGCAATCATGTCTTTGAAAAGGTCCATCCACCATCCTGTTCTGGCTCTGCGAAAGTAAGACCACCAGCTCTCTATTCGTTGGTTTGCAGGTGAAGTACCATATTTATGCGCATTATTGCCACAAAATACGTCATTTCCATCCTTACGAAAATAACACTGCATGCCTGCAAGTATTCCATTTTCCGTTCCACAGTCACTTCTCACAACAAGTGGACAGCCTTCGGTATTTTTAACACAGTCCAAGTAAAATCTGGCAGGAACTTCAGGTTTATTGTTTGATCGTACAAGTTCTAGCCACAAAATTTTGCGGCTGTAATCGTCGATTGCCCCATGGATAGGAAATCCATAGGGCTTTAATTTGTCATATCCTGCACAAGATAAAAGTAAAATTCGCACTCTAATATCCAATTAGCCGTATGAAAACATACACATACTGTATATTACTATATAATGAGGAATTACACTCACCATCGACATGCCAGCAAAAGTTTGGGCCAAAACTTATGTATCTTCGCCTTGACAGCCTTCTTCGTCGCCTTTGCTGTACACCTTCGGGATCAACTTCTTGAAGCACCTGTGCAACAACTCGACGAGGTACGTGAATATGGTATTGCAATCGAAGCACATGCCACATTGATCTGTAGCCCAAAGATGCACCTGATCCATTTGATATTTCGTTTTCAATTACCTCCCTTACTCTGTCTTCAACATCCTCGTTGATATTCGTATTCCTTTTCAAGCCAAAATCACGCAGTCTGCGTTTTAGAGTCCTTAAACTCATTTCTATGCCGTGATAGTTCGATAAGAACTCTCTAATAACGTCATTTGGGTAACCAAGATGAAAATATTGAGTAATTATCTCTCTTTCGGCCATCTTGTTTACGGGGTGAACCACTCAGTGAATGAATCGGATTTTACCTATACCGGTTACAAGTTTTTACTTGCGTTGTGAGATTTTTTACTTGCGTTGTGTGATTTTTTACTTGCGTTGTGAGTTTTTTTACTTGCGTTGTGAGATTTTTTTACTTGCGTTGTGTGATTTTTTACTTGCGTTGTGAGATTTTTTACTTGCGTTGTGGCTTTTATTACTTGCGTTGTGAGATTTTTTTACTTGCGTTGTGGCTTTTATTACTTGCGTTGTGAGATTTTTTTACTTGCGTTGTGGCTTTTATTACTTGCGTTGTGAGATTTCTTATTTGCGTCGTGGCTTCTTTTACTTGCGTTGCAATATTTTTACTTGCATAGTAAATTATTCTACATGTGATGCGACTCTTTCATATGTGTTGTGATTATGTTTACTCGTGTTGTGATTTTATTTTTTCTATAATCATCTTTTTAAAGTGATGGCCCTTGTGGGCCACCGTACATGTAAGCCAAAAATCAAACATGTTTGATAATTTTGGTCACGAATGATCAAATGCTTCGTGTGTGCGGGGAACGAAAGCACGTTGCTTACGGGTTGTTCTTAAAGCGCATGCGTCATTCCTCAAAATAAATATTCAAGATGGCCGATAGCAATATGGTATCAGAAGTTATTATCGAAGACAAATTGGTTGATTTATGGCAGGATTTTCCTTGTTTATACGATGTTCGCTCGGCAGATTTTAAAAACCGGGATAAACGCGAGGCCGCCTTTGCGAACATTGCGGAAAATCTTCAGCAAACAGGTAAATTTATTTGACACATACTTTATTAAAATATTTGAAATTTTGAATCCAGTTGAATGCACAAAATGATTATACATATTAGATTTTGGGGATTTGGTTATAATGGCTCCGTATGGCCAATGATCATTCAATGATCAGCAGTTATTACCCATTTTAAAGGTACTTTAAAAGCCTAATGATGTATTGACGTTTTCATTTCATTTACACTGTGCAGTTGACTGGGTAAAATCAAAACTAAAGAGCCTTAGAAATAGCTACACAAAAGCGAAGAAACCACAAAAATCTGGCAGTGCGAGGAAAAACCTTTCAAGGCGTACTACTTGGATACTAGAGAAGATGCAGTTTCTGGATCCATTTATTGCAACAAGGACAACAACTTCTAATCTTGATTCAGTAAGTATTTATTTAAACACTGTATATTAGAACAACATACGCCATATTTATACTAAGTAATACAATATATAGTGTGAACTTTTCACAAGTACTGTTTTGAAGACCTGCAGGAAAATGTCAATAACTAATAATTAATAATTATTCTTATTATATGGCAAGGCTTGTTGGTTTTACATGATATGACTGGCTAATTAGAGCCTATAAAGTTATAAACATTAATATGATGAATATGATATAGGCCACAACTCTTAAACTTAACTTTTTCATGTAAGAGTTTGTTTGTACTACAACATGTCCCTTTCATTAACCTATTTTGTTTGTGGATTTATAATGCCATCTTGCCATGGTACAGCACCTGCATTACTAAAGTAATTTGTAAGAAGTTTTCTTTGTTCTTTTGCATTATTTGTTGGGTTACGTGTACGATTAGTTCCTGGCCGTATGCTTGTTAGGGTTTGGTCAGATCGCCAAGATCCATGTGTAACAGTGTGATTGGCATGTTCAACATCACATGCACTTGTATAGGTATGCTTATTGGTGTCAACCAAAAAGTTGTGCAAACAACATCCAGCTAAAATCAACTGTGTCACCTGTTCAGGAGGCAATGGAAATGTTGTTAGAAAAACACGAAATCTGCTTGCCAAAATCCCAAACCCATTTTCAACAACTCTTCTTGCACGTGATAAGCGATAATTAAATATTCTCTTGGGTTTATCCAAAAGACGCTGGGGGTATGGCTTCATCATGGTGGTGGTCAGTGAAAAGGCATCATCTCCAACAAAGTGATGGTTGATCTTGTAATGCAAAATCCCTTCAACATTTGTTGGTGGTGGCAAATTAAGTGAGTTGTTATCCAGTGCTTTTTTGATGGCAGATTCACTGAACCAGCATCTCCTGAACGGCCTGTGGCTCCTGCCTCCACATAGATGAATTTATAATTAGCATCAACAATTGCTAGCAGCAAAACACTGAAGAAGTGCTTATAATTGAAGAATTCAGAGCCACAATTGCTGGGGTTCTGGATTGCAATGTGCTTCCCATCAATAGCACCAATACAACATGGGTAGTTCCACTTGGTTCTGAATTCTTCCGATATTTTCAACCATTCATCTGCGGATGATGGAGTCTAAAATGACAAAATAACATGCAGATTTTTGCTTTGCATTGTTAGGATTTACCCGCAGCAATAGATAGTGAGTCAACAGACAACCAGAGCTTTGACAATATTGATGGAGAGGAAAATGAAGATAATGAAGATTCACTCAACCCACAATCTGGGTTTGAGTCTGATAACAGCAACAAAACAACAAAATCTACAAAGGAGCCCTTACCAGTGAATGTGTCTGGTAAACTGTCAAGAAAAAAACAGGCAGAAGAAGAGTTTCAGTTGATTAAAGGCCTTGCAAATTAAATTAATGATAGATGTAGCAAGAAGCAAAAGCTTGAAGATAAAAAAGACAATGCACTTCAAATGTTTGGTTGCTATGTTACGGAGACCTTAACAGCACTTGAGCCAAAAATCAAACATTTGGCTCAACATCACATAAATATATTATTTCAAGCTCAAATGGGCTCACTTGGGCAGGAAGCCAATACAGCAATTGGCCAAACTAACTTTCAACGTAACCAAGTACATACTCAACATTACAACATGTCCACACCTAATTCAAATGTTGCTCCAAGTACTTTTGAATCAAATTTATCACAATTTCACATAAATAGCTGGCTAACAAATCAGCCTTTGCCTGATTTTGTTACAAGAAGATCACCAGTAAATTTTGCCAACACTGGACAAGGAAGTTGGGTTGAGGATGGTCAAGAGAAGAGTTACGAGGACTTGCATTAAAGAACTTATGGAACTTATTTATAAAGACCTTTATGAACTATCTTAATATGAACAATTTATTGTAAATGTATAAAGGGCCATTGTTTAATATCTATACCCCCCCTACAGATGAGGTCAGTAAAATTTTAACCCCTAAGAAAAAAAGATCAAAGTGCCCACACAAAACGCCCAGAGCTCAGAAATTTGTAAATTTCCCCCCTTACCCTTCAGAAAAATTGCAGAGATCAAAGGATGCCGACAGGCTTAACCCCTCATCAGAAACGACTTTAGACTTACCCTTCATCCGTAGGGGAGGGGGTTGGATATTAAATGGAATGGCCCAAATGTTAAATTATACTATGGTAAAGGACATATTTTTACCTTTAGTCATATAATTACTGTTAAAAGTTTTAGAAGTTATGTTGAAATTGTTGTATATTAAATATTTTTGTTTCAGTGGAGTGAGTATAATCCTTCGCCAATTAATTTTAAATTATCTTACTGTACCTTCAAAAAGTTTGGCTTCATTACCATGTAAATGGACAGGCAGGTTTCTTCAATGATCATTGATATTGTTCGTTCACCTACTCTGAATTGGTAAGATAAACTTCGAAAAGTTTCTCCTGAAGAGCAAGATAAGCTATGAATAAAACACGATCTTAAGCACATGCAATTACCAATACAATAAAAGAATTTCAAAACTGAACTGACAAATATAATACCTGTTGCAAGAAAACGCAGCGTAATAGAAAGACGTTCTCTTGAGCAGATTGCCGATCGCATTGTAGTGTCGCGTTTTGAAATGACGGGAGAAATCATTGCCAAGATTTGCTCGAAATGTTGTCTTTCTAATCGGTGGAACTGCCGAAATTTTTCGGGGTCTTCGACATTTAATTCGCTAATCAAATTGGCGTATGCTCCTAGTCTCTGCCTTCTCAAAATCCAACGTTTTGTCCATGTTTTTCGGCTCAAAGCCCTTACACGATGCCGTCGGCGACGCAAAAGCAGAATGAATAGCAACAACTCTTGTTCTTCTAGTTCGTCTTCTGAATCGGCCATCTTGAATTATTTATTTTGAGGAACGACGCATGCGCTTTAAGAACAACCCGTAAGCAACGTGCTTTCGTTCCCCGCACACACGAAGCATTTGATCATTCGTGACCAAAATTATCAAACATGTTTGATTTTTGGCTTACATGTCACGAATGACCAAAATCGCTAGACAAGTCGCCCGCACACGAGAGCAACTGGCTTGCGCCAATGGTCACGAATGACATTTTGCTAAGCACATAGCTCTCGTGTGCGCCGGCCTTTAGCGTACTAAATATAACTTTACATGTAGGCTAGCCTGCGTGGCACGCGGTTTTTTTACGGGAAGCGAAAATTAGGGAGGCAAAGGAACCTTTACAGGGCACTACAAACCAGACCATAGTCCCTATAATACAGTGTCTGGAAACGCGGCAAACTTGAAAGTTTATAGCCATGTCCGTGGGTTGATGTTGAGGGTGTACTGAGAGTGCACGTTTTCTTTGTTTTACAAATGTTAATATTCAGCTGCACGGAGTTTATTGGCTGCTTCCTTCATTATGCTAAGAGAACAATGTGTTTACTGAGCGTGAAGGTGCACAAACATGAACAAAAACATAGAACAAAAGCTTTAGATGCGTTTCCAGACACTGTTATAGGGACTATGACCAGACACAGTACTAAAATGCGGTCGAAGACTTAAAGTCACGTTCTAAAAATATACTGATCCCAACCTTAAGCCCAGTCATAATTTAAGTATTTAACACTTAAAAAGGTCGAGGAGAGTTAAAACTAGTTGAAAAATTTAGAAAAACTTTCAAAGCGATCAAGAAGCGGGTTTGAACCCAGCGCCCGCTTACATTCCCTGCTGACAGAGGTCTCTATTTGTAGTGAATATAATTTTATAATGTTTTTATAATGAATACTAATGCGGCCAGCTATCCACTGAACTTTGCGTCTTTTTTACCATGGCCTACGAATTAAACATGTTTCTTTAATCAGAAATTTGTCAAATCGTTGGCCATATTAGTAAAACACTGCAATTTACGAGTTTATGTTCAGTACATTTATAATACTTTAGTTAGCGAAATTGGCAAGCTAAGATCCACCCAATATTCCGGATCCAAATTTAGATATAACGTGATTGGGGAAATATTCACAACAAACTTGGGAACCGCGCTTGAAAATTTTGTAATTTTGAAATGTCGGTACCGTGTCGGCGGAGTAGATTGCATAATATAAAATAAAATGATTTAACGAATAAATAAGATTACAAAAGATGGCGGAATTGGTTCCTCTCTTTCTCGGTAATAACAGGTTTCAACAGGAGAGTAACAGTTGCTATGTAAATTCTCTGGTACAAGTTTTAAGAAATAGCCCAAAATTTCTCGATCTACTAAGAACAATACCTGACAAGAGACTGGTTGAAAAATACCTCCTAGAAATAGTCGAATTGGTTGGGGTCCCAGAGGTGAGTACAACAATGCACTTGAGATACGCAGTTGGAAGACTATGTGGAAAAGACTATCAAGCAGGAAGAATGGAAGATGTCATGGAGTTCTTCCAAGATCTTATTCATTTGATGCAAGAAAATGTTCAAGACATGTTTGAGTTAAAGATTCATGAGATCAGAAGATTCTGGATTGAAAACAAACCTACCAGCTGCCCTGAATGTGGAAATTATCCCTCCAGTGAAGAATATACTGACTATGCTCTAAGAATCCATTTACCACATGGAAATGTCCCCATTGACCTTCAGGAAAAAATTAACGAATATTTTACAGCAGAACTCAGTGACATTGGGGAAGGGAAAAGGTGTGAAGGTTGCTGTAATCATGGTGATAGTTCAGATCATAAAGGGGACAAGAAGTGCAAGTCAAGAAGGTTTGTAAGACAGAATAAGCTTGTTAAGGCCCCACCTACCCTGATAGTCCAGGTACAAAGAGGCATAAATGAGAACAAAAAGATGAATTTAATAACATCACCCCAAACTGTGTGCATACATGGAGAGCATGAATTCAGTCTTGATGCCATTATTTGCCATGTAGGAGTTCATTACTATGCCAAACTAAAACACAGAGAGAGATGTATATTTGCAATGATGCCAACCATCCAAAATGTGTTGGTGAGCCCCTTAATTGCACAGATGACTACATTTTTATGTACACTAACAAGGCAAAAAGATGTGTACCAAACTTCATTCCAACTGCTGAGTGGCAAGAGTTGCCAGAGGGAGAGATCCCTTTGCCTAGGTATGTGGAACAAAAGTTCAATATTGCTGGAGATAGGCAGGCTCGCATCTCTCCCGATTATCAAACAAAGGTCATAAGGCATAGAGAGAAGATCAAAAAACAGGAAGCTGGTATTGAAAATGAGATTGAACACCACCTGAAAGGGAAGGATCCTGTGTGTCTTGCAAGTCAGAATGAAGAAAACTATAACATCTTCGAAACAGTGGAACCAGATGCACAGAGAAACAAGAGAAGAATGCAAGGTCATAATGAAATTCCAACAAAAAAGACCAAACAACAGTTGACTGGAATGTATGAGAGTACAATGATTCTGAATAGAAAATTTGAGAAAGCAAGTGAAGAAAAAAAGTCAATGGAAGAGGATGAATTCAATAAAAGTTATGTGGGTGAATGTAAACATTTGAATTCGGAATATAACAATACAAAGTCTGGAAAACGGAGGATAATTGACGTACAACAGATTGCTGCGGTCAAACATATTAAGACCTCCAACAGGTATGAAGTGCTTGGATATATGCAGGAAAAGACTTTAAACGACGTAGAAACTCCAGAACTATCTCCTTACAATTACAAGTATGTAAAGGTTGTGGGGGACAATATACACAGTTGAAAAGGCATTTGAAGCGATCTTTTGGCAAAAACAATTGTATTATCCACTATGACATGGAAGAAATGGAAAAAGAAAATAAAAGGGTCAGACTGCAACGAGGCAAAGAGTTGAGATTTAAATCCAGAACAAGAAAAGATCAGAAAGTACAAGAAAATACAAAAGCCAGCAACAGAATGACTAATCGAAGAGCAGATACGTCGCAAGGCGAAAAAGATCAGCGAAATGCCAAAGTTAAAAACATAATGGCGGATAAAAGAGCAGCTATGTCACAAGCCGAGAAAGAAGAGCAAAATGCAAAAGCCAAAAAGATAAAAGCAGATAAAAGAGCAGCTATGTCACATGCCGAGCTAGAACAGCGAAATGCAAAGGCCAAAAACATAATGGCAGATAAAAGAGCAGCTATGTCACAAGGCGAGAAAGAAGAGCAAAATGCAAAAGCCAAAAAGATAAAGGCAGATAAAAGAGCAGCTATTTCACAAGCCGAGAAAGAAGAGTGAAATGCAAAGGCCAAAAACATAATGGCAAATAAAAGAGCAACCATGTCAGAATTTCAGAAGATTGATAAAAAAGACAAACATTCAGCTTATATGACAAACTATTGGGAACCAAAGTAAAAATATGAAACAATTGGAGAGAGACACAGGCTTTGAAAGAGTTTGTTATGTTTGCTATGAATTTAAATCACAGAGTATGTGTACATATAAAGCTGAAAATCTTCTTCCTAAAGAGCAAGAAAAATATTGCACGTTTAACAATCAGAGTAAGAATACGGATGGAAGATATTACGTTTGTGCTGTGTGTAAGAAAAAATTGAAATTAAAGCAGGATCCAGTTAAAGTACAAAGAGGTCTTATAAATCATATGACATTTCCTACAGCGTTTCTAGAAAAACTTAAGGAAGAGGTTGATGATAAAAATAATGTCCACTTGAATAAACTAGAACAACATATTCTTAAGCTAGTCATCCCTTTTATAAGAGTTGCATACCTTGAAGGAAAGGATAGGGCTAACAGAATCAAAGTACGGGGAAATCTAATCATGATCTCCGCTGATGTTGTCGAATCTCTAACAAAGATCATTCCCAGGAATCAGCAACTTTTAGCTGTGAAGTTCAAGAGGAAACTCACATATGATGGTCATGTCATGTATGAAATCATAGACAAGAAGAAAGTAGAACTTTATTTCCACTGGCTTAGAAATAACAATCATTTATTTGAAGATTTGGAATTGAACGAAGGACTGTTAGAAGAATTTGAAAAACAAATTTGCATTGACGCTCTTGAATTTGAAAAATATTCTATTCCAACCAAAAAAATTGAAGACCTTTGGATTGATGGAGAAATTGCGAGCATTTTCAGGAACCAGAACCAGACCAGACCAAAGCTGCCAAAAGTTGGATCAACTTGAAAATAAAAACGACAGCGAAAAAGAGGATATAGACACTAAAAAATCTGAAGATCAAAATATCGACATAGATCTTGAAAACCTATTTGGAAATAACAACAATGATGATGATGTGCTCGAGGCAGAAGGTAACATGCAGATTCAACACCAACATAGTACTGTTATGTGCAACAAATATCACGAAAATACCGAAGGTGCAACCGTAGTAAATAAGCTTGCGTCAATAATAGTGGAAATAGAAAAAAAGCATGTGTTTGAAAATGATTTCGTAGAAGAGATTGATAATGATCTTCTGAATGACGAATTCGATGATGATGTTAATCCAAACTATAACTTAAGCGAAATTGAAGATGATCCATGCGATCAAGTAGAAACGGAACAATCTTATCAAAGTGAAAGTATTCTTAACGACATTCCATTATCTGGAGAACAAACTAAGGAAAAAGCAAGTGTTCTTAAGGAAAAAATAAAGAGGAATGCTAGAAAAGCCGATAGCAAAATGAATGTATGTATTGCACCAGCCAAGTATGGAAAGTTTAAAAACTGGAAACAAGATATTTACCTGGAAGAAAAATTCTTTCCACACCTTTTTCCCTATGGCGTTGGAGGATTTCTTAGCACCTGTGTGTCCACAAAAGTTAACACTGGATTTGCGGCATACTGTCGTCACCGTGTCTTAAATGCAGACCCAAAATTCCGCAATGACCATGTTTACCTTGCGTTCCTACTTCTAGTAAAAGAACACATTGAACTAAAACGATCAGTAGCAGTGTACTTTAGACAAGCCAGGAAAACACCAGGACTAACTATAGAAAGTATGCAACATATTAGATATCACAGTCTTGAGAGATATGGAAGGACATTTACAGCATTTAAGAACCTTCGTGGTACTGCTATGTATTTCCAAGCTGTGAAGAAAAAACTACTTGCCACGATTCGTCAAAAAGGCTGCCCAACACATTTTATTACTATTTCTGCAACTGAATGGAACTGGAGGGGACTCCTCAAGTCAGTATACGAAACTGTCCTGAAAAGAGATACTACCGATGAAGCTATTGACAATTTGACGACATCTGAAAAAAACCAACTGATTTCAGAAAATGTTGTCCAAACAACAATACATTTCCAAAAACGTTTGGAAAAAATCATGCCACAGTTGCAAGCGCTTGGATTTCTTGAAAATGATCGGTCGAACAATGAAGTCTGTAACTTAAAATATGAAAACACACGAAAAGCAAACTATTTCTACAGAATAGAATTTCAAGCACGCGGTGCCCCACATGCACATATTCTACTCTGGGCAGCAGACGAAAGTGGTAAACCTCCACCAACATTCACAGATATCACAGAAGACAACTTCGTACAAAAAACAAAAGAGATTGAAGATTATCATGACAGCACAATATCTTGTTGTGTTCCCAAGGAGAAAGAAGTATACGATAAGGAACTACTAGAAAATCTGCAAACTTACCAAAATCATTTCCCTTGTAAAGCTGGTTGCTTCAAAAGAAAGAAATGTATTACAATTCAAACAAATGAAGGACATGGTAAGCTGGACGGAATAAAGAAAGACACTGTATTGTTTCAAGTTCCAATATGTAGATACAGATTTCCACGACTTCCCATGGCAAGGACAAAATTAGTGTTCGCATTTTCAAAAGATGAAGATAACGAAATTGTGAAATCTGCAAAAAAAAAATACATCATTCATCAGACATTTACCGCTGAAAACACTAAGAGAGAAGAGGATCAAGACAAGTGGCAACATTTTAAAAATATGACATTTGAAAAATACCTTGAAGAAATTGGAATGTTTTCTGCTGTTGACAACACTTTAACGAAACCTGAACAATACGGAGAAGCCCTTACAAGATATGAAACAGCGATTAGAGTTTCTGTAAGGGGCACGTGTGCCATACATCCAAAACGTGATACAAAAGATGTATTCACAAATAATTTTAACAAGAAATTAATGATGATGGCAAATGCAAATCATGATATTCAGCTTTGCACAGATCCTTATGCTACTGCTCAATATGTAGCTGATTACTGCTCCAAGAACGAATCAGGGCTATCAATGCTTTGTAAAAAAATTGAAGAAGAATGCACAAATCTTAATGCTATTGATAAATTACAAAAACTTGCATCAGCTCTTGATAAGAATAGAGAAGTATCAATGCAAGAATTGATTTGGCGATTACAAGGACTACCAATGTCCAAGTTTAGTATTGGAGTTAAGTATATAAACTGCAATCATCCTCACCAAAGAGATGGTTTGGTAAACAGAAATCTTCAACTTGGAAAAGAAGGTCTTTATAATTTAGTGTGCGATGATGAAGATGACGATGTAAAGAGCAAGAGAGCATTTCATATGAGTAAGCATGAATACTATGAAAACAGACCACATGGGAAATACACCACAAAACATGGTCAAGAAGTAAACTTTGAACACATGTGCTTAGCTGATTGGCTATCAGAATTTGACCATTTTACCATAAAGAAATATCCTGGATGTGAAGAAATGCCAGATACGAAAATTGGGTACTTTGTTAAGAGACAAGAACCAGCTGTACTGAGATATTACTTGAGATATGACGATGAGGTAGAGCAAGCTTGCTAGAGGCCTTTGTGTTCTGTTTTATCCATTCAGAAACGAAATGAACGATGTTCACAGTCACGATCCATTGCAACTGTACAATGAGAACAAAAATACAATAGAAGCAAAAAGAAAAAAATATGAACATAAATCTAAAATTAACGAGCTCATCAGAAACATTGAGAAAGGAAATGAAAGCAAAGCAGAAGGAACGGACGATGAAGAAGATTACATTGACGAAGATACAACAACTGAAAACGAAAGACAAATGCACGAAGCTGAAGCTGGTGCAACATTCGACAAGCAGCAGGCCATGAAAAATTTACCCAAAGAAGATACAAATTACATATATCTTACTATTGAGGAGCTCACCGAAAGTATAAGAGGCCTTAATCCTCAGCAGCGAAGAATATTTGACGACATTATTGAACAATTGGCGGATCCTGATGTTGCAAAGATGCCTTTTTATTTGTACTTGGCAGGAGAAGCAGGCACAGGAAAATCATACTTGGTCCAAACTATCATTGCTGCAGTAAAACATATTAACAAAAAGTCAGGAAAGAATGAATTAGAAAAACCAAGTGTTCTAGTAATAGCTCCCACAGCGAATGCTGCTTTTCTCATTGGTGGCAAGACTATAGACTCAGCTTTAGCCATTCACATGGAAAAGACAAAGTTCAATGAACTTACAGCAGCAAAAGCTAGTCAAATGGCTTTTAACTATGAAGAAGTTTCCTTAATAATCTGTGATGAAATTTCAATGGTTGGGACAAACAAATTTTTTCAGATGAACCGAATATGGCAGAGACTAAAACACAAACCACGTGATTTCATGGGCAGTACAAGCTTGATATCAGTTGGGGATTTTCACCAACTTCCTCCAGTTAAAGACAAATACATATTCGAAACAGCAACATGTGACGACAGGTCCGCTATTGCACCAAACCACTGGACTGAAAACATGCAAATATATTACTTAGACCAAAAAATGCGTTGCCCTGATGATATAGATTTTTCTCAACTTTGTGATCGTGTAGGAAAAGGAGATATAACTCCTCAAGATGAAGAATATCTAAAAAGCAGAGTAAGACAACAAGCAATTTCTGAAGAACTTGACAATGAAAACTTTACGAAAGGCAAAATTGCTATCATTGTTACGACAAATGATAAGAAGGATGAGATCAATCTGAACAAACTTAGACATCTCCTTCCGCAAGAAGAAGAGTTTGAATGTCTTGCACATGATAAAATAACTGAGAACAAAGGGTACCTCAATCCTCGCGACTGGCTAAAGGAAGTAAAATCTGGAGGAATGGTAAAGAATTTGGTGATCAGGAAAGGTGCTCCTGTAGTTATGACAGTCAATCATAGCAAAAAGGAATACAAGGAAGATGGCTTGGTAAACGGAGCCAAAGACTTCATCGACTATATAGAAACATCACAACATGATCCAAAAAAGGTAAAAATCATTTGGGTTGTTGTGTTTCGAAATAAAAAAATTGGAAGCAGAGTGTACAAACGGCGCATATACCATTTAAGACCTGCACTTACTGAAAATGACAAACAGTCTAAAATACACCCATATTACCCATGAGAAAAGAATGTGAGGTGTCAGATGGAAACACGCATTTTGTCAGGGCACAATGGGCGCTATCTTTAGCTTACGCCCTTACCAGTCACAAATGTCAAGGAGATACACTCGAAAAAGTTATAGTCGATTTTACCCCTAACTCAAAAAACAGAACAAACAATGATTATGGGATGTTCTATGTAGCTATAACACGTGTGACAAACAAAGACAATTTATTCCTTAGAAGCTTTGACAGACGTCACATTCAGCACAATCCAAGAGTTGAATATGAAATAGAAACAATGAGGACGACAAAGCAATTTAAGCTGAAAAAAATTTATTGTGATGAAGAAATCTTTACCAAAGAAGATATGAAAATTGGCTACCTTAATTTAAATGGTCTTCTAGCTGCTGGCCATGCAGAGTATATCAATGAAGATCCAAATTTGCTCTGCCTTGATCTGCTAGCAATTGGAGAAACTCATTTAAGCCCAATTATATCAAACGCTATTCTCCAAAGAAAGCTGATGAATTGGAAAGTATTTGCTCATCTGAGACAAGATTCCAATACTGGAAACAAACATATGGGTATATTGGTATTGGGTTCTAGGAAATCCAAGCTGCTTCAGAACTACAACTTAGAAAATGATGAAGCTCTGGAACAATATATACCAAGCCTTGGGGCGTTCAATATTTCAGGTTTCCAGGGCTTAAAATGCCGATTAGGGGAACACACATTTGCTTTTATTTACAGCATACGTGCACTAAATCAGACAAAAGCCCAAGAACTCTCAAACGAAACTGTTGAAATTGATTACTTGTTAGGAGATCTCAACTTGAATGCAGCTAACCCAACTCATCGCCCAAAAATTGACATCATTTGTGGTGAATTGAAAAAAATGCTTCTTACAGAATTAACCACAAAATATAACAACCAACTTGATCATATCCTCGGAAAAAATAAGAATAATGTCAAAGTTTTTACAACAGCATTCAAGAATCTTGGAACTGACCATAAGGCAATTGTCATAAGAATATCAAAGCCAGGAGCAGATTTTAGCACACTAAACGATTTAAGCAACAATTCAATCATTTGTATACCTGAGCAAGATAGAAACGTTAACATGGATGAGGATGAAGATGAGATTGTTGTGACAAAAGTTATTCGAAATACTGTAGAAGTGAAACAACAACAAGAAACAATGTTCCAAACAGGATATCTTGAACCTATACTGATTAGACCAGACAGCGTCTCTACAAAACTTGTTACCATTAATGTTCAATTTAAGCCAATAACAGCTTTCATGGAAGTTGTGATTAATGAAATACTTTACGATCATCACAGAACACTGCCAATGGTGGAACAATTTAACATCCCTATAACCAGAAATGATATAAAAACATTGGAAGGTACTAATTGGCTTAATGACGAAATTATCAACTTCTATATGAACATGATTGTTACGAGATCAAGACAAGAAGATTTTCCAAATATATGGGCCTTTTCGACCTTTTTTTACCACAAGCTACTTAAGCAAGGCCATAAAGGAGTTAAAAGATGGACTAAAATATTTACTTATTTGCTCAGGCTCTACTCTTAATACCAATTAACTCTGGGTCACACTGGACTTTAGCTGTCACAAACATTGACAACCATGAAATTAAATACTATGATAGCATGGGAGGCTACAACGAAGAGTGTCTGAATGCGCTGGAATGCTACTTATCCGAAGAGCATAGACTAAAGAAAGGAAGACCTATAAGCTGGAAAAAAATCATTGTCAGAGGGATACCACAGCAATTGAATGCAAGTGACTGTGGTATGTTTCTTTGCAAGTATGCAGAGTATCTGACCAGAAGAGCCCAGTTTACTTTCACTCAAGAAAACATGCCATTTTTTAGAAGAAGGATGATCTTTGAGATCCTCAAGATAATGTTACTGTTCCCGTAAGAGATTTTAGGGCCTCCACAGACTAGCGAAATCATTGTCGGCAATTTTGTTATTGTCGACGACAAAATGTTGTCCACGACTAAGAATCGGGTTGTGACAAAAGTTGATAAAATAACAAAGTAGTTTCTGTTTTTCGAAGAGAAACGTGACTTTTTAGTAGACAAATCGATATTGTAGACGAAGGCGTTTTTCCAGTCTGTCCTGAGTAGCTATCACACAAAATTAATAGTCAATAAATAAAAGTTGTCCATAACAAATTACCATCGACAACACACCTCTCTACTAGTCTGTCAGGTCCATTGAACTAAAAATAACTTTTAGTTCAATGGTCAGGTCTGTGGAACGATAACACCACAGATGAAGTATATACCAGATGTGTAACTTAATAGAACTTCGTGTCCTCAAATTTCCCTAGATGTACACGTCATGCTCACGCCATGACACTTGCTAGCAAAATGGCGTCCTGAAAAACACGAGCTTTTGCATTTTATTGCGACTTTTTTGGATCGAAATTTATCGATTAAACAATCAAGAGCATCATTTATTGAATGTTTAAAGTTGTTGAAAGCAACACTGGAGTTAACGTGAAGTGCCGTTGGAATTTGCCTTCATATTTCTCCAGCATGTTATCGTTCCAGATTAGGTAAAAGATATGGAGTCACTGGTCTGTGGAGGCTCTTAGATATTAATACAGAAACAAAATGCATGAAGTTACAAAAATACTCCTTCAGTTATTTCAGGACCAGCATGCCCTGCAACTTGATCTTTAGAGTACTTCTGATTTATAGCAGGCCAATTAAAAAATATTTGTTTTTCATCAACTTTTTTTCATCACAGGGGCGAAACTTCGGTATTACGGCTAAGGGGGGGGACTTGTTTTGCCCGACCAAAAGGGCATGACCGAAGTCGTTCCCGAGGGACGAACATTTCAGTCGCTAATTAATGTTTATTTTCCCAAAATTATCAATTTTTTTCCAACAACTATTACTTTTCAATCCGAGACACTCAAATAATTTCAAAAGTTGCCCGACGAAAGCTGGCAGAAAGCAACACGTTTAATACTCCATTTGTTAAGGGCGTGCAGCGATGAAAATCATTATTCTTTTAATTGGCCTAATAAATATTTGAATGTTTTTGGACATTCTACATACTGTACCTTGATAAAAACTGTACCTTCATATTAACCCTAGTGACACTAGCCTATGCACTAGCTAACTACGTACGGTAGACACATTATTTTATCAGTTCAATGAGCACTGAACAATTTTAATTAATATCAACTTACATTAAGCAAAATAAAACAAATTAAATTTAACTGTTACATAGAGAACGTTTACAGTTCCACATGAATAGTCAACAGTCTCAAGAAATACAGGCGCCAAAGGCAAAGCAACAAATATAAATACCAAATTTCAACCATATTAATCCTTTTGTCCTTTTACAAGTTCACTCTAGCTCTTACTAAAGCTTTCGGTAAACATTTATAATGTTCATCTGTTCAGTGTATTTGCAATCAAAGTTTTCAGACAATAGCAGGTCAATCTCTGACACTGGCTCCTCAACGTTTTTTTCAGCAATCTGACACAGCTGCAGTCCCAACGCTCTTAATTGATATTGGATGTTATTACACATTACTATTAATTGAGATGACATACGAAACTCGCATACTGATGTCAAAGCAGTTGATGAACACTCAATACATCTACCAATAGCTGAATTATTCTGTTCCAGTATAACAACTTCTCCATTTTTGCACACCGGGCACAATCGATAGCACTGTAGATTTTGAACAGCGACAACTTTGGCGTTTAACAGTGTCTCATTGTTGCTCTGTGGGACAACCCCAACTACATCTGGAAGATTTTCAGTTTCTTGTATGGTTATTCCTGCTTTTGGACTTGTTAAACTGAACTCTCCACGGTAACACTTGACCATGAGATTTTCTATTCTGTACGTCTTATCTTTAGTTAATTTACCAACATAGTCTTGCCATAACGTTAGCACAACAGTACCACTCTCGTCTGCCACAGTAACATTTTGAAGTTTGCGATTGTTATCCAGTGTCATTGTTTCAGCGACTTCAGCAATTTTGACTTTTATGTTTACCCTTTGAAATTCTGCTTCCTTGTCAAGCTCACCAAGCGTTACGTCCTTCGCTTTCATACTACCGTCCCACATTGATTCTAGATCTGGAAATTCGATCTCGAAATTCTTGTCCGACTTGGCTATCATAGTTTGGTCGTTTAATACAATTTCCACGCCATATGCCTTTTGAACCTTACAATTAGCAATCTTTACCGCTTGCTTTTCCTTTACAAATTGTTCAATTTTCAAGCGTTGTGGCTCATTAAATCCAACAAAGCGTACCGCTCCGCTTTTGTCCTCAAGAGAGCCATCAAAAAACTTTCCCTTTTTTGGAGATAGCGATGTAACTACACCATCCACGAACGCCTTTTCTCCAATATTTTTCGAATCCTGAATGGACGACACAGTTTCAAATACCAGTCGACCTCTCTTTTTTCTTGGCGACGACAAAGTTGAACGCGATCCAGACGACATATTGACGTTTATACAATACAGCTCGATAAAAACATTGTCTGACGTCTGTTCTATTAATACATCTAAAAGCTGCCCAACAATTAGAAAATCATGGGCGGGGGAAATTTTCAGCTTGTGAGAATTTTTCGCCGATCTAAAGGCAATTTTCCATTACAGCCGCTTTGCCCGCGCGGGCGTAGTGACCATGTTTCAACTTTCGCTGTAGGTGTCTAGCATGAGATTTTTTTGTCCGCTTTACACCTCGCGGACACGCCTGAAAGTTGAACTACATTCAACTTTCTTGGCGTGCCCACGCGACTAATTATTCACATGATTCGAATCGGTCGCTTCGCCCGCGCGGGCAAAACGACCGCAATGGAAAATGGCCTTAAATACGGTTGCACCACAGCTGTCCAATCTCTGAATGGTCGACATATTTTGAATATTTATTAAAAGTATGACATGTATTTAAAAACGAAATAATTAAAAAATATCAACAATATATGTAAAAATATATATATATAATACTTGTTAATTAACAGAATGCATTTGTTGTGTTTCTGAGCTTGATTTGATGCGATTGCTTTAGGTTTTCGTCGTACTTCAATGATCGTCAACACCGACACTGGACGACACAAAGTAAAATGTCCTTCAGTGTCAGTATTGATGACTGAGTTGATTTCTAAATAGCAGTTTTCTAGCGATTTATGCCTTTGAAAGACATGCAAGCGAAATTGTTTTGTTGACAAAATCAGACAAAATGACCCTTTCAAGTTTTCTGAATTCCTTTTTTCCAGGAAAATTTTCTTTCTAGATTCTCAGGACCGACTTTTTGCTGCGCGTTATTTCCGGTTTCATGCGCCTCTCTCCTCCGCAGAGCCTCCTTAAGTATTTAAAAATAACTTACATGAAGTTTCCCGAATAAGTGATGGTCCTCGTGCGCTCACTTTTCCCTCATTAGAGACTTCATGTAAGCCTCTGCGGAGGACAGAGTTTCATGTGCCCAATATTACGAAAATCACTAAACTGGCAACATCGCCGCTAGGAATTTCAAACGGGAAAAGAAGTCATGTGATCAAAATGATGAAACAATTTGATCACATGATTGAACTAAAATTGAATTTGGTATTATCAAACGTCTTTTCCCGTTTGAAATTCTTAGCGGGGATGTTGACAGTTTAGTGATTTTCGTAATAAGGCTAGCCGACAGGAAGAATGTAGCGTACTATTTTATATGAGTTTACTTGTAGGCGGAAAACGCCACAAGTTTTATTTTGCAGGGCACCGCATTTTAGTACTGTGTCTGGTTACCATATGAATCTGAAATATGATGATTTCAAAAATAAAAAGCCCTTAGACCTCGGCAAATAGACCATTACAAGATGCTCAAGTGTGCGGTAAAACTGTTTGTTCGGAGTGTGATATCCTGAACGAAGGATTGAAATTTTACTACGATGATGTTGGGTTGAAGCAACACTTCAAAATAAAACATCGAGGCAAGACATTCGACCACAACGTGCATATGGACTGCAAAAGACGGTTTAAAGAGCTGCATGCAGAGGAAACCACAAACATGATAAAACAGTTATCCAATATGCGACTAGAAACGGTATGTTATTTTACCCTGTAATAGTTCGTGTTCACAATTTTATATTCATTAAAATATATTTGTATAAAATATTGTGACTATAGTATATACAATAAATATAATTCATTGTGTATACGAACTCAATCATAATCATTGAGACGCATATGAACTATGAAGGCAATAAATTGCCATAGTTTTAAGTTTACAACACTTAATATGTACTGTACATATTCCACAGGACACGGAACAAGTTTATATAAAATACGTTGCATGTGCTTCGTACGATATTGCTTCCCTCGAAATTGCTGCCAAAAGTCGGCGTGAAGCAGTCAAATTGTATGGCTTAATACTCCACCATAGAGGTATCCTAAATAATCTGGGAGGTGAACCTTGCTGTGTAGCAGTAAAGCTAGCTGGCCATTCGACTGATGATGGCCAGTTTTTTAAACTTTGGAGAGCAGCAGAAAAAATATATGCTGAATGTTATATCTCACCCAAAACAGTAAGTTTTAATTTTTTCTTTATAAATTAAATTATATAATACTGTACATGTGCAATTGTGCAGATACATTAACCAATTGTTGGCCAACACTTTCCCTTAATCCCTATGACACTGCTCTGTTGAAATTATTATTTTGTCTATCTTTATTCAAGTCCTGGGATGATTGATAAAGGTATCTTTTTAATCAGAACCTGGAAACGAGACCTGTTCCAATTTGTCTCTAAATCATATGAGCTATCTATAGTAGCTCATTTTTAAACAAAACTAAATAAAAACAAATAAAGCAGGGCAGCAAGTTGATTTTACAATTTAATTTATATTTTAGAATTCTGTTGACAGTACTGTAACAGAAGAAACTATGACAAACTTGCAACCTCATCCTTCCCTGGTGAGTGGCGAAGCAGTCAATTTAGTAGAAATGTCACATCTACAGGTACTTCAAACTGTATTTGGATACCAAGAATTTAGACCAGGGCAAAAAGATGCAATCCTTAAAGCTCTTGTTTCTGGTCAGGACACCATTGTTATCATTCCCACTGGTGGTGGAAAAACTGTGACATATGTCTTACCATGTATTATGACACAAGGCATAGCAATTGTGGTATGTCCTCTGATTATGTTAATGCATGATCAAGTTATGAGGCTGCGTGCCCTTGGAATAAACACTTGCTATTTTAATACACTTTTAACGGACAGTGAACGAGAAAATATCTTGCATCATTTAGGAGAACCAACTTGCCAGTACCAGTTTGTATTTGTAAGTCCAGAGGAAGTCATTACAGAGCAATTACAGAGTTGTTTGAAGAAACTAAAAGATGAGGACAGATTGAGTTTTTTTATCATTGATGAAGCTCACTGCATAGATACTTGGGGCAGTGACTTTCGTCCAGCATATCAACAATTAGGAGATTTAAAAATATTTGGTGTCCCAATTGCTGCTCTGACTGGTACAGCTACAGGCAATACCATAAACACAATCCAATCAAGTCTTAAAATGAACAATGCACAGGTAGTTAAAATGCCATGCAGACGAGATAACTTGCACTATAACATTATTTCAAAAAAGGAAACCAGAGCAAAGCAACAAGTGGCCGAGTACATAAAGCAAGAGCATGCAGAAGATTGTGGTATAGTGTATTGTGCAACGCAGGCTGACACGGTTGAAATGGCCTATGTTTTGAAGGAACATGGTATACTTGCTACATTCTATCATGCTGGTGTAGACAGAAATGAGCGTTTACAAAACGCTTCATTGTTCTTAACTGGCAATGTTCCTGTCATATGTTGTACTAATGCCTTCGGAATGGGCATCGATAAGAGGGATGTACGTTTTGTCATCCATCTTACACCACCGTCATCAATGGAAGATTATGTACAGGAATCAGGCAGGGGTGGTAGGGACGGAGAATCGTGTGACTGTACACTTCTGTTCCGGTTTGGAGATAGAGTATTTCATTTGCGGAACATTAACCAAACTGTGTCTGACAACGTGCGTCAAAATAAGTTAAAGCTGTTAAACGAAATCACTAAATTTTGTATGCACAGATCATTTTGTAGGATACAGAACATAGCTCGGTACTTCGGAGAAGATGAATGTGATTGCTGTCAAGTGTGTGATATATGCCAAAAGGGAGTTGTCAACGAAACTAAAGATTATACGGATGCCGCAAAGAATTTGGTGCAGTGCCTCGCCAGTTTGTTATCTATCCAACCCAAAGTGAAATTGTCGGAACTTGTAATGACGTACATGGGATCAAAAGCAAAAGAAATATTGAACAAAGGATTTCATGCAGTTCCCTTGTATGGCAAGGGTAAAAACACATTTAACAACACTGTTGTTGTCACAGTGTTTGTGCAACATTTAATTTTTAAAGGATTAATCGTGGAGAATCTCCTGAACATTCAACAAAGAATGTCGTTAACACATCTTACAGTTGGTAATATTACAGATTTAGTTAATAATGTCTGTAAAGTTTTAGTGTAGAAAAATAAGATATGATTCCTATTGTTTTCAAGTACTACTTCTTTTACACTGGAACGCTTTAATATTAAAGGTGCAATGTCACTGATATTTGACCAAAAATCCCTCCTTTTATCCAAAAACTGAACTGTAAATTTGAAAATAAAGATTGTAAGTGGATTTAGTTATGATATACAAGTATATGAAATGACGTTTAACCCTTTCACTACGGACTTCCAGGAGCTCTCCACTTGATGAGTAAAACCGTCTGCCATTAGCCAGAGTAAAATACTAAACACACCAAAATAATGTGTTCAGGAGTGAAAGGGTTAAGGTGATAGTTTTTAACCAAAGCTTTCACTACGGACGTCCAGGAGCTCTCCACTTGATGAGTAAAATCGTCTGCCGTTAGCCAGAGTAAAATACTAAACACACCAAAATGTTGTGTTCAGGAGTGAAAGGGTTAACTTCCATTCAACAATAGTAGTAGGGGAAGAGGAGTTTCGCGGCGGGTGGAGCGCCTTGTGCCACCCATGACGTCATCATTTCTTAAGTATTTTAATTTATTCACATTCACGTTAATTTATTTTAGCTTACTACAGTGCTAATGGCTTTTCTTTAAGGGGGTACACTACAAAATTTTAAAGAAAAATCCTATTTTTGAAATTATCCATATTATGCATCGTTAATGATCCATTTTTCGTTTTCTGGTGTTAATTTTTCTATTTGTTTGGCGGAAAATGGGTAAATAGGGGAAAATAGCAGCTTGTTTGAAATTTTGTCCCGTAGTAACCACCATAGCAACGACATCCACCTACACTAGCTATATAGTGAATTTAAACGATTTTATTTCAAATTACACCAAGTACAAGTAGGTTATATTTAGGCGGGAGAGACGTTATAATGGCGTGAAAGTAAATTGTGTTCACGCTATATATTTTGTATAATTACGGTTCCACTTCAAGGCTTTGACTGATTGAGGACATCCTGTAAAGTCCGACGAAAGTCAATCTGCCATAACCTTTCAAAGAACCGAAGGGTTAAACATTGGTGTCTTTTTAAAGACGGCAACGGCGGAGGTCACAGCTGGGAACCAAACTTAGATGTTGAAATAGTATGTGTTAAACATTTTTCAAAAAATCTAGCATGGCATTTTCATGATATATATGCCTGCCTCTCCCGTTTAGGATATGTTTGGCTATGTGACTTCGACCCCGAATTAGTCAACGTATATTTTGTTAGCATATGAAAATATAGGGGAGCTCCATGTCCAATTTTTCATTTGTGCTTATAATATAAGTAGCTTTTATTCAGTTTTCAATTTTGACCTAATTAGCAGTACGCTAAAAACGATATCCCCTAAAGTAATGAACCAAATGACTTCAAATTTTCAGTGAAGCTTTGTGTATACCTTATCTATGCTGTGAACTAGGATTTTTGAAATTGGCTAAATCTGTGATGTACAATCATTATTTTTCTGACCGAAACAACATAAAAATATATGCGACATCAACTCCTTCAGAAAAAAATAACTAAAACTCAATATTTTTTAAAGATTCTAGTTCACAGCATACACTTCATATATTGGTTTCTATTTTTACCATTTTTGAAGATTTGTCATGTTTGGTTGTCTTGTAATCGTTTTTCTCGAGACACCATTCTTTGACTGCTGAGGGTAATTATATTGGTAACCATGGCAATCATAATTTTGAAAACTGTGTCATTGGTCATCATTTGATCAGAGGAATAGTTCTGGGCCAAAAAATTATTGAAATAGCCATTTTTAAGAAAATAATAATTTGTTGTGGTGTACCACCTTAAGCCATTAAGCCATTAACATTTTTTTAACCGCTCCGTTTGTTTATCTACAGTTTTAAGAATTGGTCCTCTGGGATTGGTCTGTCGAGTGCAACATAAAACCTTTGAAAAACATTTGAAATTTACTAAAATTTTCAGCTTATATGCAACTAAAATTCATGCGGTGCATCGATAACGCAAATCATGTCCATGCATACGCATGCGCAGTAGTAATAACGTTTAAAATTTACTAAAATTTTCAGATTATATGCAACTGAAATGCCCTACTGCATGTGGTGCATCGATTACACAAATCATACACAATTATACGCATGCGCAGTTATTAGGGTCGACGCGGGGTCGATGTAGGGTCGATGTAGGGTCAATGTAGGGTCGATGTAGGGTCGATGTAGGGTCGATGTAGGGTCGATGGCCAAACAGGCCAAAAAGGCAGGAGCAGGAATGTCAAGAAACCATTTTATTTGTAATATGGTCATGTAAGTATGCCTTGTACGTGCGCAATGGGATTTTGTAGCAGTTGTCTGGAAATTCTCTAAAGATCCTGTGGAGCTTCTGTAGATGTGAGGTCGATGTGGGGCACCGGTTCGAGTCCGGTTCGGTAGATGTAAACATTTCGGGGTTCTGTAGGGGTTCTGTAGGGGTTCTCTCGGGTTTCCTCGGGATTCCCTCGGTTTTTATTAAAAAAAATAAATTTTAAAGGCCAATCGGGCAGTAAGAGCCCGCATATCGAAATAAATAGCGGGACGCATCTTAACGCATCCCGACGTCCCGTTTAACAAAATGTGTAGGTCTTGCCATGGAACAGTCTTACGGGACGTCGGGACGCGTTAAAATGCGTCCCGCAAGATGTCCCGGGGTCCTGTTTGACAAAATGTATAGGTATCGCCATGGAACAGTCTTACAGGACGTCGGAACGCGTTAAAATGCGTCCCGTAGCGACGTCCCGGGGTCCCGTTTGACAAAATGTATAGGTATCGCCATGGAACAGTCTTCCGGGACGTCGGGACGCATTTTAACGCGTCCCAACATCCCGGACGTCCCGTTTGACAAAATGTATAGGTCTTGTCATGGAACAGTCTTCCGGGACGTCGGGACGCGTTAAAATGCGTCCCGCAAGACGTCCCGGGGTCCCGTTTGACAAAATGTATAGGTATCGCCACGGAACAGTCTTACCGGACCCCGGGACGTTGGGATGCGTTAAGATGCGTCCCGCTATTTATTTTGATATGCGGGCTCTTACTGCCCGATTGGCCTTTAAAATTTTTTTTTTAATAAAAACCGAGGGAACCCTGAGGGAACCCCTACAGAACCCCTGCAGAACCCCTACAGAACCCCTACAGAACCCCTACAGAACCCCAACATGTTTACATCTACCGAACCGGACTCGAACCAGTGCCCCACATCGACCTCACATCTACAAAAGCTCCACAGAAGCTCCACAGGATCTTTAGAGAATTTCCAGACAACTGCTACAAAATCCCATTGCGTACGTACAATGCATACTTACACGACCATATTACAAATAAAATGGTTTCTTGACATTCCTGCTCCTGCCTGTTTGTCCTGTTTGGCTTGTTTGGCCATCGACCCTACATCGACCCCAGCCCCCGTCGACCCTAATAACTGCGCATGCGTATAATTGTGTATGATTTGTGTAATCGATGCACCACATGCGATAGGGCATTTCAGTTGCATATAATCTGAAAATTTTAGTAAATTTTAAACGTTATTACTACTGCGCATGCGTATGCATGGATATGATTTGCGTTATCGATGCACCGCATGCGGTAAGGGAATTTTAGTTGCATATAAGCTGAAAATTTTAGTAAATTTCAAATGTTTTTCAAAGGTTTTATGTTGTACTCGACAGACCAATCCCAGAGGACCAATCCTTAAAACTGTAGATAAACAAACGGAGCTGTTCAAAAAATGTTAAAGAAAAGCCATTAGCACTGTAGTAAGCTAAAATAAATTAACGTGAATGTGAATAAATTAAAATACTTAAGAAATGATGATGTCATGGGTGGCACAAGGCGCTCCACCCGCTCCACCCGCCGCAAAACCCCTCTTCCCCTACTACTCAGAGTCAAGAAATTCAAAATTTAATAACTCTTATTGAAACTACACAAGCAGAACTTAATTCCATAAATGCTAAAATTGAGGAACGTGTCTGTCGTGAGGAAATAAATAGAGATGTTGTGAAAGCCCTTATCTTTACACAAGGGAAGCTGCTTAGAAAAGTACAAGACTTGCAAGATATTTTAACTGGACTTTTTGAGAAGGAAACAAATCGCCTCTTAGCACAACAATCACAATGTGATATTCTCCACAGTGGTGAAGCAAGACAATTAAATGAAGAAATGGAGACATTAATCAAATACCTTGATGTAAATGTTGAGTCGAAGTGTGACTTTCATGGTATGTTTTCTGAACTTTCTGGGAATGTTCAGCAAAAATGCCCTCTCTTATTCAACATCTTGGAAACTATGCTGCTGCACAGAAAAGATACCAGACCGGTGGGAGAAATGCGTGTCAAGAGTGCTGTACATGCAATCTCAATTTTAGTTAGCCTAAGGAGTCAGAAGATACGAAACGACTTTAAAATTATGTTTACCTGTCTGTGTATCCCGTTTGGGGCTGGCTGTTGCTTCATTGGTATGCTTAACCATCTTGGTCTGACTGACTGTTAGCTGGCAAAGAGCAATGCAGTTTTTTGATGATAAGATGAAAAAGCAAGCAAAAGAGCTGAGAGAGGTAACTCCAGAGTGTTTTTCAACCAAAGGGTTCCAATATGTGGAACTTTACAGCACAAGCAGTTCTCATACCACAATTACATGACATCAAGGAACTCCTTTCAGATAAAGAGTCATGCCTTGCTCCACAAGGTATCGCTACCAACATGAAACCGGACGAGATCTTCTTAGAAAACGACAAGGAGAAGATGGAATTATTCGAAGTGTTTGTGGACAGGTACTTGCTAGGTCTACTTGATGACACCTTAAACAAAGTACCATTCACTTTGACACAGCTAAAGAACATGACTGAACGGGAGTTTAACTCATCCTTGAAACCTGAGGGGTTTCGTACTTCTTCAGAACCAGAATATTACTTAAATATTCCATCAGATGAAGATCTTTTGAAAAATACTGTTCCTCATGTAAAGAGCAATGTTCACATCTTACCGTTGTCCTTAGAGGACAACAGCACAATTATGGGAACTATGTCTATTTTGGACAATTTGTCTACAACTTTTCATCTGGCGAATGAAAGTAAAGGCGTGGAGTATGTACCATTCGATTCCAAAACATGTAGATTTGATGTCACTTGTGCCCGTTCTCATTATGAACTGTTGCTTAGTAAAGAGGCTTATCACAAAAGCACCAAAGAGGCTATGGTTCAAATGAAATCAAGAGAAAAAGTTGTAGATGGCAACACAGAGTCCGAGGTGTATAACGAGAATGAGAACGAGGAGGGTGAGTTATGTGAGGCATCACATGCAACAGAATCAACTAATCTGCAGAATGAAAAACGGCGCTTTGAAACTGAGGACTTGTCGTTCTGGGAGGCGTACAATTGTGTTGTTCAACAACATATTAATGCTATACGGAGCAATAGTGAAGAAACATATACGCTTTCTGTGCAGAATGCAGGTAATAGAGAGAAAGCAATGGCAAGAGACCACCTCAACAGAACTATGTTGCATGTCGCTGTTGAACGAAAGTATGCCAGTTTGGTCAAGTATCTAATCGATCTCGGACTAAATGTAAACGATCGTGAAGGGTGTGGTCTGACACCTTTATGTCATGCTGTACTTCAAAAAAACAAGAATTTAGTAGAGCTTTTAATCAAATGTGGTGCGCAATATCGTGGTCCAATTTTCACAAGCATTCCATCACCGGTAGTGATGGCCAGAACTATGGATTTAACTGACATTCTTGACGCATTTGAGGATGATAGTGCATTGTCAGACGAAGATAATTTTTTGATAAGACAGATAGATACTGCTTTTAAGGAGAATGAAGGTTCATCCCAGCAGTTATCAGAGCAGTCAGACAATAACTGTGACAGAACAAGTCCAGGTTTTGTAACTCCTGTAGTTGGGGATGTCGGTACGTGCAAGACAAACAATGCCACTATGTCTCGGTCTGCATCTTATCGTTGGGTTGTGCCCTGGCGACTTGCACAACAAAGGATATTATTGTGAAGCTGCCTTCAAAGTTCATGAATCGTCGGGATTTCACTGTTTACTTGCTGAAGTTCTGAAACGTAAGGGACTTACAGTTGCTGCATTTAAGAAGAAGAAGTTTGAAGAATACAATCTTGTGAAGGTGAGAGAGGCAATTCGTGACTGCTGTCGTGCGTATGGTCTTGCTGCAGCACTTGAGTTCATCAACAGTGACTCGTTCCCAGTTCCTGACACTATCGAAAGAACCACAGATCTGGAAGTGCTCCTCCTCAACCATTTCAAGGAATGGCTTACAGCATCCTCTGAAAGTGATGAAGCTTTCCAGCACCGAGCTACAGCATTTCTGTTGTACGGCCCCCTCCACACGTTGTATGATGCCGCTATAGCCCACGGAGATGGGGTTGCTCGCGAAGCTGTGTATCAAGCCCAAGCACCACTATATGCTCAACTTGGTTTCAGAAATTATTACACAGAGGTCTTCAGACATATTGTCAACTTTCTTGTTAAGTGGCCAAAGGCAACTCGTCTTTTACTTCAAAAGAATTGCAGCATCAATCTTCTTGGCAAGAAAGGTCATGGTATAGAGCTAGATGCATACGTCAAGGCTGAAGTTGTCCAACCACTGAAGAATTATGTGTCTGGACACACATCAGTACTTATGTGTGAACGACTGATGGCTAATTTGGACATGCTTAAATTTCTGAGAGGAGCTTATATGGAGAAAGATGGTTTTGATGTCCATCCAACCACAAGCCACTCAGTTCCATCGCCTTTACCTGATCAATTGAAAGGTGCCTGGTTTTGTGTTAAGAAAGGATTTTTTGAGAGAAATGATCGCAAAGAAGTAGAATGCTATCCACTGGATAACGGTTGTAATGCTTCTGGTAAAGTGCCAAAAAACCTGATCGATGTTGTCTCGAAAGGGAAGGACAAGATCAAAAGTAACTTTAAGGCTAAACTATACGAGTGTTTCCCAGATTTGAGATATGAAATCCTTATGTCATAAAATGAACCTTTCAACATTGTCCAAGCTTTGTTGTGACTAACGTTAAAGTCGTTAATTCCCTTGTAGTAGAACAATCACACAAGCAGCAAAACAATAGACTGCACTTTGCTTTCGGTATATTTTTTTTTACGATTTATATAAACCTTACAATTTAAACTATGTTTGTAAAAGGATTCTAATATAGACGTCATACACATGGTAACTGGTAAGGTTCTAAAGGGGCAATATTATGTCACTGATTTTTTAGCAATTCTGAGCAATATTGCCCAAAACCAAAAAAGAATAAGCATAAGCACAAAATAATGCAGTAACAGACACAAAAGACATGCAGAGAAGTCTGGACAGGCAAGATTAGGTGAGGATTGAGATGGATTGTAAATGACATTTTGATTGATTGTTGGCAGACACTTCAAGTTTTGGTCAATTTGCATAAAAATGTCTTACGTCTAACATTGTTAGTAGGCTAACCCCCCCATCCAGGACCGGAAGTAATTAGTATTCAGGATATGTTTAGAGTGATGATGTCATAGGAGGGTGACGTCATGAATTGTCGCATAACATTTGTCGCGCCACATGACGTCATGAATTGTAGCATAACATTTGTCGCGCGACATGAATATTAAATTCACTAAAGTTGCGGAATGTTTGTTGTCGAGAAATAAATAACAGCAGAGAGTTTTGTGTTTTGATTTTATTTAAATTACACACAACAATTTAAATGTTTCTCTTAATAAGTTTTGGCTTTATTGTTCGATAGCCATGGTTTCTTTAACAAAGGCTCGGACCGTAGACTTGTCTTCGTGCAGATTCACCCACTTCATATGGCCTGTAGATTGATGCCTTATTTTGACAGGCCAATAATGTTCGCTGTTGCTGTAGACACCCGGATGGCTAGGATAAACACTATTGCGCAACGATTTATACATCTCTATGATAGCATATCCTTTGGGAATGACACGAACGGTATCTGCTTTGTCGGTGTATTTTAGCCACTCGGGGATAGTTGCATCCGACCAGGTAATATACTGCTGATGTTTAGGTTGTTTTCTTCCAGGCTTGGTTTCAATGCCAGAGACCGGTGTGGGTGTAGTCACTTTAGTTTGGGTGGTGAAGAGATAAACATGGCAGCTGCCAAATAGGTCTCCAATAACTTGCTTATCGGCTGGTGTGTCAGGCTTGTTATCCACCAATAAGTATCCAAACGGTTTTTCGGTCTCTTTGTAATAGGCAGTCATGAAGCGGTCTCTATTCTTATCAAACATTCGCTCTCCAACAATTCCAATTTGTTTCCTATCACTAGGACTTCGGAAGAGAGCAATATATTGGGCATTTCGGCTAATATCTGTATTAAATTTCCCCTTAGGAAACATGTTCTGAAGCAAAAGGATAACACTAGCGTTTCTATGACGACCCTGGGTAAATAATCGAGCTACCACAGAACTGTCTGTCGCTTCGGCCATCAGATCATCCAGTATGATTATGTTGTTGTACTTGGTATTGATCTCACTCAGATCATCGGACAGCTCGGGAAGACCTCTCTCAAACCGGATGCTTTTCCCAAGGGATTTTCTCAAGTCATCGTAACGATCTTGCCATTGATTGTAGCACCAACGAATGCGAATACTTCTCTGCTCCTCGTACACGATACGATTGTTTTCTAAAATTTGTTGGACAAAATACGTCTTTCCACTTTGACTCGGACCCACGACCAATAGCGAAAATTTATGGCGGAAGTTGAATTCCGAATAGGGTTTGATGGTCAAAGATGCTTTAACTTGTATTGCTTTTGGTTTCTTAGCTGGCAATGAGTGTGCACTTCGGCTTACACGTTTTTCTCCTGGCTTTTCGGGATCCGGATATGGAGATTGATATTGCCATGATGACACCTGGGCTTGCTGAAGAACGTGTTGTCTCTCCTTGGATTGTAAGCCGTGAACTTTTAAAAGATGTGTACTGATGTTCTTTAAATTAGGCCGGCCGCATGTCGGACAGGTCCGAGGAAATCTTCTCGGTATGATTGCTCCCGCAAATGATTTAAGTTTATATATGAATTCAGTTCTATATATCAATGCTTTAAGGGTTTGCAAGGATTCTGGGGAACTCTGTAGCGGTTCTCTCGGGGTTCCCTCGGGATTCCATCAGGGCTCCCTGGGGGGTTCCCTCAGGGGTTCTGTAGGGGTTCTCTCGGGGTTCCGTAGAGGTTCTGTAGGGGTTCCCTGGGGGTCCTGTAGGGGTTCCCTGGGGGTTCTATCCCTCCCTGCCCCTCCCCCCTGGCTACGCCACTGAATACAATATACTGCCCAAAAAGTAAACCCGTTGGAATGAGTACAATAGGTTGTAAATAAAAGAAATATGGTTATTTAAAATTTAAGTTTAAAATGTATATACACTAGCCATGTTTACTTTTTTGGCAATTTAGCCCACTCTGTACACAAACACAAATTACTTTACTGTATTGAGCAAACATGTAGTGTTGTCGTGAATTGAACATCATTATAGGAACATTACATGACGTTTTACCGTAATAATGGTCAGCGGACCTATGTAAGACGTTCTTCGCACGTTGCAACGGGATAGTTTTTCAATAGTTGTGTTTGTATGAATTCTTTTTGTTTATATTAAAGCATTTCACTAAAACGAACCGATTTAAGCTGTCTTTCTCGACATTTTTGGTGCCGTGACCAGGATGGAAGGAATTCAACGTGCACAATATTCGCGAAGGGGCCACAGAGCCCATCTTACCAAAGTATTAAATCGAGTGGATGACATTATGACGAAAGAAAACCCAACGGAAATGGATATAGCAGCACTCGATAGCGTCTTAGAACAATTGCAAAAGAAGAAAGAAGTACTCATAGAATTAGACAACAAACTTATCGCCGAAATTAAAGACCCTGAAGAATTAGTAGAAGAAATTGTTGAGACAGAAGATATGCAAAGCAATATAGCAGAGAAAACTTCCCAGGTAACCAAATTTCTTGAATTACAAAAATTGACTTTACTAACTCTTCAGCCCCACACCGAGTCCACTCAATCAAAAGAGCACAGTTCTGAGAATAACATACAAACACAGACACAAGTAGCAAATTCACCAGAAGCATCCCCGCAACAGTCACAACAAGCTCAGAACTCACAACAACAGGAAAATATTTATAGTATCGGAACAAATTCAATCCAACAAGAAAGCATACCGCAAGGATCATCACCTATTCCACATGCCACAGTTAATCAAACCTCTGCACCCACCCCACAAGTCACAGTCAATCAGAGCATCCCCGCTGCACCCCCCAACAGCTACACAACGCAAAATACAAGTCGACTTCCAAAATTAAGCCTTCCCACATTTACTGGAGACCCCCTTCATTGGCAAATATTTTGGGACTCATTTAGTGCGGCAGTTCATTCAAATTCTAATCTTAGTGGTGTTCAGAAATTTAACTATCTAAAGGCCCAAACTAGTGGTGATGCCGCAAGAGCCATTGGTGGGTTCCCCTTAACGAACACCAATTATGAGCAAGCAATAAACTTGTTAACAGAGCGTTTTGGTCAGCCGTACAAAATTGTGAATGCTCACATGCAAGCACTACTGAACATTTCGAAACCAACAACAGAGTTAATCAGCCTAAGACATTTTCATGACACAATGGAAAACCACATTAGGGGTCTATCAGCACTTGGTAGATCCGAAGAATCCTATGGCGCCCTACTTGTACCCATTATACTTGGAAAACTTCCTACTGAACTGCAAAGAAATCTTGCTAGAGAACAGAGCAACTCCGAATGGACAATAAACCAATTAAGGGGCAAGCTATTCTAAAGGAAGTAACAATTCTAGAAGCCTCAATTCCAATAGATGATGCCCTCAAAACATTTGAAGAACACAATTCATCCTATACAGCATCTTTCCACACCAGGGCAAATCGGTCGTACTTTCAGAACAACCAAATATCCCACGACCCCCCACGACCCCGGGTAAAAGGTGAACTTTCTTGTTTATACTGCAATGGGAAACACCACCCAACAACATGTAATGTGGTGACAGGTCCTCAAGAACGAAACGAGATTGTAAGGAAAGAAAATCGATGTTTCAATTGTCTCGGACGCCATAGAGTAGCACAATGTAACTCGCAAAACCGTTGTCAAACATGTAAAAGAAAGCACCATACAAGAATCTGCACTGGAACATACCAGAACACACAAGAGAATGCTAACAATACAAGTAGTGACCAGCAACAAGAAGTCCCACCAGTCCTTGCCACAATGACTCCCATTACCCCAGCCTCAGCCAACATCAATACATTTGGTACAACCTGTTTGCTCAAGACAGCAATTGCCCCAGTTCGCAGTCCAAAATTTACAGCAGAAGCCAATATTCTATTCGACGAAGGGGCACAACAATCTTTCATCAGACAAGATCTGGTGAACCAACTCCAGCTAGAGCCAACACGCAGCGAAGCCATCTATTTATCAGCATTTGGTGCAACCAGCCCAGCCATACGACAACTTGATGTGGTTACTGTCGAAGTAGTAACTGAAACGAATGAACTTGTATCTTTGGATGCATTGGTAGTTCCCAACATTGCAACACCTCTTCCAAATCACTTGCCATCCATTATTCCTGAGCTTCGCCATCTTGTTGGTCTTAAACTTGCCCACCCACTCACATCAGACGACCAGTTTGATATTTCCTTACTTATCGGAGCAGATTATTACTGGCAACTCGTACAAGACAAGGTAGTGAGGGGTGATGGACCAGTAGCAGTAAAGTCAAAACTTGGATATCTCCTATCTGGACCAGCAGGTCGCCGCACCTCACCCACTTCTTCGACAAACATTCTCAACGTTATGATTAACCATCAAACAGAAGAATTTGACATCAAACGTTTCTGGACAGTAGAGTCTCTTGGGATAGAATCTCCTAGCTTCAACGAGGAAAAAGGAAACCCATCATTAGCATATCAAAACACATCAATACACCGAGGATGGTGGATATGTAGCTGCATTTCCGTGGAAGACAGAACACCCTCCACTTCCCTCAAATCACAACGTTTGTGAACGACGAACAAGATCTATGGCTCGTCGTCTCGCCAAAACACCAGATCTCCTGAAAACTTATGGGGACATAATCGCTGATCAAGAGAAACGTGGATTCATCGAGCAAATCAAGCCACACAAAAATGACCAAGAAGGAACACATTACATTCCACATCATGCCGTCATTAAGGTGGTCGTATCCCTTTCTCTGGTCATTTTTTCAAAAAAAATTTTTGTGTCATTTTGGGTATTTTAAATATTGTAGATTTAGAATTTGTAATTACTTTTGTAATTACAAAAGTAATGTATGAAGCAGGAGCATTCTGAAGCCTTCTGTAAGGTACATTTACCAAACTGAAACTTTCACACTGGATTTTCTCCGATTTGTAATTTGACAGGAGTCAGCAATACCTGTGACATTGTAATTTTCTAGGTTTTTATTATAGAAGCTTCATATTTCGCACATTTATAGCCTGTACCATTGTCTAGTGCCTGACACTCTTCAAATTTAAATATTTTTCATTATTGATGAATTATTCACAAATTGCATCATAAATATCTCAATAAAAGTACAAATAATGCAGGTCAGGCACTAGATCAGGTTCTAAGCTTTTCAAAAATATATCGTTCATTAGATTTGGGTAATTGGTTCATGAGATATGATGTTTGCGCCGCTAGGCAATTATGGCCTAATTAGCGGCCGCCATATTGGATAATTAGTGTAATTAGTGACTTTGTGAAAAAAATTTTGCATAGGTCATTTTACTTCACCTTACCCTTTCAGAAAATGATATTTTCACTTTATTATCTTTAAAATTGAAAAAAAAAGGTTAAAAGGGATACGACCACCTTAAGAATTCCACAACAACTCCAGTGAGGATCGTCTACGATTGCAGTTGCCGACAGTCAAGCACAGCCCCAAGTTTGAATGACTGCCTAGAAGTTGGTCCGCCTCTTTTAACAGACATGTGTTCCATCATCCTACGTGTCAGGACACACCGCTTTGCCTTCTCTACCGATATTGAGAAAGCCTTTCTTAATGTACGTTTAAACGAACAGGATCGAAACTTTACCCGTTTTCTGTGGTTGTCCAATCCCAGTGATCCTGAAAGCCCGTTTTCTACCTATCGTTTCAAGGTCGTGTTATTTGGCTCCACCAGCTCACCCTTTATGCTTAACGCCACTTTACATCACCACCTAGACCACTACAACACGCTTGTAACCGAAGACATGAAAGATAACCTTTATGTCGACAACTTGATTTCCGGATGTGATACCGAAACCAGTACCATTGAATACTACGAAGAAGCTCGATCTACCATGATTCAAGGCAAATTTAATCTACGATCTTGGGCAAGCAATAGTCCTGAACTTTGCACCCGTGTTGCCCAAGACCAAACCAATGAGAAGAGTGTTGAAGTCAACATCCTCGGTCTTAAATGGAATCCCATCATCGACAACCTCACCTTAGTACAAAATGGTGCAAATTCAATTCAGACGCAGACAATGACCAAGCGAAAGATTCTGCAACAGTCAGCTAAAGTCTACGACCCCCTTGGTCTTATCGCCCCCGTCACTATAAGAGCACGAATCCTCATACAAGAATTGTGGCGCAGAAAACTTCAATGGGACACACCTGTCAACGCTGATCTTCAACAGACATGGGTCAGTATTGCTGAAGACATCCAAAACTGTGTTAACGATCAATCAACGCTTACTAGACAATACTTTACAGTGCCAGTGGATCCACAAGATAACGTTGAACTACATGTGTTCGCGGATGCAAGTACCGTCGCGTATGGCGCAGTTACCTTTCTCCGAAGAAATAACCTCACTTCCTTTGTTATGGCGAAAACCCGCGTCGCTCCTGTAAAGAAACTAACGCTTCCACAACTGGAGCTTATGGCTGCACTAATTGGTGCACGGTTAGCCAAATTCATCTCAGAAAGCCTTCAGAAACGATTCCACAATATTCGAATCGTGTCGTGGACTGATAGCCAGATTGTCTTACACTGGTTAAACAGTACAAAATCACTAAAGCCCTTCGTACAAAATCGGGTCAAAGAGATCCACCACCTTCACCCTTCATCAGCCTGGCATTACTGTCCCACAGCTGACAATCCAGCCGATCTGCTTACAAGAGGAATCACTGCAAGTCAGCTTCGAGCTTCACCGATATGGATTCATGGTCCACCCTGGCTAACAGCAGAAAGTCTGTGGTCAACGTGGTCACCCGCAGAAGCAGGATTTTCATCAACCCAAGCTCTTGCTACCACTACTGCAACATCAACTGAAGATGTCTCTAACCAACAAAACAATCCAGCAGGAATACATCAAATCCTTGATGTATCTAAACACACGAGATTAAACAGCCTCGTTCGTATTACAGCTTACGTTTTACGATTTGTCAATATCCTTAGCAAACGAAATCTACCGAGTTACGGCGCACTTACCACCAAAGAGATTCAAACTGCAGAGCAGAAGTGGATACAGATCTCCCAGTCACTCGCCTACGCCAAAGAAATTGAAAATCTAAAATCCAAGTCCTCCAATCGTCTACCATTAGTCCGACAACTCCGTCTCTTCCTTGATGAACACAGTCTTCTTCGCTGTGGTGGGAGGATCCATAATGCGCCCGTTCACGAGTTAACTAAGTTTCCATACCTTTTACCACCCAAACATCCCTTCACCGATCTGGTCATCCAAGACACTCACCAAAACCAATTACACGCTGGTGTAAATTCCACGGTCACTGCTATACGCCAGAAGTTCTGGATTCCCTCCATTCGCCAGCGCGTAAAGTCAGTGCTACGATGTTGCTTCAACTGTCGAAAGGTCATAGGGAAAGCATATGAAGCTCCAGATCCACTGCCAAAATCCCGAATACACGAACTCGTACCTTTCAAAGTGACAGGCGTAGATTTCACAGGAGCACTATATGTGGAGATAAACGGATCCGAGCACAAAGTGTATATTTGTCTTTTCACCTGTGCAGTGTCACGAGCAATACATCTCGAAGTGGTAACCGACTTATCAGAAGAAACATTCATCCAAGCCTTCCGTTGCTTTGCCAGTCGAAAGTCCCTACCAAGACAAATGATATCAGATAACGCATCAACATATCTTTCGGCGGCGAATGAGCTCAAACAGCTCTTCCAATCACCTTCTTTAAAGCAAGCCTTTACCAACCGTGGTGTCGAATGGGAATTTATACCAAAGAGAGCACCCTTTTACGGAGGCTTTTGGAAACGCCTCATTGGCATGACGAAGACAGTTATCAAGAAGGTGCTTGGACGAGCGAGAATAAACCTCATCACACTTCAAACTCTAGTAACAGAAATTGAAGCAGTTCTAAACGATCGGCCACTTACGTATGTCTCTTCTGACGTGACGGACCTCGAACCCCTTACACCAGCTCATCTATTATACGGAAGAAGAATTACCTCGCTCCCCTATCCTATCGTAGAAACTGATGAGATCGAAGACCCCAACTTCATGGATGAGTCAGAAGCAAGGAAAAGAGTGAAAACGCAAGCATTAAAGCTACAGCATTTTGAAACGCGTTGGAAGAGAGAATATCTGACGTCCCTCCGTGAATTTCATAAGAAACAACGACCAGACTGTTCGAGTAGGAGATGTAGTATTGATACATAGCGACAGTCCAAGAGCTCAGTGGAGAATGGCTGTTATCGAAAGCCTGATAAAAGGGAGAGATGGACTTGTTCGTGCTGTCAACATCCGAACTAGCACTGGAAGAACAAATCGACCAATAACGAGACTTTATCCTTTGGAAATTACCGCCACTACGGAACAAGGAGATCCTCCACCTGACTGGCTTGTTATTTTCGTAACCTATCGATGATGAAGTATAATTCAACCATTTCCGATACAACGCGAGCATATGTCCTTTTACTGGGCAAAGAGAAAAAGTATTCATGCAGAGTGATTGCTAAAAAGGCGAAAATATCTAAATCGTCTGTTTCTCTTATTCTAAGAGGTAAAGTGCAGCGCAAGCAAGATTTGAAGAAGCGCAATAAGATTGGAAGGCCACAGAAGTTGACGGAGAGAGATCGGAGAAAATTGATAAGAACAATAAAGACTCTTCGTGATCAAGACCCAAATTTTACTGTTAAGCGCTTGCTTGCGCACAGCGGAATGCTATCGCGGCAAGTCTCCTACCGGACAATTTATCGAGAGGTGAAAGCGGCTGGTTTTGATTATCTTCCTGCTCGTAAAAAAGGGGTATTAACAAACCGTGATCGTAAGAAATGGAAGGCATTTGCGCAAGAGTGCAAGAAGATACTTTCCACCAAACATGATTTCTTCTCACGAAATATTGCATTCTATTTAGACGGGGTCTCTTTTGTTTATAAGACACAGCCTCTTAGTGACGCATTAGCCCCAAGAGGACGTGTGTGGAGAAAAAAGACGGAGGGTTTACAAGTTACTGCAAAGGGGTCGAAAAACCTTGCAGGTGGGAAACGGCTTCACTTACTGGTCGCAATTTCTTACAACCTGGGAGTTGTAATGGTCGAAGAATACGAGAAAATGACTGGAACGTATTTCGCTTGGTTCGTACGAAACAAATTTCCTGTTCTGTTCTCGCGCAAGCGTGGAAGAAAATGGTTCGTAATGGACAACGATCCATCTCAGCGAAGCCTAGCTGCTCAGAAAGCTATAAAGAAAGAGTGTTGTGAATTATTTTCTATTCCAGCCAGATCTCCAGATTTAAATCCAATCGAAAACATGTTTCATATAGTAAAGAAACAGCTTGAGTCTCAAGTTAGAGACTCCCAGATTGTACGGGAGACATGGGAACAATTTAAGACTAGAGTTATACAAACTTTATATAATATCCCTGTAGATTATGTAAACAATATAATTACAAGTATGCCTAAGCGAATTAACGCCGTATTGCAGGCAGACGGGTTTAGAACGAAATATTAACCAAGTTACTATGGAAACGTGTTGCATAGCATGCTTCCGTGTCAACGAATCCCACACTTGCCAGCTCACTAATTTCCATGTTTTGTCACATGAATTTGATCGTTGTTGAAAAACCAAACGCACAATATGTGTGTAAGAGTTCTATAAACATTTCGGTCGAAAATACGCGTGTGTTCAAAATTAAAAACATAGAAAAGGGCGTAAATGTCCACGGTTCCCACCTTATACAGTTACCAAAGAGAAGGTAGGCAATTGATTTAATTGTTGCTGGAAGGCAAACCAACAACTTTTACCGTGGAATTTCGCCAACGTAACTCGTAAGGCGATGACTTGCCAATTAAACTATAAAAGTAATCTTATTCTACACTATAGACTTTTTAAATGTAAACTTTTCTTGTTTAGTTTTAGTTGGTGACTTTCACCCACACCTCTTGAAAGTAGGAAACTTGCTGTCCATGAAATAATTCCAATTCAGTGCTATAGATCTATTTCAAGTGATTGAAGTATGTTGTCTGGTGTTGACTGCTTTTGAGGTGTCCAATGGTCTCACAAATGCTTTACATAATGGAATATAATACTTCTGCCATTGCAATATAACATATTGTCTCCTGCAGTTTGGAAGAAAATAAATTACTCAAGCAAAGAAACTGGGCAAGATTATTTTAATATGCATAGAATAAAGGATTGTTGAAATTACAACTTGTTGACCACTTTACTTCTACTTCATAAATATGAGAAAATTGAATAAAGAACTGATGAACATTTTCTGACTGTAGGTTTTCTAAATCTTTGCCAATAAATGGTCTACAATATAAACATGACTAGTATGGGAAATATTGTCAACATCAAAGTATTCTCAAAAAAACTCAAATCTCTATGGCTATACATGTTTGATCTTTTGAAGTGCTTTTTCCGTCCTGTTACCTGCACAGAAGTACAAAATATTATTATATCTATGCCCTCCAACAAATCTCCTGGTCTCGATAAGATCAGTATGCGGGTCATTAAAGATTCGTTATCAGTTATTTTAGGCCCCTTAAACTGATATAATCAATTGCTCCCTCAACACATCTACATATCCCAATGCATGGGAAAAGGCTGAAGTAACCTCTGCTAAAAGATGGTGACCACGAGCAAGCTTCAAACAATCGCTCTCTTTCGCTTCTACCCGTTGCCTCTAAAGTCTGCGAAAAATTTGTGCTCAGCCAATTCAACACGTACTTAACGAGAAACAATCGTCTGTCCTCCCACCAAAGTGGCAACAAGAAACACTTCTCCACAGAAACACTGACTATTTTTGTGAATGACACTATTTTAAAAGCGATGGATAATAAGATGTTAACTGCACTTGTGCTTTTAGATTTGTCCAAAGCATTTGATAGTATCAATCACAATATCCTACTTCAAAAATTGGAACGCATTGGAGCATCTCAATCCTCATTGAGATGGTTTAGTAGCTACCTAAATGGACGATCACAAGTAGTACGTATTGGTTCAACTTTACCTTCTCCCCTTAATCTCACCCACGGCGTACCACATGGAGCGATACTTTCACCCTTACTCTTCTGCATATACATGAACGATCTCCCACTATCACCTCGCAGTAGCTCCCTTGAATCATACATTGATGACTCCAAGGTTTTCCTATCCTTTTCCATTAAAGACACTATTTCTACCAAAGTAAATCTGGAAGAAGACCTTTGTCTTGTAGCTAAATGGTGTTCTACTAATCAATTACCGATCAACCCAGAGAAAACCAAGTTTCTTCTTATTGGCACACCCCTGTTGTTAAAAAAACTACCTTCGTCAATGACTAGGTAAAGATATTATTCCTGTGTT
Organism: Trachythela sp. YZ-2020; assembly: GCA_016169945.1. Lineage (NCBI taxonomy): Eukaryota > Metazoa > Cnidaria > Anthozoa > Malacalcyonacea > Clavulariidae > Trachythela > Trachythela sp. YZ-2020. The sequence continues at coordinate 1,660,614 of JADLSH010000166.1, read as the reverse complement.
CAGTGCAAAATAGCTGGGAGTTACCCTAGATTCGCATTTAACGTACAACGAACATATCAAAAAACCTGCCTCGTCGTGTACTGCAAAACTTTGTCAGACTAACAGAGTGAAAGACAGTTTTGATAAAGAAACGCTCAAACTCATCATTTCATCTCTTGGTATCAGTAAATTATTCTACTGTTCTTCTACATGGTCCAATACATCTTCCACTAACATTAGCAAGCTCCAAGCAGTACAGAACTTCGCATGCAGGGTTATTACAAACACTAGAAAGTTTGACCACATAACTCCTGTGCTACGTCAGATTAGTTGGCTACCTGTCAAAGAACAACTTATTCTCAGAGACTCAATTACGGCGTACAAATGCATGAACTCGCTTGTCCCACCATATTTAAGTGACAAATTTTCGAAACGATCTTCGATACACAGCAGACTCACGAGAAACCAAGATACGCTGCAAATCCCTTTTAACCGAACCGCCACTGGACAACGTTCTTTTCACTACAGGGCTGTTAATCTTTGGAATGGCCTGGATGAAAATATCAAAGAAGCAAGATCTCTCCGCCATTTCAAGAAGTTAATGAAAAACAAACTATCAGACCACTATATTAATAATTAATGTAATATAAACTGTAAATACTTAACATAACTATAATTATATAATATTAACTATAATATGTAATGGGCATTGAAAAGCCCAGTTGAGAATCGCTCAATAAACTATAAACTATTAACAAATAATACACTCTACCTCAGTCACCAACGTTGTGTTTACACTAAGGGATGACATTTACCTCTACCTGAGAAGTACCTAATGGGGACCTGACATGGTGCATTTACATTTGATACCCAGGGCTGAGTACAACAAATTGCACCATTATGTGCATATAACACAGTGTTTTCATTAAGAGGCGGTTACCGGCGGTTTACCGCCGCCTATTCCGCGTCTGACAGCCGGTTATTTTTCTGTCAGTACCGAAAATAATGCAAAAGAGTAGAGTAAATTTTGTACATTTATTGCTACATACATGTGCTGTACTACCTAACTAACTGAATCTTCTAACGACAATTTGACAAAATCTTACTGACGAGAAATCAAATAGAGTTTCTTTGTCTTTACGGAAAGAAATTTACAGTACCGTACCGTGCTTTTTTTAAACAAATAAGATTGAACAATCAGCGGTTTAATATGCAAGGATACTTCATGACCTCCCCTAGTAATAAAGTCGGGAAAACATGGCGACAAAAAGAAGCAAAGGATTCAGGACATCAGTTTTCGATGCATTTTTTCAAAATAAACAGGCAAGAAAAGACGATACTACGGATACGGGTATTTTTGTAAAATAAATCACCTAAGCCTGTTAGCAAAAAAACAATGCATGCGTGTCATGTGACACTAATGACTACGTCAGACCTGTTATACTTACATAATGTACCTGACCAATTACGAAGCTCTTTCCAATGGTCCCAAAATAATAATTTAATGCCGCAAACGGGTATTTATTAATACTTTCAAAAATGCTAGCTCAATTCAATGCATATCAAAAACGTAATTTTTGTGTGGCAAGCACTCAAATTAAAGCCAACCCCGTACCCATTGTCAAGATACGACATTTGGCTTTCATTTGAAATTTTTGGACACAGACGCCTATTTTTGAATTGCAGCCTGCTATGATGAATCTTAATGAAAACACTGATAACATGAAACACTAATATTAGGGACTATGCTGTCAATGAAATTGGTATTGGGCAAATTATATTTACACTACCAGCCTGACCTAGTCAGGTTTTAGGCCACCCAAAATGCTTGACCTGAAATTGTGGTTTCAGGTCAGTCGTAAGTGTGTCCCATCTAACTGCTTTAGGTCGGTCGTAGCTCAGGTATAGTATTTTAGTGTAAACACAGCTCAACAGACAACAATGAGATATAATGACAGACTTACTAATAACGAGATATAACAAATCAATATACCCTGCAAACGATGTCCCCTGTGACAAGGGAATTTCAACCATCATTTATTCTTTTTGCCCACATCTTAAACTATTACTATTTACATTTAAAGAAAATTAGGGTTAGTGATCTTTAATGAAACCCAGGTGAGCTTCTACTTCTGGCATTAAACAGAGTAAAAACAATGTTAGGCACATTGCAGTTTAGTGGATTAACAAAAGACATGGGAAGATTGTTTAGTTAACCTATTAACACCCAAAAGGTTACCCTTAAGTAGTAAGTAAAATCGTATGGCATTGCAGAGTAACATAACAAAGTTGAGCGCATTGGACAATATTGCAGTTTAATGGGTAAAGAGAAAATCTACATTTCGTCATTTTCATGTACTTGTGAATAGATTATATTGAGGATCAATTAGAATTCAGTTTATTGTTGACGAAACTTGGCATCTCTTGATAAAGACCATCAGTGACACACAAATGCACACAAACACTAGAAAGATATTCAAATCCTTTTATGAGAAGTACAATATACATGTATCATGCAATAGTCACAGTACTATATTTATCAAGCTGCTAGACAGGAATGTCTTGAGGAAAATGTTTCTATGTTCATGTTGAAGTTTACTCAACATTAATGAGTATATTGAGTTTATTGAGTTTCTCACTCATTAGTGAGCGGATTTCCCAACAGGCTATTGCCCAATTGATAGGGGATCCGAGGTACCTACGATTTTAACGTCCTTATCCGAGAAGACGCGAAAGTCTAATCATTTACTGATGTCAATGTAAAGGTAGCACTTTCTCCTCAATTATTTTAAGACCATGAGTAGAGGTCCGAAATGCTGTCTTAGAAAATGACACTGAAGATTAAACTTCTGCCAGTTCAACAATAAATTGTAGGCTGAAAATACACTATTGATGCATCAAATGCTAACTAACAAACAATATCCAAAGTACATTGCAGTATAAACTGCACACTAATAGCAATGCCTAGACAAACGTCGAACACACCACTCTTGGACCTCTAGTTTAAACGTAAATAGCGAACGAAATCGCGATTGAAATGTCTTTTAACACAGTGATATTCATCACCTACCTCTGTTTAATATGTACTGTCGTATTAAGGAAATCGGCCGCAAAATGATAAAGATATAGCCATTTAAAGCTCCCAACTACGCGTTTCACCATATTACGTTCTATTGTTTTGAGGGCCATTCCATTTAATATGGCACACCCCCCCTATGGACGAGTTTTTTTAAGGGGTCTCCAAAATTTGGGGAATTTCTGGGGGTGTTACACTGGAATTTGAGGAATTTCTGGAGGGTAGCTGAAGTAATTTCAAGGTAGCTGAAATGTGAATATTCAAATTTCTAGGGAGAGCACTGGAAAATGAGTTTATCCCCCCAAAACTGAATTATGCCATATTTCTCTGTTAAGTGTATAGTGTGCGTGGTAAGATCATAAATATTAAAATACTAATACTACTAATAATATCGTAGATATATTAAAAATCAAGCTGATTAATAAGATTAACAAGAAACAATATCTGTGCTCTCTTTCACAAATGCATATAAACAAACCAAGAAACCACATGAACTCAAACAAATTATCAATAAACCGACAAAACACTGTCCACAAATTTGGGTACTTAACGTGCAGATAAAGTCAAGCCAAAACCTTTGTCTTTGACCTGACGCGCTTTTCCATTTCTTCTTTCTTAACTTTTAATGCTTTTACTGTCGTATCTCGGGCTCGTTTTAATTCTGTGTATGCCCCATCAAAGATAATCTTCATTTTGTTATATTCTGTGGTCAGCTGAATTATTTCCAATTTCGATATAGCTTTGTCAAGCTTTCCTTTGTATTCCTGGAGTTCTTCATCGTTACTCTCAACCGCCATATGGGCTGCAGACATTCTGTCAAGTTTTTTAAGGATGGTTCCCTTTTTCTGCGACCATGTTTTTCTACCCACGTCATCTGTTCCAAAAAGGACTTTTTCCTGGTTAAGAACATTCTTGACATCAGCTTCAATTAGAACAAATTGAGGGTTGTTTCGCGTGTGCCTAAAATATATAAACAAAATCTCGAAGTTTCGAGCTAAAGCCCTTCGTCAGGAGAAATTAAGTTCTACTAATTTCTCCTGACGAAGGGCTTTAGCTCGAAACGTCGAGATTTTGTTTATATCTTTTAGGCACACGCGAAGCAACCCTCAATTTGTTCTATATGTCCGTGGCCGACGCTGAATTAAAGTCTACGATACAGCTTCAATTAGAGATGTCTTGCGTAGTGTCCATGAGACATCGATTATTCCAGCAATAGTTGTTTTGTTTAGTTTGGATGTTTTAGGTGTGGACGCTAGCTGTTCTGCTTTTTTATTCCAGAATTTTCGCCTCTTTTTTTCCAGCTCGTTTGTTGGGGAATTTATGTCATTCTCAGAGTAGATTTTCCAATTATTCATTTTTGCATACTTGTACGAGCTTTGCATTACAGCATCTATCACCGTTTTCTCTCCTTGGCTTTGTGATGTGGAAGGTTGTGATAAATGTGTTAATGAAACAATTCCTATCATAAGAAATATTGTTTAGGAATTATAGACATAAAAACTATTCATGACAGCCCACAATACATATCTGATAAGCTTGGTGTGCGTTTCACATGTTACCAAGTAAATTACAGCTACATTCTCTAGAAAATAGATGAGTTAAAACTCAAGGGACCTGGTAAGTTATAAGTTAGTCTGTTGCTCACCTTGGAATACTATAGCCCTAGTTAAGCCAGTAACAATAGGAGGGGGATTAAATTTCCCCTAATCTGGAAGGGTCCAGGCCATGAAAGAATTTAAACTGCACTTCAGAGACAAGAACACGTTGTAATAGTCCATTAGAGTACCAAGCAAAACCTATTATATACTCGAATATCTCTGTCAATGGGCCGAAAATCATGCAATCATTGTACACAATATTATTTTGATTTTTTTCCAAATTACGCTGGAAATGCAGTTCAAGGGCTTAAGCATTACAGATTCCCTAGAGCACCCTTTCGCCCTACAACTGTTCATCCCAGTGCAAAAACATGAACAGTGCTTTACAAGCCTTTATGCTCCTTGAACACAGCCTTCCGCTTGTCAAAAATGTGATATTAACCATTAATGTGCAAGAGCCCTCCCTTGACAAGTCAAATTGTCTGGCGTTAGACAGAATAGGGCGCATTTAGCTCAATGGGTTAAGGGCACCCTAGTAAAGATTTGCAGCTCGATAGCTGACTGAAAAAAACTTACCGTGTCGATGTTCCTCTTTAGTGTTATGGTCAGATCCCCTTCGTCTTTGTCATACGCAGTTCGCTTGTTGTCACAATCAGCTTGATCTTCCTCAAAAGGACGCTTCTCAGACACAACTACATTAGTTTCTGTTTCCATTGTATCACCTGTCTTATCTTTAAGTTTCACTGTATGTTTTTCAAGTGGTAAAATATTTTCAGAGTCAGGAACACATGTGAAGTCAGATCCAAGTGATTCTAAAGACTCAAATTTGAATGAGGCAACTGCGGAAACATTGGTTCCTTTGTCTTCACCAACGGACAGACATTCACTTTTAGTTTCCAAAATGGTAACTGATGATGGATTCCATTGTTTACCAATAATGAAAATGCTTCCTTTTTCGCAATCCATGAGACATTCATCATTGTCTACTTCTGTTCCGTCCTTCTCGTCAAAAACCAAGCAATCTTCACGGTTTACTTCCAATTTTTTGCTTGCTAAATATTAATAAGATTGAAAATTGTGAAGATAAATTAGCTTGGTTAAGCGAATAAACGTTAAGGCTGGTTTACACAATCTGATTTGTCGGATCCTCAATTCTCCTCTTGACGATCCGACAAACCTGATCGTGTGAACAGTCCTTCAGAACTGATAACTTATCTTTTCAGAAGAAGAATTTGCTCAGATTTTCTCAATTTTGCAATGATAATTGTAGACGTAGTGTGTAAATAGCCATTCGATTAAATCGTTCCGAAAATTTTGATCAATTCATTTCCTCACTTAATTGGTCGATTTAAGTGCGTGCTTAATGGAGACATTTTCATCCCGGTAAGCGAGATCTCGTAAAGTATTTATTTTCATAGTAAAAATTACCGTGTGTTTATATGGACAAGCGGGTTGGCCCGCTGATGTAACAGGAAATATGGCTCCCCCAAAAATATGGCCCCCAGGGCCAAAATTCCTAGGATATAAGGCCCACCATTCGGAAATATGGCCACCACAAATAGACATCCATGTCCAAACATTTTCAACTCAGTATGGCACTTTTGAGTTAAACATAACAGATCTAGATCAAAACTTAGTAGATTTGGAGTAAAAGCAACTTTGGTAGCAAAAGTATTGGTTCGAAACATGGGAGAGTAAAACCTCATAGGAAAGTGGGCAATGCCATACATTTTCGTCATTTTGTCAAGTCTGCTCATGAAGGCCCACGAGTAGAAACGCAAAAATCTCGGTCTTTAAATATATAGCGATTAAATTATTAGTAAATTCAGTTTGTATGTAAAAAGTCATTACATGGGTCATTAACTGTTTTTGACTGAGTACATGACACCCGGTTATAGTTACTGACACAGAGCCGAGATTCTAACTATAAATCGAAACACTGCACTGTAGATTTATTATGACTTCGGCTTGACAACCCCGACTTTTTTAAGGTTTAATGAATATTGCAAGTACGCGAAAACTGATACACTTGCTTCTACGTATTAAATTTTGGGTACCCAAAGGCCTGTTTACACTACGCACGATTATTGGCACAGCACGGATAAAAATGTTACCTGTGCCACTTTTACCCATGCTGAGACTACCTATTTCTCAGCACGGGTAAAAGTGGCACGGGTACCATTTTTATCCGTGCCGTGCCAAATATTGAGCGTAGTGTAAACGGGCCTCAAATTAAGGCCAAGCGCTAATCGCCTAACAGTTAACAGTATTGAAATGCCAATTATAACTTAACTACTCATGTTAATTCTACTACGCCAAAACAAGAAATTCGTTGTCTTGAGCAAGATTTGACCTTTCAATAGTGTTGGATTGATAGATAATAGTTCAATGACACTGATTAAAATAGTTGTGTTGCGTGCATGAAATGTACATGTTTTGCAGCGCTAATTATAGAACAACATTGTAACCAGACACAGTACTAAAATGCGGTGCCCTGCAAAATAAAACTTCTGGCGTTTCCGCCTACAAGTAAACTCATATAAAATAGTACGCTAACATTTCTCCTGTCGGCCGCAAGTTGGTGCGTGCGTTAGGATTAAAACTGCGCTTTAAAACCTTCAAAATAAAATATTTCGAGCTCAAAATACTATCAAAATGAAGAGAAAAGTGAGACGAATCCGCTGGTATACGGCCGATAAAGTGAAAACCAACGATTCCGAAGTTATCAATGATCAAACGGACTGCATTTTTAATTAGTGTAATATTTTTGAGCGATTTGTCAACAATACAATTTTGCTTATTAAAACTGCACTTTATATCTTTATTTATATCTTTTAGGCACACGCGAAGCAACCCTCAATTTGTTCTATATGTCCGTGGCCGACGCTGAATTAAAGTCTACGATACAGCTTCAATTAGAGATGTCTTGCGTAGTGTCCATGAGACATCGATTATTCCAGCAATAGTTGTTTTGTTTAGTTTGGATGTTTTAGGTGTGGACGCTAGCTGTTCTGCTTTTTTATTCCAGAATTTTCGCCTCTTTTTTTCCAGCTCGTTTGTTGGGGAATTTATGTCATTCTCATAAAAACTATTCATGACAGCCCACAATACATATCTGATAAGCTTGGTGTGCGTTTCACATGTTACCAAGTAAATTACAGCTACATTCTCTAGAAAATGCATGAGTTCAAACTCAAGGGACCTGGTAAGTTATAAGTTAGTCTGTTGCTCACCTTGGAATACTATAGCCCTAGTTAAGCCAGTAACAATAGGAGGGGGATTAAATTTCCCCTATAAACCACAAAAAGTACGCGTTTGTCATTTAATTTATGTTACCGGGTTAAGTGTTTTCTTATAATAAATTTTCACATAACTTTAACGTTTGCAATATATGAATATGTAATATCAAATAAATGTCAAAACAAAATTAGTAATGATTTTACTGGAAATTTCAACTTGTAGACATGGAAACGTTGTTGACAACTTGTAGACAGGCTGCACTCAAATACTACATTTTTCATACGTACGTACATACACGGAAACTTTAATTCCTTCTAACTTTTATTTAGCTATAAAATACGTGAACAAATATATACTAAATCATTCAAAGTACTAAATGCTACACAGTCATTCATATGGCTGTTCGGCTGTTCCATAAATAACATTAACTCAATTTAGGCTTTCTTGTGTAGACATACGTTTGAAAAACGCAGCACTGGAAAGCACCCTTTATTAACTATAAATAACAATATTATTAAAGTTCATGTATATTGTAGCTACCGTAAGGATTTTCCCGCCACGCGCATGCGCGTTGGACGGATTTGGCATGGGGAAATGGGCGGCCATTTTGTTTTTGTTTAGTTGAAGTTTGAAGCCGTAGAACAAAACAGTTCTAAACGTACATTAGTACACTAGTACAGTATAATACAATATTTTTGTTTACTTGTGTTTATTTTCAAATATATGACAACAACAGGTGCTATAGTCGGACTATAGTAACAGTTTAGAACTATATTTCTACGCGGTTTGGATAGATTTGGATCGATATTTGGAGTATATTTATCGTCAGAGACGTATTTTCTCGTTAGGAACGGGTATTTTGGATTATATTTCCTCGTCCAGGACGGTGCATTTGGAGTTTAAACTATATTTTCTCGTTAGGAACGGGTATTTTGGATTACATTTCCTCGTCAAGGACGGTGCATTTGGAGTTTAAACTATATTTTCTCGTTAGGAACGGGTATTTTGGATTATATTTCCTCGTCAAGGACGGTGCATTTGGAGTTTAAACTATATTTTCTCGTTAGGAACGGGTTACATTGGATTATATTTACTCAGGATCTGGTTATTTAAAGTATATTTATAGTCAGGGACGTATCTTCTCGTTAGGAACGGGTATTTTGGGATCATATTTCACCTCGATCTGGTTTATATTTACATTATACTTTATATTGTCAGGGACACTGCATTTGTATTATACAGTATCTTCTCGTTTGGAACAGGATATTTGAGTATATTTCTTCGTCAAGCACAGTGAGTTTGTGTTTGGACTATACCTTATTGTCAGGGACGGTGAATACTGGATTGTAAATTTTATGCAGGAAGATATGTTTGAGTACAGTTGTGTTATTACTACTCATACTGGATAATCAATAGTAATGTCTGTACGATCGTGGCCAGTAGCACTTCAGAAGGAAGCAGCCGAAGACAAACCAGCAAGGTCCGAGACTGGACAAAAATACATTGAAACTGCAAGGCAAGATGTTCGGTTAGATAAAGAAGAAGCAGTAGAGGAGAGGATCAATGCCTTATTTAAGACTCGTATATGCTTATTGAACACTCTTACAAAAACACAAGGATGGATACAGGAGGCAATATATTCTGATGAAACATTGGATAGTATCAAGAAAAAGGAAGTGCATTATGACAAATGTTGGAGAGAATTTGACAACATCCATGAACAATATGTTGAGTTACTAGAGAGCAAAGAGGAAAAGGAGATTGCATGTCGAAGTTACAAGGAACAGATGACCAGAAAAATGCATTTGGACGCAATGATGGTATCTTTGCGAAGGAGATTAAAGTTAGAGTCAAGAGAAAGAGGAGAAGATGTCGGTTCGTCCTCAGGAAAGTCAAAGCGAAGTTCTGCAAGTAAGTCGAGTCATAGTTCAAAGTTTTCAACAGTGTCAAAAAGGAAAGAACAGTTAGCGCTTGCACAATTGAAGAGAAGTCAACTATTGAAACAACATGAACTTGAACGAAGAATGGCAGAGTTGAATTTCGAGAAAGAGCGCATGCAAGCACAAATGGAAGAGGAACGAGCAATTGTAAGTCTTAATGCTTGTAACGAAGGATCTGATAACAATTCTGAGAATGAAAATGGTAACAACAATAGGCTGTCAATGGACCAGCAAGGACATGTACTATCACCCCATTCACAGCCATATGTGCCACAAACCCAAATAGTGCAAGCGACTAATATCCCTTCACCGCAAGAGCCTAAAACATATTCACCCGAAAGGCAAGCTGAGCAGTATAATGTGCCATTGCAACCCACCCCAACATATATTCAGCAAGAACAACCAGTACAGTCACTTAATATTTCTTCACCACAGATTCCTAGGACATACTTACCCGAACAGAAAGTTGACCAACCCGCAGCTAAAGGGATAGATACAGGGGAAGAGATGGTAAGAGCACTGCGACAAGTGGTTTCTATGCCTAAAATTAAGTACATGCACTTTGATGGTGATGCAATAAATTATGCTTCCTTCATGCATAATTTTGAAACCTGCCTAGAAAAAGACAATCCTGATAATTCCACACGATTGCAACTCTTGATTCAACACTGCAATGGTAAGGCCCGAGATGCTATTGAAAGTTGTGTAAACTTACCAGCTGAAGAAGGATATACAACTGCAAAGAAAACTCTGTATGAGAACTTTGGGAAACCGCACATAATTGCGAGGGCACATATCAACAAGTTGCAGAATTTACCACCACTGAAACAAGCAGACGGGGCAAGTTTACTAGAGCTTGCCAGACATCTAGAAGTTGCAGATAGAACTCTAACGAGCATGGGGCTGGAGTATGAAAGTGAATTGAATCATGTCAGCACTTTGCGAGAGTTAGCTCGGAAGCTGCCATTGTTCCTGCGAGTGAAGTGGACAGAGCGTGCTGGTACAACTATTGAATCCGGCTCTAGACCCAAGTTCAAAGATTTCCTCCACTTCGTGAAGAAAAGAGCAACGCTTGTAAACAATGAGTTTGGGGAAGATCTTTGTGCAAGTCTTGTTAAACCGAAGGATAACGTAAGGAGAAGGGATGGGCCGAGAGAACCCTCCCGAAGATCATCTTTATTCGCCACAGGAGTGGATAATCGACAGAATGGTAAAGACGGAAGTGGGAACTCACTACGATGCATGGTTTGTTCTGGCAACCATAGAATTTGGAGATGTGATAAGTTCAAGAAACTTTCTTATCAAGAGAAGAAGAAAATTGTGCAAGAACGAGAACTTTGCCTTAAGTGTCTCAGCAAAGGCCATTATGCAAGAAAATGTCCTAAAGTTCATTTTAAATGTCTGAAAGAACGGTGCAGTAAAGGACATAACACCTTGTTACACCCACCTCAACCTGATCCTGTCAGTGAAGAGCAGAAAGCCCAGAACCCTCCAGACCCAAATGAAGTTAAACCCAGCAACGAAACAACTGGTGGAACAAGCAAACAAGAAGTGAAAGTAACAGTCGCAACTGGGGCCGGTGAGCGAGTGTGTCTGAGTGTTGTTCCCCTCAAAGTACGAGCAAAAGGCAGTAATAAACCAGCTATTGAAACCTATGCACTCTTGGACAGTGGATCAGAGATAACGCTGTGCCATGAGCGGTTGAAGAAACAAGTTGCAGCAAGTGGAAGAAAGTTGGACTTCACATTGTCAGGGATGACCGGGTCAACTAAAGTAAGAAGCGAATTGATAGACATTGAGGTGACATCTATGGATGATGAGACATTGATCGAGTTGTCGAATGTTAGAACCGTCAATCAAATGCCAATCTCGGAGACATGTATTGTGAAAAAGGGAGATGTTCGGAATTGGTCTCATTTACGTGACCTGCCGCTACAAGAGTTGGAAGCTGGAGAAGTCATGATGGTCATTGGACTGCAAGAGAACCCTTCCATGTTCTTGCCGTTGGAATATCGAGCTGGAGAAGAAAAGGATCCTGTAGCGATCAGATATAGTTTGGGATGGACGGTGATTGGTCCTGTTGGCGGCAAGAAAAATGGCATGTGTGCGACATCCAATGTTACTAGCATGTCAGTCAACGCCGATGATCCTTTAATTGAAGATCGCACGTTTGAAAGTTGGAAGGAAGCGAGAGAGTTTCTGACAAAAGACCGTGCCACGGAAGAGGTTGAGCACCCCATGAATGATAGAGCAGAAGAAGTCAAAGAAGCTGAACGTGGAAGCACTGATGAAGATCTTAAACACCAATTAGAAGGGCTGTGGAAAACAGACTTTGAAGGTTCTCTCGTTGAAACCAAAGTGTGTTTAAGATAAGAAGGCACTGCGTATAATGGAAGAAACGTTAAAAATAGTGGACGGTCATTTTCAAGTTGCGCTGCCATGGCGAAATAATCCACCATATTTACCCAACAACAAGTTGGTAGCAGAAAGACGAGGTTTGCTTTTGAAGAAACGCCTTCTCCGCGATGACGACCTGTTGAAGAAGTATCGAACCACATTGATCGATTACCTGGAAAAGGGTTACGCTGAGAAAATCCCTAAAGAGCAACTGCAAGTGGAAAACAGACCGATCTGGTACCTCCCACACCACCCGGTTACGCATCCTCTAAAGCCCGAAAAGGTTCGAGTGGTGTATGATTGCGCAGCTAGTTATGGGCAAACGTCGTTGAATAAGCAGCTCCTGCAAGGTCCGGATCAAACAAATCAACTGACGGGCGTGCTGATCCGATTCCGAGAAGAACATATTGCGATGGTTGCCGATGTAGAAGCAATGTTCCACCAGGTCCTGGTGGAACCCCAAGATTGCGATGCACTACGGTTCTTATGGTGGCGGCGAAGATCTTTCTGGTGAGATGGAAGAATATCGAATGACCAGACACCTATTCGGGGCTACGTCTTCGCCTAGTGTTGCTAATTTCTGCTTGCGTAAAACAGCCGAGTTATATCAAGATGAATTTAACCCAGTGGCTATAGAGACGGTGAAACGTAATATGTACGTCGATGATTTGATGAAATCAGCAAAGGAAACAAGTGAGGCAATAGACTTGGTGAGTCAACTGCGCCAACTTCTCGAGAGAGGTGGTTTTCATCTTACGAAGTGGTACAGCAATAGCAGAGAAGTGATGAAAACGATTCCCGGAAACAGAGAGAGCCAAATCTGTGAAGGAGTTGGACCGTCTGCCTACCGAAATCGCTCTTGGTATCAAGTGGAACACCGAGGAAGATAAATTCGTGTGGGAGGTCGCGGAGAAAATGCTGCAATTGGTGAACGAAGCTTCTGTCACTCGGCGAGCGATTGTATCAGCTGTCTATTCCCTCTTCGATCCTCTGGGGTTTATTGCACCCTTTGTAATGAAAGCCAAGCTGTTGCTACAGATGTTATGTAGAAAGGGAGTTGGATGGGACGACCCACTTCAAGAGAGCGAAAAGTTGCAGTGGAAACAATGGTTAGCTGATCTTGCAAAGTTACAAGCAATACGTGTAGATCGTTGTTTCAAACCTGTTGGATTTGGCGTCATCAAGGAAATGCAGCTACACCTGTTCTCAGACGCCTCGCGACTTGGCTATTCAGCTGTGGCATACCTCCGTTTAGAAGATAACAACGGTCAGATTCATTGTGCGTTTGTTATGGGAAAGGCTAGACTTGCTCCCTTACGAGAGATTTCAATTCCAAGATTGGAACTAACCGGTGCAGTTATCTCTGTGAGACTTTCCAAGATCATACAAGAGGAGTTGGATCTAGCGATAGAAGTGCATTAACAGCGAAAGCAAGAGATTCCACACCTTTGAGTCCAACCGCCTAACAGTAATCCGCAGTGGCTCCGATCCCTCCCAGTGGATGTATGTGAACCGAGATGATAACCCCGCTGATGACGGTTCCAAGGGAGTTAAATTAGACGCCATGATAGCCAATGATCGGTGGCTAAAGGGTCCTGGTTTTCTTTGGAAAGATGAAACCCACTGGCCTACAATGGCACAAGTTCCAGTCTTGAAGTCTGATGACCCGGAAGTAAGAAAGGAAGCTCAGATTTACGCTACTACAGCACGAAGTAACGTTTTAGAAACGTTAATCTCGCATCACTCCAGTTGGTGGAAGTTGAAATGCTCGGTTGCATGGTTGTTACGCTGTAAAAAATGCCTTCGCGCCAAAGTGAAGCTGAAGAAGAATGATTCAGTATTAGTCGATACTCCAATCGAGACAAGAGCGAATGTTGGGCGTCTGACGATAGAAGAATTGAATGCGGCGGAAGTTGAAATCCTTCGACATGTACAGCTAACTGCGTTCCCAGAAGAATTGAAGATACTCTCAATCTCAGATGCTAAACGTGCTAAGAAACCTGATAAAGTATTCCTTCGGAAGACAGGGATGTTGCTTCGTCAGCTGAACCCGCAATTAGAAGACGGATTGTTAAGAGTTGGAGGCAGACTTGTTAACGCACCAATCGATGGTAAATCAAAGCATCCGATCATCTTGCCCTCTAGACATCCTGTCACGGAAATGGTAATTCGTCAGCACCATGCAGAGGTGGGACACATGGGGCAAGAGTCCGTCCTTTCTTCGTTAAGAAAAGAGTTTTGGATCGTCAGAGGAAGAACAGCAGTACGACGTGTGGTGCGAAGCTGCATTAATTGTCAACGGAGAAAGGCTCGTTTGGGAGAACAGTTCATGGTGAATTTACCTCAAAGCCGTCTTACACCCCATCAACCGCCGTTTACTCGCGTCGGAGTCGATTATTTCGGGCCCTTGCAAGTAAAACGAGGACGTTCTGTTGTCAAACGATATGGCTGTCTTTTCACGTGCCTGACAACGCGAGCGGTTCATATAGAGATAGCGCATTCCTTGGGCACAGATTCAATGATAAACGCTCTCAGAAGATTTATCAGCATACGAGGTTGCCCAGAAGAGATAAAGAGCGACAATGGAACAAATTTGGTGAGTGCTGACAAGGAACTGAACCGGAGTATTGAAGAATGGAACCAAGCCATGATCCACAATTTCTGCGCACAAAGAAGAATCAAATGGGACTTTAACCCACCGTCAGCGAGTCATATGGGAGGCGTGTGGGAGCGTCTGATAAGGTCAACAAGACAAGTTTTGCGAGCGATTCTAAAGGAACAGTTAGTTTCTGATGAAGTCCTACAGACCGTGATGGCTGAGGCAACCCAAATCTTGAACTCAAGACCTCTCACAAGAAACAGTGACAGCCCCATGGATGAAGACCCGTTAACTCCGAATCATTTGCTGCATTTACGCCCGACGCCGAGCTTACCTCCAGGTGTATTCGAGAAAGATGACTTGAGCTGTAGAAAGAGTTGGAGACAGGCGCAGTATCTGGCAAATATTTTCTGGTGCAGATGGATAAAAGAGTATTTACCAAGCTTACAGGAAAGAAAGAAGTGGAATACACCGAGACGAAACTTAAAGACGGGAGATTTGGTGCTCGTAGTGGACAAAAACTACCCGAGAGGACAATGGCCATTAGCACTGGTAACGGACGTTATGACGAGTAAAGACGGTTATGTACGTACAGTCAAAGTAAAGACAAGTTCCACGGTATCAACCCGAGCGAAACATCGAAGAAGGGGAGAGTACAAGATCAATACAACGATACTGACACGGCCCGTGGCAAAGTTGTGTTTGCTTGAAATGGACGGAGAGTAACCAGGCTAGGGCTAACGAGCCTGTCGAACAAAAAAGTGAAACTTAACAATTTACATTATGTTTGTGTTATAGGTTTAGTACGGTAGCCTTTATGCAGTTTGTAAATGGGCTGTACATGCCCATTTAGGGGCCGGTGTAGCTACCGTAAGGATTTTCCCGCCACGCGCATGCGCGTTGGACGGATTTGGCATGGGGAAATGGGCGGCCATTTTGTTTTTGTTTAGTTGAAGTTTGAAGCCGTAGAACAAAACAGTTCTAAACGTACATTAGTACACTAGTACAGTATAATACAATATTTTTGTTTACTTGTGTTTATTTTCAAATATATGACAACAACAGGTGCTATAGTCGGACTATAGTAACATATATTGTCTACAAACTTTGACATATTTGACAAGGTTAATAAAGTATATACCCATAGCTCGTATAACTCAACAGCACTACAAATGTTATGCAAATGTTAGCAAAACGTATGTTAAAATCTTAGCTAAAAATTGTGGATACATTCAATGCATTTTTGGTAAGCGGACAATAAATGCCGACCGCTTAAATTTAAACCAAGGGCAACAAAACAACTGTCAGGTAGAACATGAGAAGCCTTTAATTTGCAACACTTGTCATCAGAAGCCTTTGCAACATTTGTCATGAGAAGCCTTTGCACTAACACTTCACATGGGAAGCCTTTGCAACTGACTTCCCATGTTTTGGCATTTACTCAAAATCACCTTATTCTGGCTATGATTTGTATCAAGTATATAAAATATCTAGTCTTAGATATTTAACTGTATGCAAAAAAACATAAATGACAACGCATACTTTTTGTGGTTATCAAACTATAAATTCGCCTTGAAATAAGCCTTGTCATGCCGCTTCCCATGTTTTGGCATTTATTCAAAATTACCTTATTTTAAGATTTGTATCAAAATTCATCACAAAATATCTTGTCATAGATATTAAACTATTTGTAAAAGAAAACATTTAATCTGGTAACATAAATGGGAAACTCCTCTGACAAGCAACAAATCTCCATCGGTTATCTGGTATTCTCAAAAGTATATTAAATAAAAAGTATTACCTTATATTATCTTCTTCCAACAAATGCACGCAGAAGTTAATTCACACTTATTGAATGCGCAGTCTACGTATATCAGCCTTTAGAAACTTTAGTTCTATGCTAGTCTACAGGTTCCAGTTTTATTGAGAAGAGAGTATCAACGTTTTATTTGTCAGTACATTTAAATACTAAAAAATGTTGGTCAATTATTATCTCATCCACAGAATAGGAAACTCCCTATTCTGTGCCTCATCCGTGTTTTACTCCCTCATCCGTGTTTTATCCCCCAATCCGTGTTTTATCCCCTCACCCGTGTTTTATCCCCCCATCCGTGTTTTATCCCCTCATCCGTGTTTTATCCCCCCATCCGTGTTTTATCCCCCCATCCGTGTTTTATCCCCTCATCCGTGTTTTATCCCCTCATCCGTGTTTTATCCCCCCATCCGTGTTTTATCCCCTCATCCGTGTTTTATCCCCTCATCCGTGTTTTATCCCCTCATCCGTGTTTTATCCCCTCATCCGTGTTTTATCCCCATATCCGTGTTTTCGCCACAATGGTACAGTGCTTTCCCTCATCTTGAATACAGCATTATTCAGGACGGTGCATTCTGTTTTGTATGCTCTTTGTTTCCCTCCGGACCTGGCAGAGAAATGGCAGACAATGCATGGTCTTCAGTCGGTGTGCAGACATGGCACAAGATGAACAGTCGCGGAGCGAAGGGGAAAGGGAAAACCGGTAAACTTGTTCAACATTTTAGTTCGAAAGCTCACATCGCATCATCCGTGTTTTATCCCATCATCCGTGTTTTATCCCCATATCCGTGTTTTATCCCCTCATCCGTGTTTTATCCCCTCATCCGTGTTTTATCCCCCCATCCGTGTTTTATCCCCATATCCGTGTTTTATCCCCTCATCCGTATCCGTATCCGTGCCATCCGTATCCGTGTTTTATCCCAACCCGTAAACATGTCAATTAATTCTTGGTGTTGACCAATCACTACACAATTCTACGTTCAAAAATTGAACGGCGTTTAGTCATGAAAGCTGGGTTTTCTTGCAGGCCCTCTTTCCCTGTTCTTCTTCTCCCCTCCAACGAGGGCCGGCCACGCAGGCTAATTTGGCCCATATTTTTATGATGGCGGCCGAAACATGTGCGGTTTATTCCGTGACTAACTCTTTAAAAAAGGTACAGTGCAATATTTATTCAATTGTGCATATTTTAATAATTAAGTATGTATATGTATTTATGCTTTGAGAAGGTATCATCCATTACCACAAATAAGGACGAATTGGTATTGTGCAGTAGCAATTTTATTTGTTCATATTTTTAATATACATACACAAACACGTGAATCAATTCAACGCAGTTTAAACGGAAAGTTTAAAGATGAACTCGCAATAATGTGTTATATTTTATCAAATTTGTCACGAATGTTTCAGGTAGTAGATATAAATAATGTATTTAAAGAAATTGTAAATGTTTACAAGGGATTAGTAGGTGTATTAAGGTGTCAAATACTATTGGTATAATTTATCATATAAACATAAGTTATGACTACAAAGGTCAAGATCAGGTAAGAAACAAGACAAATAGCATTCTGCTGTGTTCCCCTTGCATGGAATCCACCCTGGGCTCTATTTCATATCATATTTATCATATTAAATTGACTTTAATTAAAACAAGTTGACTTTTGTGCAAACCTCTGTCTGTGGTTTGGACAGTAAAATATATATTTTATTAGTGTACATATTATATATATAAAGTGTCCGATTTGTTTAATGTTTTAGTAACATATATAATTTCCATACTTATATAGATAGTCGCCGTTTTAGGAAATTCTAGCCCGCGATCAAAACTGCTGATTTTGCGAGACCACGTGCTAAACCGCTGGCTGTCTCGTATCTCTACCAGGTGAAATATACAAAACATTGATTACGGTAGTGTAAATTTAAGAATGTATACGTCATGAAAAAGGCAAATGTTTCACGTAAACGGAAGAGAGTTAAGTTAGAATGCTTAGTATGCTACCGCCAATTCGATGACGACTACCGCACCACGCACAATAAGACGTTTCATTCTACCTTTATAAATCAACACAAAGTTATTCCATACAGGGTTGCTAATGCTCCAAAAGATCCATTTGACGCAGCAAAAAAAGCTTTTCTCAAAAACGAACAAGCTCGCAGATCCAGTAGCTTAACATCTTTGGTCAAGACGGTTGCACAGGATGACTCCTTCAAGTCAAATTATGGTAACCCGAAAAACAGTGGGACAGAGATCTCTTCACCACCAGCTGCCAGTACGACGAATGCAAAACAGAGCAAAACAGATGTTGGTATGGAGAGTGGTACAAGTACAACAACAAGTGATCTTGAACATACGGCTCCCAGTGTAATTACAACTGCGGCAGAAAATGTGCCATGTCACCCATGTGGAAGCGTACCTGGGACAAATATTTTATCTTCTGAAAGTGAATCTGAAGGCGAATCTATCGAACAGTCTGAAAAAGATGAATCACGTACATGTAGCTGGTTGACATGTGCAGGAGAACTTTTGTATCTCGTACAAGACTTGAAACTGGCATCTGATTTACTTGAAGGAGTGAGGGGAGAAAACTGTCCATTGATTGAAGTTTTCTTGACAAATGCAGATGAAATTACCCGAAAAATATCACAAACTGCTCATAAAGTAAATGAAACGTGCACCATATTGTTGAAAGAAATTGACGAAAAGAAGAAAGAAACTGGTGATTACCAGTCTGTAATTGCATCCACACATTCTCATGATCCAAGTGATAGAGACAAAATAACAACCACCAGCGATAAAAAGTACATAATGAAACTTGGACCACACCAGTCCAAACTAAGCGTTTTCCCCCGCAACAATGAAAACGAAAGGGAAAACCGGTAAACTTGTTCAACATTTTAGTTCGAAAGCTCACAAGGCGGCACTTGCAGATTTCTATGCCTTTGGTACAGACTCGTCAAACGTGGATATGCTACTTGACAAGGAAAAGCGTGTCAATGCTATTCAAGAGAAGGAAATCCAACTGACGAATGAAGGGGCATTTGTTTTGTTGGACGTTTCAAGAACTCTTGCTCGCCAGGGTTTAGCTTTTCGAGGATCGTCCACCATGAGGAAGCTGACGGCAATTTTTACCAGATCGTCCAACTTGTGTCAAGGCATTGCCCGCGTCTCAAGAAGTGGCTGAGCGAGGCTCGCTTGCGTCGTTATCACGTAACCTATATGAGTCCAGCATCACAAAATGAAATGGTTGAGATTTTGGCAAGCAACAATTTTGTTCAACAAGAAGTTAACGACTCAGCGATGTATTCTGTTATGGCCGATACGACTCCAGATACGTCAAGGAAAGATCGACTTGCTGTCGTGGTGAGGTATGTAAAAGAAGATAGTTGCACTTATGCTGTTAAAGAACGCCTGCTTGAGATTAAAGAAACCACTGACAAAACGGGGATTGGACAAGCCAACGGCATCATCGAATCGCTGGAAGACAACGGTTTGGCAACTTCTAACTTGGTTTTTCAGTCGTACGACTTCGCCTCCAACATGTCTGGTCGGTACCATGGGGCGCAGGCTGAGATAGAAAGGAAATTACAGAGAAAGGTTCCCTATATACCTTGTCAAGCACACAGAACTAACACTGTAGTGGAGCACCTTGTGAAAGTAGCCTGGTAATACAATAACTTTTCAACATCTTGCAAGAACTATACATGTTCTTTTCCGGCAGTACAAAACGTTATGCAATGTTTGCTAAACATCTCGAGCCCATCGAAAACAGTCTTCAACTAAGAAATCTTTCTAAAACAATATGGAGTGCACGATCAGAGTCAATCAAAGCTGTGTGGGCATCTCTGGAAGCTATTATTGATGCTTTAGAAGAAGTTACTCAATCGACAGCGGTAACAAAAGAAAAGGCATCTGCTTCCCCCCTCGGAAAGAAAGTGAAGAACTTCGATTTCATAGCCTGTCTCATGTTCATGAAAAACATCATGATGAAAACGAAAATTCTTACTGAAGAGCTTCAGCGAGAAGAGTTGAATATCATTGAAGCTCTTGAGATAACAAAGGCCACGATAAAGTCTCTGGAAAGAATTAACCGCGACGAGATGGAAATAAATTCCCAGGTAGTAGTCCTCCAAGGCGTTTAGATGATAATCCTGAGACAACAGCTGTTTTTGGCCTGCATCAATTCTTTCGGAAAGAGTTCAAGTGTGTTTTGGATGCCTTAGTAATGCAACTGAAAGAGAAGATTCAGCCAACACTTGATATCATTGCACCATTATCGCGCACGTTATCGCGCATCCCAATCATCCCATTGCAGGAACCATCTCCATCAGATAGAAAGACT
Organism: Trachythela sp. YZ-2020; assembly: GCA_016169945.1. Taxonomy (NCBI): domain Eukaryota; kingdom Metazoa; phylum Cnidaria; class Anthozoa; order Malacalcyonacea; family Clavulariidae; genus Trachythela; species Trachythela sp. YZ-2020. The sequence goes on along the minus strand of JADLSH010000166.1, from coordinate 1,639,635 downwards.
GTAGCAGAAATGATGCCTAATGATGTCGATGATGACGTCTTAGCAGCCACACTCGAAGTCTTCGCCAACATTTTGTCCAACAAACAACTGTCAAATCCAGACAAACTAGACAGTGGAGACAAAGTTATCCAATTCGCCTATGATCATCGCAGTGCTCTACCTCTAACATGGAAATTATATAAGTTGATGTTAACAGCGCCTATCTCCGTAGCAAAGGACGAGAGGACATTCAGCCACCTGAAATTTGTGAAAGATGTTTATCGCTCAACAATGGCAGACAAGAGGTTGGATAATTTGACGATCTTAAACTGTGAAAAGGATTTAACAGATGCGTTAGACACGAAAAACGTATTGAACATTTGGGCTTCAAGACCAAGGCGTTAACGAGAGGACATTCAGCCACCTGAAATTTGTGAACGATGTTTATCGCTCAACAATGGCAGACAAGAGGTTGGATTACTTGGATAGTTTATTAGTTTGATTATATTAAACTGTGAAAAGGATTTAACAGATGCGTTAGAAATGAAATTATAAACATAAATGATAAGAACTAAAATATTATTGAAATATTACTGATTTACGGATTATCCTTTCAACTATGTGTCAACATGACACCATAACACACTATGCCAGCCATACAGCTGTATTGAAAAAGCTCAATAACGCTCACACTTTAAACCAGATGAGTGCAGAGTGCAACTACTACCCCCACCAAAAAAAAAGAAACAATAGAATTACTGAATGGTGGACGGTGGACCTGCTATATTCTTTAACATTATGCATTCTCAAAATCAATTATTAGCTTAAATTTGGAAAAAAGTTGCCTCATGTAGTGAGTGTTAGTGAGTTTTTTTAATGCAGGCGATAATCTCATATACTAATATAGTCTGATCGCGGTCCGGTTAAATTCTTCATCAAAGGAGACGCTAAGAACTTAATTATAGCAGTGTATGATGTACAGTATAGTTTTATTGATGTATTCATATTAATAGTTCAGGCAGTAAACTTGTTAATAACTTATGTGTTGTTATAGTTATTGCGCAACATTTAGATGTTAACCACTCGGCAAAATTTTCCCTTACACCCCCCCAGTGAATAGGGCTAGCGACGCCCCTGACTATTTGTGTACTATTTACATATTTGTTTCGAGTTTCTATATGAAATTGAATTGTCGTTTGTTTATAATTTGTTTATAAAATAAACAGAATAGTACATGGTTGCTTGGAAATATGGAATTTATTTCTCGTGTTGAAGAGAATATTGCTCACTCGTTCGCTATGCTCACTCATGAGCGATATTCTCTTCAACACTCGAAATAAATTCCATATTTCCGCGCAACCATGTAATATTCTCTATATATTACATTTTTCCCAACAGGGAATGTAAATTTATACATTGATTTGTATATTTGAATTTTTGCCAAATATATATGGTGATGGTAAACAGTGCAATAAAATGGGTTATGGAATTCACACAGAGATTATAAAAGAATACAGGGGGCGTTCCAGGAGAAATGTAAGTCAAACGAAAGGGATAATTTGAAACGTCCTAATTGTGGGCTCGTGGGACATATCTCGTATCAAAACCGTGGATGCATCCTTTCACGCAAAAAAAGTATCATGTTTTCGTGTCAAAACATTCAGGAATGCGACTACATTCCTATTCCTTTCAAAATTAACGTTGTGAAATCGACATTTCGAGAATATCGACATCTGATTGGTCCGCAGGTAATTGCGTTGATATTAGCTAATAATAGTTTGACATTTTAACAGTAAAAGGCATAGGAATGTAGTCGCATTCCTGAATGTTTTGACACGAACACATGATACTTTTTTCACGCGGGAGGATGCATCCACGGTTTTGGTGAGATGTAACATGGTGTAAGTCCTGCATGGATGTGAAATCATGCACCCATTGGCTACATTGAAATCCCTTTAGCAACACTGCCTTATAGCAACAACAAAATCATTTTTGGACATGAAAAAAAATATTGAAAAAAACCCCATAAATTCAGTAAAAAACACTCCTATGTGTCTTAAAATTTTAATCAAATTTTAAATGCCAGTTCCACTAAGCAGTTTCATTGCCTCACACCAGTCACTGAATTTGGGCAGTCATTTATAATTTTGCTTCATTTAATTAAACAGGCCATAAGCTTTTATCATCAAATGATTATGCACCATGCTGTTGCTAAGGCAGTGCTGATAAGGACAAGGTAGCCAATGGGTGCACAATTTAATTCACATACAGGACATAAATGGGGTTCCTATTGGGATGTGTCAATTTTCCCCTCAACTTATCCTGGAATGCCCTTCTATTCTTTTATAATCTCTTGGATTCACAAACAAACAATAATATCAAGAAACTATACTACCTCAATATCTCAAAAATCAAAAGAGATATGGAAAAACTTACAGGATGTTGTGCTACCATTTTAAACGTTCTTTCTAATAAAAGCATAATCACAAACGTTTCCTTTCCAAATGGCAGTCATGATAACATATTAAATTATCAATCCTTATCACACTTTGCATGATCTTTGCAGGTAACGGAATTTTTGATAAGCAGAGGGGTTCAAGAATGTGTTATTGCAAAATTTGAGTCAGAGAAGGTAAAATATGATTTACTATTGTAGTGTACATGATTGTTCATATTTTTCGGTTTTACATGACGCAGCATCAAAATTCGGACTTTGACACTGTGATTTGTTTAGGTGGTGCATCACCAGGCAGAATTGTTTACACAGAATACTTTGTTTGTCTATAATTCTGGGAATTATAATGAAAATAATGCTAAATTGATACATTTCCAGTTGTCAATGAAATACATTATTTGTTTGTGCATGAAAAATGGTTGCTTTAGTAGTAGGTTATGACTGTTCTTAGGGCCTGTTCATATGGGGAGAAGTTATCTCGGTTAGCGAGAAAACATTTCGACTAGCCAAATAATTTTGTTCTGTTCATATGGAGAAACGTTATCCCGGTTACCGGGTAAAGTTTCCGGTTGTGACGTAGCACTGGTGTGCCGTGCAAGGCGGGAAAAGTTAAAAAACTTTAAAATACCACATTTTAAAAACAAATATGGCTGCTTTGAACTTACGTTACGTAGTTGGATTAATCGTAAACAACCTTGTTCAAGTTTCTGTACTTATTACTAAATTGCAAGGCCATTTTGTAAAGTGTAAATTGAAAAGTTGCTGACACGACAGAAAGTTTTCCCGCTAAGCTGGAAAGTTTTGGATATGTTGTGTTCATATAGGAAAAACATTATCCCGGTCACCGAGATCTCGCCTGTCAACAAGCGAGATCTCGGTACACGGGAAAATTTTCATCTCATATGAACGCAGTGTAACTTTTCCTACTATATTCATAACAAGGCGAGATCTCGCTTGTAAGCTTGTCGAAATGTTTTCTCGTTAACCAAGATAACTTCTTCCCATATGAACAGGGCCTTAGTCAATTAATGTTCCTATCCAAGTTTTAATCTTATATTAATGCTAGAAAGCCCTTTATGTTTGCCATGGGCAAGTGGGTATATTTTTTAGCATTTACTGCTGATGTTGTTTTCTAGAATGTAATTTCACAGGCTATAGAATTGTGGTAGTTTTAACACCTACAGCAAGTTGGTTTGAAAGGAAACCTCAAAGTTTTCATGAATCTGTATATAGTCTACAGATAGTTGCAATAAGATAAAATTGAAAGATCAGAAAGAAACATGTACAATGAATTACTTATTAAGTCACAGGCGGCCCAATTTCAGGGTGAATGATCAGGAGTTGCGGGTTTTTAACGGCTTTTAATCCTTTTATAAACAAATTTTATACTCAAGCAAAACTATTCTAAAAACATTCTTAAATTAATCAAATAACTACACTTTAACAATAAAATATAGTTGACATGATAGTATAATGCCTTTACATTCTTTTAATTACTCCATGAGCTCATTTAGAGCGGTTTATGCAACCTTTTCTGTGGCCTATATGTTGTGTCAACTTCTGTGTTGCTCGTCATATGTATCTAAAAGGTAATGGCTAATTACTCGCGGCCTGACCGCATCGCCTTCAAAGTCAAATATCTCCGCTCAAATTTGTCGTACGACAAAACAATTCGATCAGATATTTTCACAAAGGTTTCTCTTTCTAACGAATATGGTTTGATCATAACTCGGGCAAATTTATCGACGAACGGAGCCAAAATCTCTCTCAATTTCGGCTATGTTCATAATACTTCAAACTGTTCGGGCGTGATCGTGGACGTGACGTAAACAACTGGTAAACAATACCGTCTTACGCGGGGTGGGACAGCAGTCAAATGCGTCGCTACTCGTCAATTTGACTGCTGTCCCACCCAGCGTAAGACGGTATTGTTTACCAGTTGTTTACGTCACGTCCACGATCATGCCCGAACAGTTTGAAGTATTATGAACATAGCCGAAATTGAGAGAGATTTTGGCTCCGTTCGTCGATAAGTTATGATCAAACCGAGTTATGATCAAACCATATTCGTTAGAAAGAGAAACCTTTGTGAAAAGATCTGATCGAATTTTTTTTGCCGTACGACAACTTTGAGCGGAGATATTTGACTTTGAAGGGATCTGATCTAAAACTCCACACGAGTCAGAACACGAGTGAACACGAATGAACACGAATGAACACGAGTGAACACGAGTGGAACACGAGTGGAACACGAGTGAACACAAGTGGAACACGAATGAACACAAGTGGAACCAAGGCATATTTTAACATATATACTGGGGGGCCACTTGGCCCCCCAGGCCCTCTTGATGGCCCCCCACTCACACAAAATTGGCCCACCACTCCCTGGGCCCTTTATACATTGGGTCGTTTACAGAGTAAATGATTTGTCTGTGTTTGACAAAATATTGTTTTTATGGCTTATATAGTTAGACGTTTTTAAAGTTTTAGTTAAAACATTGAAATACTATTGGCTTGGCAATTTCAGAGGCTCAGAGCTCCAGATTTCAAAATTTTCCTGGGAAAAAACTCCCCCGGGCCCCTACAGGGCTCGCACCTTCAGCACTCAGATTAAGGGCCCTTTTTCACAAATGGCCCCCCACTTAGAAATCCTTAAAATATGCCCTGAGTGGAACACGAGTGAACACGAATGAAATACAACTAAAAATGCCATTTAGGAACTATAAATATATAGGAATCAGGAAATAAAACCCCAAATTTCCAGTCATTTATTGAAAAAGGCTTGGAAACGTTCATTTATTGCGTGATGCTGCTCAGTGTTCTACTCGGGATTTATTAGAAGCATTTTCTCTGACTCTGGGCTAAACGACAGTGGACTGCACAAGTATTTTTTGGGCCCGCAGTAATTGGCAATTACACTGTTGCGGATTCCCTGCCATGATAGCCACTATGTACAAGATGTACAAGGCGAATTAAATATATAAATAAAAAAAATATTTGGAGTTTGGAAAACGTGGTTGTCAATGTGGGGAATTCTACTTTTGGTACATATGTATTTAGTTGTTGTTTGGACAATTGTTGATTTGTTGTGTATATTTAAGTATTTGATTTAATTTAGGTGCTATTTAAAGGCGAATATTGTCAATTAATTGTAATATTAATAACGTTAACTGTTATAGCCAAACGCAAGCCATTTATGGAAATATATAATGTACATTGACCATTTCACTTTTCAGTCCATGTTCTGTTATTGCTAACTATCATTTGAATTAAAACGCTTTCTTTCATTCATATCTGTATGTCGTTTAATTTCAAAAAGGTGTTGTCGCATAATTTGAAATATGTAAGCAACATGGACTCACGGGACTGAAAAGTGAAATGGTCAATGTACATTATATTTCCATAAATGGCTTGCGTTTGGCTAACAATTAACGTTATTAATATTACTCCAAATAGTTGTGTAGTCCACTGTCGTTTAGCCCAAAGAAAACGCTTGTAATAAATCCCGAGTAGAACACTGCAGCTGAGCGGCAGCACGCAATATATTAATATATTATTCCAAGTCTTTTTCAATAAATAACTGAGTAATTAGGGTTTATTTCCTGTTTACTAAATATCTATAGAACCTAAATGGCATTTTTAGTTGTATTTCATTCGTGTTCCACTCGTGTTCATTCGTGTTCATTCGTGTTCACTCGTGTTCATTCGTGTTCACTCGTGTTCACTCGTGTTCACTCGTGTTCACTCGTGTGGAGTTTTAGATCAGACCCTTTGAAGGCGATGCGGTCGGGCCGCGAGTAATTAGCCTTTACCTTCTATATACATATAACGAGCAACACACAAGTTGACACAACATATAGGCCACAGAAAAGGTTGCATAAACCGCTCTAAATGAACTCATGGAGTAATTAAAAGAATGTAAAGGCATTATACTATCATGTCAACTATATTTTATTGTTAAAGTGTAGTTATTTGATTAATTTAAGAATGTTTTTAGAATAGCTTTGCTTGAGTATAAAATTTGTTTATAAAAGCCGTTAAAAACCCGCAACTCCTGATCATTCACCCTGAAATTGGGCTGCCTGTGATTAAGTTAACACTTTCCTTATGCAGAGCTCGCCCTTGCTTAATAACCTTTTTGATAATTATTACATTCTATATTATGCTCTCTATATATTTTAGATGGATATTTGTGCAGTTGCAAATGCATCAGATAAAGTCCTGGAAGAGCTTAGACTGACCAAAGCTGGTGACAGATTAAACTTGATTGCTTACTGCAAAAGTGTGGATAATAACGATGGCAACACAACATCATCAGTTAAGGAGTCTAACGAAAAGAAAGGTCTCTCCTTGATGCATTCTTAACTAGGAAAAAAGCGACAAAAACATCACGGAAAAGCCCAAACAACAGTGAGCTTTCACTCCAACAAGAACTAGGGATCCAAGGATTGTGCAAAGTTTCAAAGAGCCATAAGTTTTGAGGAAAATGGGAGTGAAAATGGGGGGAAATTCAGTAAGGAAAACGAAAGATTAATATGGAAGCACTGAAGTACTCTGCGGCGAAGACATATTTTTGTTGAATTTTGGATCCTGTACACCATAATTTACAAGTAAATGCAAGTAATGTTTCAAGAAAATCTCTCCTTGATCCTACAGATAAAGAATATTTCACAATTCGCTGTGGGAAGTGTATGCATATTTATTGCTGACGTAAATAGATGAGTCATGCACTCATGCATGGAATTATAGCTAGCAGTATTTATATGTCAAGATTGTCAAGTTCTCGTGACATTTGTTTTTCGAAGGCCTATTATTTAAATTCGCTTTTGAAAATCGTGTTTTTAACGCCAAGCGTACACATACGCAGGCAAACTATGCCCCATTTATAATTACTTGTAACAAGAGACGGACCCTACCAAGCTTTCCAAGAAAATGATCATTGAAACTTTGCTTTTAGTAAAAAAGTTTTATTTGTAATCTTGAGAGAGGACAAAGTTATCAAGGCAATGAATGTTGTGGATGAATAGTTACAGTAAATATGATGTTGTCGTTGTGTTGAAAGAAAAACATTCGTTAATCGTTATGTTTATGACTTATACTCAGTATTAAGTTATAGAAGGACAAAGTCAAAGAGTAAAGAGTAGTTACATGTATGATATAGTTTAGTTTTGTAAATATTACAGGGTTAATATTATTTTTAAATGTTGTGTTGAAAATTTTGTTTACAGTAATATGACTCTACTGTATATGTTTGTACTCTATAATTCCGGACTGTCACTTCAAATTTTGCACATGGGTGGCTATTATATATTAGCCCAAGTTAAGTAAGTCCAAGTCGGAAATCTGAATTGTTTGGTGAAATAGTATAAAAACTAAGGGTGTTTTGTCGGCCACTGCCTTCAACTAGAACACCGACACAATTTTTAAGGGGATTTTTTTCAAAGCGGAAATACTATTTAACTTTCTTAACAATGTCAATGACAATGCATATATAAACATGTAGTACTGTTGTTTACGTTCGGATACTATAGTCTACACTGTTTTGATAGTTCATAATACAGATTACAGATCGAATACATGCAGTATACTATATATATCCAGCCATCGACTTGCACAAGTTTATTGACATTGGCATTGCCCCTATAGTTCATAAGGCTATAGTTGTATTTGAAATAATATAGCCTTTAAACTGCTACCATATTTACCTTCCTTATCATTTATATAATCTGCAAACTCGCATTTGAGATACAGTCTTTAAATATTTTGTCATAATCATATTCTCGAAAGCAAATGTCAAATAATAATGCTCGGAAAGCTAAAATAAGTGAATTTCTACAATCTTTCCCGTTGATTATCCAGTACTGAAGGCAAGTTGGTAAGTCAGTTATAATGACTGATTTCTCTCCGGTTCATCGACATACTTATAGTTATACTATATATTGATAATTTGATATAATGATGTTCTTGTCGCTAGACTCGCTACGCGGCACGTGTACGAATCTCGCAGTCACCTCGCAGCCACGCACTTGATAGCGCGCGTGCATTTGTGATTGCACAAAAAATCGGGTGTTCCGGGGGAAAGTCGCCAATTTAATGTCAATTCAACGTCTTTAGCAAATGTTTCAAGTTCAATATAAAGACTCTAATTCAGCATAGTTTGTGTAAAGTCGCCATAAGATCAAAAGAATATTTAAAGAAAAATGTGAAGCCCTGTCTTGAAGCACTAAATCACTAAATGTTAATGAAATTTAAAAAGAAACATAAATTGTATGCACTCCCCGGAAAGTTTACACTATGATTGAATGAATGACTGACTCGTTTGAATTTTCGCCAGTCACCATAATAATGCAAAGTTTCGAAGAAACTTTGCACTAAAAACAGATGAACAAAATTAAAAAGAAAAAAGTTAATCTTGGATGGAAACATTTTCGAGATGAAGACAATGCTTATGTACTTGTACCGTTAGCAAAGGGGGGAGGTAGTCGAACAGTTGATGTTCTGATAAGTATCAGTATAACTGAACTGATAAAAACGTGCAAGGACCTATTCTTTCCGCATGAACAATCCCTTTTTGGAGAATCTGATGAAATGTTGATGGACTTAGCAAATTTTAAAGATGAAAAGATTAATGAAACTGTACGAATTGGAGATCGTATTATGTCATTCAACAATGATATCGCCAACTATATGGAAGTTCATAAGATTAAGACAGTTCGAATATACCTTAGAACTAAAAAGATACCCATAGATCTGATATAGCGATGATGAGTTCGAGGACACAGCACTTGACAATACACTTGAGGTTAGTGAATTATGTTACTGAAAAGAACATAATCATTCTAGGTCTATATTTAATCATTCAACGGATCATGATGCAATAAGTGTTATTGATCAAAAGATAAATTGATGGCCAAAAAAGAGTAATGTGGGATTTTTCTTGAACTCAGTGAAGCGTTTGATAATGTTGAGAATGGTATTTTGATTCACAAATTTGAATTTTACAGAATTGTTCTCAAATTTGAGATTTTCATCCATTTTCAGCTTACATGATTAATTTCTTTTTTTATTTTGTTATGTACTGCTTTAATTATGCACATTTTGCTTGGAATGTACAAAAATGGTGTCAATAAAAGCTAAAACCCTAATCTTGAACGCACAAGAGCACACTAGCTATTTCCCGTTTAATGATAATTTAAATATATTTGTGTGATTAATAAGCTAATTACTTATGAATATATTGATATTTTAATCAGGTGATTGATATTCATAATATCTCGAACGTGTGGTGCCAGTGTAGGTAGTGTCCCATGAAATGTTGGATCAATCTACCTGAAAATACAATAAGAACTTCGACGTTTTGAGCAAAGACCCTTCGTCTGGAAGTTAGTGGGAAGGGCCTTCGCTCGAAACGTCAAAGTTTTTATTGTATTTTTCAGGTAGATTGATCCAACAGAACCGCAGAATTTGATTGATATTCCTGTGTGTTATTCTACTTTCACGGTATCAATATATTAGGCCTTTATGGCTACTTAGGCAACCGGTATCATGACTATATTGTTATGTTACTGTTTTATTCTATTTGCAGTAACTGCTAACTACTATGATTTGTGAAGACGTGACTATATAATGTTGTTATAATTGTTGTTTAAGGAGGATACAGTACAGCAACAAACGGAGGAAACGTTTTCATTAATTGGATCATCAGAAGATCGAAAGTCTTTAATGGATAGACAAGATCAAGAATATCAAGATGTCCCTCGAGATGGATAAGAAGAAAACCACTGACACTGACAATGAACATTATGAAATTCCTGATAAAAAGCGTAAAGAGAAACTTAAGGATGCACGTAAAGCAAGAGTGCTGCCAGAGCCTAGTACTGACTTTGTTGCTGTGAAGATTAGACATCCGTCTTTAGGACTTCTGTCAAGGCAGTTTTCTTGTAACACCAGGATGTATGCTGTCTATGATTGGGCTGGCTCATTGTGTACTGACCCCGCAAATTTTATTTTAACTGATTCGTCGAGAAATATTCTGCATCCCAGCAGTCTTGTCTACGATAAATGCACATTAAACATGGTAGAATCCTTCAATGGAATGCCATCGCTGTTAGAGGAAGATGATGAGGTTGAATTTTTAGGGTTTGGCCAAACATTGACCAGAAGGTAGTAGTGCTGATTCTTTCTTATCAGTGAATTCGAAAATACTATTTGCATGTATACTGGGATGTAACCTTATTGAATAGCATAGAAAAATGTTTTAGAAAACAGACAGAAACGTTTTAGGTACGACTTTTTACTCCTAACGTATCCGGTTGAGTGTATTGCTCACACAAAGTTTTAATATGTATTCTATTACATTCAATCATATACTCATTCGTATACGTCAAAAAGAGAGAATCGGCAACAAAAAACGGGCATAACTCATAAGAATTAATATATACAACTCGAACGATATTAAAAAGAGTGAAGACGATTCTATACGCGTACTCTAATATATACGCTTCAAGAATTTTTTCATTGTCCATTTGTTCATTTAGACATTTGCCCATTTATTCAAATGGTCGTTTTAGCGTTTTGGACATACAAATACTTTATATATTCATAAAAATAGATGTTTATATATTTGCTGGTTGATGTTTCATTCCTGATACCGATTAATTGTATATTATTTTAGTAACGTGAGCTCGTCAGAAAATGTTCCTCCACAGCCAGAACTGCTACCAACCAGGTAATGATTTGATGTCATGTTCAGTAAACACGAGGAATAGAAAACGACGTCTTCTATTTCCGACACTGCGTTCTGATTTTCCAATAACTTGCAATACAACTTATCCGAAAACAACCAATCCATTTTTTTCATTGTTGACAAACACATATATAGAAATCCTTTATTGACATACGTCGCAGAAAAACTGGAAACTAATCCCGCGGTTTGAGCAAACTTCAAACTGTTTCCACTGAGTAAAAATTTTGGAGGCATCATATAAATGCTCCAGATCATGATTGCATGACAAAAATTGCGTTATGGCTGTCAGCGTTTTTCGATAAGCTATATTCTTTCAATAATTCAACTAAAACATGGCTGATAACAAGACATTTTAGGCTCTCCTACGTGCGCGATAGTGGACTGAAACTGACGCACAAGAGTGCATTCATTATCGGCCATGTGTGGGCTTAACTTCTTTATTGCATAATGAACTGGAATCAGGCTTAGTCTTGAATATACAGTTCATTTACTGCAAGTAGAAATAATACATTAATGGGGAAAAGGTCCAAGTTGTCGTGTATGTATGACGAGTCCTAGTACTGACAAACTATACTGAATAAATTTCATCTTCAATTGTAGAAATGTGGTGGAAAAAGGAACAGATCATAGTTGTTTGGACACATACTATGCATCTCTTGTGGAGACGACTGATTCTTTGACCAATTTTGATAATTCAGCCATCAGTAACAATGAGGACAACGTAGATTTCAATGGATGCACTGCAGCTGATTATGGTAATACCTCGGATGTTGAGAAGACCGCAGATGAAATTTTAACAAAAATGGCAATGGATATTGATCGGGATAGCATTCCAAATTTAACATTTCACGAAACTTTATTTGGGAAGGAACAAAGCGAGCACTATCACGCAAATCTTTTTCACTAAATAACAAAGTGTCAGTGAAATTTACTGATGACGCGTTGGAAACAGCGAAGGCGCAGTTGACATGGGCGGGCCAATGAAAGAATATTTTACGCTTGTAACACAGTGGATGCTTACTTCCCAGATATTTTGTGGACTTGAACATGCTAAATTTTTATCTTGTCAAGCCAGCAGCATAGAACAGAATGAGTATTACTACGCAGGATTAATCATAGCCATGGCCCTGGTACACGGTGGGCCTGGTCCTCAATATCTTGCTCCGAAAATGTTTCATGTTCTTGTTCATGGGCTAGAAAGCGTTGTCATTGACGTTGATGACGTGTATGATAAAGAGTTGCAGGAGTCTCTTAAATTACTCTATAATGCACCTACGGTAGCAGCTGCTACGAAAATATTGGACGACGATAAATTGATGACCGTTCTTGACCTTTCTGGAACCCTTCGACCAATTTGGTCGTGTTAATGTGTCTCTTGAGGCCTTCGAAAATGGTCTTTCAGCTTTAGGTGTTCTTGATGCAGTTAGAAGAAACCCGGGATCCCTCCAGTCAGCATTCTGTCATTCCCCTTCAAATCTCACTTCAGACACCCTTGATAATCTATTTAGAGTTGTTGATAGTCCCGTTGGCTCAAACAAAGCTGTCATTGAGAGTTTGGTCCTTTCCCGCTGGCGAGATTATCTGCAAGATGTCGAAGAGGGAGACGAACCCGTTCAACTCAGTGATATCCTTTTCTTTACGACAGGTTGCAAAGTTTTGCCACCTCGAAAGTTATATCCTACCATCGAATTTTTGCATGATGAAGAAGCATGGGGGGAAAAGTCAAAGTTCCCTAAAGCTAACACATGTGCAGTTTTGCACACCACATATGAAGCATTTAAAGCAGATATGATCTTTGGGATTCAAAACGGACGGGGCTTTGGTATGCCTTAACTAAGTTTAACCTTTGTACAGTAGGTGATAAATTCTGAACATCGGTCACTAAAATACTTGTTAGTAACTGATTGAGTATAGCTGTAAACTGACACAGATCATATTCATGTTTTTGTTCATAATTCAACTTGTCTGGAAAGTGGATTTTCGATAGACTGACTGAGATATAGACTGCCTATACTGTAGACTATAGTTGTACATGTTAATGTTATAATTGGGGATGAAGAACAATATTTGTTGATTGTTGTATTTTTCAATCCATATAATATGATAAGATACTTATCAAGATTTTTTCACGACATTTCGTTTGATAGGACTAATAGTAGAAGGTGTTTGTAGATGGAATATTCGACTGCTGGTTAGGTCTAAAAATGTATATAATTTTTCGTTCCATTATTTCATCTACAAACACCTACTAAGATACTTATAGCTTTTTAGATGTGATTCAGAAAAACATTAAAATTATTGGAGCTGTTTAGTGTTTATATAAGAGACGGGACGCGATCTATGCAATTGCATAGACTAAAGATACCCTAAAATAGATAAGGAAACATGCAAGGTACCTAAGAGTATATCCGTATATGTCACAATATCGGTGACAATATCTGAAGAGTCAAATTCGAGATTTTTAAAAGGTTATGCAACCACTGTTGCTTTAGCAGTATAGCAAAAATGACATTTCGATATGTAGGATATTTTTACAGGGGCCATCACAGATTTTTACAAGTGCAATTCTTCTTAGCCCAAAATATTTTTAAGGCAAGAAAAATACCCTTCTTTTACACGCAAAAAGAACTACATTTTCAAGTGGGGAGCCATCTTAATAGACTCATATTTCGTGCCCTCACTTTTAATTGCCATTTTAACCTAAGTAAATAACGAAGCATTGAAGTCATGAGGAATCTATTACTATAATCTATAACTATTATAACTATATGTTTTCAATTTCATCAAGTAATGTGGTATATAAAATAATGGCCTCCTCTTTGCTACTTGGCATCATAAGATTATTTTCTTGCATTATAAATAATGCCAACTCAACAAACTCACTACTACATCCAAATTGTGGTGGATGAACACAGCATCTTTCACGTCCTAATCTTATGTCATCTGATGAGACAGGAGTGAGGAGATCTTTTGAAGCAGTTGCATCAGGCAAAAAGTATAGTACATCAGGGCGACCATCAGATGATTCAGGATTTGTAGATTTCCTTATTTTGTGTAAATTCCAAAGTTGTGAAAACCTTGAAAGCTCCTCTTGTATGGTGTTCATAAAACAAAACTTAAGGCATGAATGTCATCACTGTCACAAAACAAACCACTTTCCCGAAGATCTTTAAAGTAACAGATCCACCAATCAATGCAACTTTTTCTCAACATTCCCCAAAATGCCTCAATTCGCTGATTTGAACAAGATTTTCCATAAAGGAAGCTTTTTTCATCATTGTGAAAGAAACGCTGTAAACCAGCAACATAAACATTTTCCGTCCCACAATCTGCCCGTATTATCCTGGCAGTCCCGCCCATTTGTTGTACACAGTCAATGTAATATTGAGCTAGTCAATGTAATATTGAGCTATTATACCTGGATTATTGTTTGAAGGGCCAACCTCTAACCACATTACCCGTCTACTGTATCCATCGATAGCCCCATGTATACAAAAACCAAAAGGTTTTAGTTTGTCATAGCCATCAATATGCTAATCTATTTCCACTTCCTCGTAACTCCAATTCGATTGCACAGCAAATTTCTTCAACATTAGGACGGTTTCGTCTTCTTCCTAAGCCATATTTCATATTTCGTGAGGAGATCCTAAAAACATCAAGATTTCTGAGTAAGAAATTCCCATGTTAAAATAATGTTCGATCAACTCATCACGTTCGAGATTGTCAATCTGTAGAAAAGGTAAATAAGGAGGCAAAACTCCATTACATAACTCCATTACATTGTACAAACAACTCGGTGAATATGAAACATAACAGAACTTCATTTTTCACAAATTCGTTCAATTTTGTATAAAAAGAAGACAGAGCTTATTCACTTTTACATGATTCCATTCATTATTAATTCGAGCACTGGATTCGATTCGAGTCAAGAGTACACGAGTTGTAAATTGTAACAAAGTCGACCAAAAAAACATGAGAAAAAAGTCGAGACACGAGAAAAAAGTCGAGACGCGAGAAAAAAGTCGAGACGCGAGAAAAAAGTTGAGACACGAAAAAAATTATTAGTAGATACAGATATATTAAATATTTATATTAAATGTATAATTTATAATAATATAATAATATAACGCACACTTTAGTTACATTTAGTTTATATTGCACTTGCTTTATTATAGAATGGGTATTCTCATTGAGCATGCTAACAGATGCTGTAATTTACAACTTAAACTAAGGCGATGTTTCATGATGTGGACACTGAACCGTATTATGTTTTGTAATTATTACATGGTAAAAGTCTTAAGGAATGATCTTAAGATAACCATTTTAAATACAAAAATATACCCAAAAGAAATGCAGAAAACCTGCAAGTCTGGATGTTCAAAATCATGGGAGGATAGAACTGGATTGTAAATTGCATACATTTACATATTAAATGTTAGGTGAATATACTTTTGGATTTTAAATTCAGGCAAATTAATTAAACGTTTTTTTCTTTTTTTCAATTTTAGACACTGAACGAAGTGAAGAGTCTATTGGTAGTCAATGGTCAACATATATCAGTCTTTCTGATATGATCAGACATTCATATCCAACGATTGGATATTTCAATTACAAAATCAAATTAAACGAGTGTGTGGATCTCGTTAAACAAACTAAGCAAGCCATTGCGTTTGCTAAAACTAACCAAACAAAGCCATTGTGCTTGTCGCATACTCTTTTTGCCAGCAAATGCAAAATGTATTGAAACTGTAAGTGAAATGATTGTATTATTTAATCAAATGCCATGCAACAATGTGTATGTCCCACTGTTATTGAGATTGGCCACTGATGTTGAGGAAAATCCAGGACCAACAATGTTTCATGTTGTTGACCCAACAAAAACAATATGTGACAATTTAAGCCAAGGTGATCCAAGGTGATACAATGACATTTGGGCAAAATGCTGGTAAACAATGTGTAGCAATATGTAGCAATGTCCTTGACTGCTATAATACATAATTATATAAGGCCACTCCAAATTAGACTTTAGTTTCCCGTCCGGACCTTTTTGGGAATTACACGCGGGCGGGCGGTCCATTTCCATTATCCATTATCAGTTTTTGAAGGAATTTTGTATAACCCATTTTTTCATATTCATAATTTTAATATAAACATGCTTTAATAACTTCGGCCACCTTTCCACGTAATGTTTTACAGTTTTATATTCAAAAATGGAAGCAGGGCTGGATTATAAAATAAACAGTCAGATATATATAGACGTTTAAAAACGAAACATGTAACAGATTTTGCGTACAAACGCTTTGTATGTAAAAGAACATTTTACAACTCTCACAACTGTAACTACAGTATGTTAATTGCCAGGCAAATCAATTGATGTCGAATCGGTTGCTTAATTTAAATATATTATTTACAGACGTCAAACTAGAATGCCAAACACATATTGTGCGAGTTTCTTTCCGTGTATCATATGTATTAATACTAAAACTTAACTCAATAAATATCTAGAAATAGGAACTATGCCTATGGCTAGTCTATAGTTAATTAACTGAGTAATTTATTACATCATAGAAAATTCATTTATTCTTCTTCTTCTTGGCATTTGGAATCTTGGGCTTCGCAGAGCAACCGTCACACTGAGGATAAAATTCCTCCAAGTCACTCCACGGAGCAACATCATCACCCGAACAGTGGACACAGATGTCTTCAAACTTAGCTGAGTAATACAGCTTCTCGACTGGCTGTTCGCAACCCATCCGGCGTACGAAAACAGTATCTTTAAGATGCTCCGGAATGTCAGCATCTTGCAACTGTGCCCCACAAGAAAAAGACATGCCATCTAGTGCACGCTGGATATTTGTCTTTTCCACTTGCTTTAACTTTCGTTTCGAATAGACCAGCCTCCACATTGAGCATTCTTCACACAGTAGCATCATCTGCGTATTCTTAACATGCTGGACACTAGGGTAAAACGGTAAGGCCTTCTCTTTTGAATTGGCTTTCGATGGACGATGGTCTTCCATGGTTGTTGTCCCGAAGACATCACCAAATGGCTTATAGTGACCATCATTACCTGGAACAGGGTCAGGTAAATGCCGTAGCTTCGCAAATTCAGCTCCCGGGAGTCTAGGAGGGGGGCATGTAGAACACTCTGGATTTCCACATTTAAGGATGTCAAAGAAGTAGTGCCTCTCTCTGCAGCAGTGTAAAAGGAATTCTTTTACACCTTGGGTGACGTTTGTCGTATTCACTTTCGTCATGACCTAAATGGAATTCTTCGTCAAGGGCAGATAACGACGTCCAAAATTCATCGAGCTCATCCTCAGTTGCAGCGGTAAACACCTCGAACTTCTTTTCCTTCAACTCCAGACGACGAACAACATCACTGAGCAAAACCTTTACAGGAGTCAAGGCATCCAAACACGCATCTCTAAACTGTGGTTTTCCTTGGGCGAGTTTGCGAAGTGCTTTGAGGCTGTTACATTTTTTTGCTAGCGCCTCCATTTCGTCAGGCATTTTCGCCCTGGCCAAAGCCAGTGCTTGTAAGCCTAAGTTGATAATAGACATTATTCGCTCAACTGGATTTCGATAGGAATGATGAGGTGCAGTTCTTGCAGCGCAGAGGTAATCTAAATCCAGCTTCAAATAAAGTGCAATTAGCGCCAATTTGACAGAGAGGTACGTCAACCGATGATCTGGACCTCCATCGGAATAGATGAAAAGGATTGGGTGGTTGGGAACTTTCTGCTTAATGATGGTAGCCATCTCTGTAGAGTGACGGGCTGGCGATGAAGGTTCAAATGCTCCTTCTTTCAACATTACCATAACTTGGCCATCATACCACGAACCACTGAATTCTTCTGGTATTTCTGTTTGAAGAACTACGGATGGGATAATACTGAACTTTGTGAAATCATGATCTGCTGCAAGTAACTGGGATCCAACACCAACAATAATTTGACGTCCACGTTCAGCGGAAGCGACAGGCACGTCAGGCTCACCAACTTTGACTTTGTGCTTGTCATCTATGCTAAGAAATACTGAGTATTCTCTCATCAAAACAGCATACTCTCTCTCATAGCGATAGATACATGCAGCATAATGAGAGTCTGGATGTTGCTTTCTCCACTGTCGTTGCTGTACTCGATGTCTGACTTTCAAGCGCCCAGTATAACGAAGTGCTGTGCGCGTTGATGCATTGATAGGTGCAAACTGGAGGCGTATCCATTCATCACAAGGTATAGCAGTACCATCTGGGCATCTTGCAGAAACTTGTTCACGCAAGTCCCGAACAGATATGGCCTTTGCTACATGTAAAACAGTTGAATGTCTTCGATCATCAACAGCGGTGCCAATGTCTTCCTCTAGATATTCTTTGGCATTCTCCCAAAAAATGTCGAACTTAGTTTGCTTTCCATCGAAATGGTCACGCAGGTCATACACTAAAGAAGGCTCTTCTAGCTCAAACAATGTTGCAATTCTTCCGTCTATTTCAGATTCGCTGAGGTTTGCTGAAGCAGAACAATCGTTCACCAACTCTTTATACAAAACTCTCAACACGGACTTTTTTGTTGTTGACATCACTAATCCAAACTTAGCATACATAGTTCTCCTCATGGCTCGAGTGTGGTATTGGGGAATGCTCTTCTTCAGTTCTTCAATGAGTGGTTGGGTTGCCTGCAACGCATTGTCTATATTTGTTGCCGTGGAATGCCATAACCAATTTAAATTTCCGACATTTCCTCCTGGTGCATACGATACATGGACTAGGGGCACCTGCAGACCTTGTTTTAGGTCCATCAACCATTCGTACCTCCTGCGTCGATCAGTGGGTAACAATAAATCAAGTTCTATCGGTTGGTTGGAGCCAGCTGTTTCTATAGCTTGATAGATTGGATCCAGATAAGGTGGTGGGGGTGATGAACAAACACCAGTAAATCGTACCGATAGATTTTGCCCGATGTCGCGAATTAGCTGATTCGATTCATGAGCATTTTGCATCTTAATTCTTTTGGTCAGTAGTTGATCAGCATAGCTGGCCAATGAACGTGCCAACTGTTCCACTGATGGTTTCAGGCTTGTCCATTCTGACCGGTTCCAGAATGAATGCTGAAGAATTGCAAACAGGCTCTGGGAGTGCGCTAGAAGGACCTCTCTTGACAGTGAATTGACTTGTCGTTTACGATGTTTGTGATTTTGTGGTTGATTATAGCCTTTAAAATTGTTAAAAACCTCTGGGATGTGACAGCTTCGCTCATGCAGTGTTGAGTGGGAACCATCAATGTACCACAACACATCTCTCAATACCTGAAGGGTTTTAGATGCAGTTCCTCCATGTACTTCATCTGCCTTCCACACAAATCCTTTCGATTCAAACAGTGAACGTAGGTCATTGGTGAGTTGATCCAGTTTGTTTTTAATGACCAAGGGTTGAGGAAGATTTACAGTGTTACGTGCTGATTGAGCTAGCATCAGTATTTCAAATGCATTCACTACTGGCTGAGATTCTGCGACCAAGCAACATTTTACATAGTACTTAATGTAGTGCCCAAACAGAGATATAACATCACATGTTGTTAAAGTGTTATCACCGAGGTTATCCAGAGATTCCTTGGAACTCCCTATTCGTACTTGCTCAATTTCACAGTGTTCCTTGTCAGTTGTCAGTCTTTGTTTAACAATCTGAAATATTAAGTCAACCAATCCAATGGTTAACTAATTACAATCTGGAGCTACAGACCTTAAAACTATTGAAGTAGAAATTGCTCTTATATTTGCCTCTGACCTGGAAAGCTGTAAACAACCTATTTTTAATCATATTAGTGTCTCAGGTAATGTACTTTATGTTGAACACATTGATTGAAGATACAGCTTTTTTTGCATTAGTCTTTAATTAATATGCAGGTTTGTGTCACATTGTTGTTTTACCACCAAGCCTCACTTTGGCACCAAGAGAACATGTAGCATCAAATCGAGGCTTTAATAGTGGCGAGAACAATAGCATGACATATTAAGCCCACATAAACTCCATCATCGTTCCCAGGGCTTTTCGGCTACCTGCGTTTAATACCAAAAATCCGGTGTTTGTTTTATATCGATACTCGCATTCCACTGGCCGCCATTCTTGATCGAGTGACAAATCAATCTCTTCCAGTTCAGCTTGTCCCAGGGCTTACGGCAACGCAGGCAGTCGAGAAGCCCTGGGAACAAGATGCATAAATCTCATTTACAAAACTGAAAATCTATGATCCAATAATAAATATATAAACACTTTTATAATATAAAAATATTTTTTAAATACTAATATTGACAGTTTATATTTATATTCTATTGAACATACAAATTGTACTGTGAACCAGCTTGCTTTCACCTATGCCATGCAAATTCATGGCCATGCAAAGTTGAAAACCCAATGCTTGCATCATCTCAATTTTAGGCTTGATTCGACGTGAGTATTAAATAAATAATTTATCATTTAACGTAGCAACCAAATGAATATCCTTTACTAAAAATTCAAATATTCATGATCAAATGATGTCGTCAGAATATAAATAATTCATAAACTATTGACACTTACAGTTTTGTAGAAATCAGCGATGCTGCACCTATCATCTTCAATGTTTAGAATTGTCCAAGGAAGAAGGGTCTTGGAACAACTGCATGAACCATACACTGACACATTTACTATAAACATAATGTAGTAAATGCATACGTAAAATATCTGCCGTTGCATCGAAAAAACCGGAGACATTGCATGTTTAGCAACGAGATTTCCCGCGGAAACTGATACGCGCCCTCACACAATTCCTCGAGCTCAGCGGTTTCCGTAAAAGCAAACAAAATACTACATTATTTTTGTATAAAAATACAAGTCATACTTTGAAGTTCGTGTATATTTATATTAATATAAATATAAAATTTTAACGATTTTATTTTGATTTTAACGTTAAACTTTACTTTTCTAAACAGTAGATATTCAAAAATTGTGGATTTTTGTGATCCTTTGTATAAAAGGTCAAATAATGGAAACAAGATAGCAATAATGGACAAATCATGCGGCTAGTTTCAGCAGACGCGGGCGGTGGACGGGAAACTAAAGTCTAATTTGGAGTGGCCTAACAAATGTTAATTGTTGGGACTCTTCACTTTTGAATAACATACTATGTGTTGGAGATAATATTTATACTTTTATTAGCAGATAAATTAATAAAAGCTATTTGCTTTTAACTGATGTGCCAGAAATGGTTTCAATTTTTGATAGCACATATCATTTGGCAAATGGTTTCACGCTGTGCCGGCATGCACAAAATCTTTCAACCCCAACAAAGATAACACTACAATTGATTTGTGCCAACATTGCTTAGCTAATTCTTTATGGGGTGCCATATGTCAAGTTTTGCATTATTTAGTTATATAATAAATTATTTGCAAACAATCCCTGTATTATTTGTAAATAATCTACGGATTATTTACAAACAATTCAGGGATTGTTTACTGCGACATTAAATAATCCATAGATTATTTATAAACAATCCCTAGATTATATATAAATAATCCCTAGATTGTTTAAGGTCTTATTAAACAATCCGTGGATTGTTTATAAATAATCCATGGATTATTTACCGAGCCAAATGTAAAATAAATATGGCGCGCGCCAATTGTAAAATAAAGAGAGCTGACCAAACCGGAAGAGGTCTCCGTACCACTCTCTATGTTCCGGGGGGTGACTAAGACACACTTTCAATCGTAGTTTTCTATTTTGGCGGCAAATCTGACGAACAGAACACATTTTGTTGAAATTAGTAAACACTATCCCTCATCCTTGTTTGTCCATGGCGAATCAAGACCAAGATGATATTGTACATGATTACGATGAGAGTGATACAAACGAGATTCATGAGAATATCAATGACGAATCAAGGAGAAAGTAAAATAGACTTTAGAATTTACACAATTATGGTGATATAGATGCTAATTTTGATTATTCTGCAATTGAATGCTATATGCGAAACAGTTATAAACAATGTGAAATAAACACAATGTGCACATAATTTGGTGTAGTATATTTTGAATATGAAAATAAGAAAACGCAAGTTTGTTTATATACAATGGGCCATTCATCTAATAATAATATACCCCCTTATATTGAGGATTTTTTTGTTCTCCTTTGGGTGGGTTCAAACATTGGAATTTTTTGCATTTTCCCTTATATTCTGCATATGCCCTATGGATATTTTCTTTTCAACACATACCTCTGGTTGGCAAATTAATGCCATTTTTTTACAACCCGGGCTGAGTTGCTGGCGTTAGTTGTACTAGCACCCTTCCCCTAGGAACTCCTAACTACATAATAGGAGAGTCCTATGGCTATATATGTTAAATGAAATGGTCTGATATTAGGAACAATAGAAAACAACTACAATTTGTCCATATGTGTATTTATATAGTGGGAGGCTAGGGGAAGCCTTACTTCCCCTAGACTCAGAGCAGGGTCTAATGAGCTAAAATGGTTATGCACCTATCAATGTTAAGCCCAAGGGGGCAGGCAAGGGGTGGGGATTTGACTAACATTGCTGTCCTGACGGTGAGGATTTTGACGTTGCAAGATCACCCCAGGGTGTGGATATTTGAAATGGCCAGACCGGCTGGGGCAGTATTGACTTGTTGTCACAAGTTTTTTTACTGAAATATAGCATCTTGACCAACATGAATTTCCCCAGGTGGGGAATATTACTGTTTTTTGACTAATGGTGGTGTCCACAGGGTGTGGACTTTGACAATTTGTTAAGGAAAATGTCAAAATCCCCACCCCTTGCCCCCTCGGGCTTAACATTGATAGGTGCATTACAGTGTTTATATTTCTTGATCCTTTAGTAAAGGCAGGCCAAAAGTTGATGTCACACCAGCACAAGTCAGGGAGATGTTTGATTTGGGGTTCACTGTAGCTCAAATGACTGCACGTTTTGGAGTAAGCCGGCCAACAGTTTACAAGCTTTTACGTGATGCAGGCATTAATCATGCAGAAAGGTTTAATACCATTGATGATTCCAATCTTGATAGGATTATATCGGGAATTAAACTAGCACACCCCAATGCTGGTGAAGTAGGCATAATGGGTCACCTTAGAGCAAGAAAGATTCGGGTAAAAAGAAACAGAGTAAGAGCAAGTATCCACCGTGTAGATCCGCAAGGCCCAGCAGAACGTAGCTCGAGAAATTTTCATCCCAGAAGATATGAGACCCCTTGTCCTAACTATGTGTGGCACCTGGATTGCAACCACAAGTTGGTAAAATGGGGATTTGTCACCCATCTTGGAATTGATGGTTATACCAGACTTATTACTTATGGAGAAACATCTGGCAATAACAAGGCTGAAACTGTACTGCAAAAGTTTTTGAAGGCGATTGACAAACATGGCAGACCGTTGCGGGTTCGAACTGACCATGGTGGTGAAAATGTTCAAGTTTGGCAAGACATGATACACCACCGGGGGGGGAACAGTGTTATAGCTGGTTCATCCGTTCATAACCAACGAGTAGAGCGCCTTAATGGTGATATTAATGTCCAGGTGAATCGGTATTACGCTGAGACCTTCCGAGAGCTTGAATTTGAAGAGAAGTTAGATGTTGCAAACAGCACCGATAAATTTTGTCTACAGTATGTGTATCTACCAAGGATAAACAAGACCCTAGCAGAGTTTGTTAATGCACATAACTGCCATAAAATATCAACTGAAGGTTCAGCCACACCACAACAGCTTATGTTTGCGTATCAACATCTCACAGAGCTTCACCATGCCATCTTGCATTCAACACCATACCCTACTCTTTCAGTGCAAGACCTCATCAGAAATCCTGGTACACTTCCTTATGTTGAAGTATTGCCTTCAGTATGTCCACTTCCTGATGAGGTGCTGGATGAATTAAAAGACGCAGTCAACCCATTAGCGGAGTCTAATAACAAAGGCAAAGATCTATATATGAACACTGTTGAATTTGTTGGTAATTATCTCGCAAACAGACGTTAACATTTTCTAAACCATTTTTTTACCAAAATTTTACTGACTTAGTTAGGTTTCTTGACCAGATGCATGGTTTAGTTAGTATAATAATTCATTGTTTTTCTGTTTGCATAAAAGATATTAGGTAGACTCATTAGCATTTTGAGAACAAATATAAAAAGCACATGGAAAAATATGGATAACAATTTAAATACTGTTACAAACTGATCACACCCCATGTTTAACGTAATGGTTACAGAAGTTAAACTACCAATTATATTATACATCAGTTCACTGCTCAGAAGCATTCAAAACCAAATGATTCAATCTCAAATGCTTTGTCCAAATCTTGAGAAAAATCCTCATACGTTTCCTGTACTGTGGGCAGATACAACTTTAAGCCACATGTGCCTGCAGTAGGGTAAATCGTTGTAAGATCAGCAAGATATCCCACTGTTATCTTGTTGGGAAGACCCCCAGCAATGGATTGTTGTCCAGCAGTAAACTGCAAGACAGCTGAACATCTTTTAAATCTTTTGTCTGGTAAAATAAAACAAAGGAATCATATAATTAATCGCCATTACCGATTAAGAATTAAGTACAAACTAGCGCTGTCTTCTATGAAGCACCTGACTTATGCAAAACAGTACAGTAGACCTTAATTTAGACCAGCAAACTTGATATTCTCTTTAGCATATATTTAGAATCATTTTTAAACTTAAGTGTACCAAACAGCGGCTTTTGTTTTCAATATATTGCTCGTTGTTGAGCATTTTTTGGGAATGCCTTATACAGTCGATTTCACTTGACTTTTGCCAAAATGTTCCGAATTTCGTTTCGAAGTTTGAAAATTCGTTTCGAAGTTCTAAGGTTCGAAGTTACGAAGTTCGCAAGTTCACAAACTGGTCCGTAAACTAAGCATTTGATTGGCTTCTTGCAATTCATGGACCAATTAGAAGCTTTGTTTACACACCGGCTTGCGAATATCAATACTGAACAGTTCACTTTTGAACTTCGAAATGAATTTTGCGAACTTCGGAAACAAAGTTTGGAACAATTTGGCAAAGGTTTTGCAAATGAAGGAACTAAATGTTAAAGCCAAGTCTACTTTATATGGCGATTAAAAGACGAGCAGCAGTTTTTTATCAGGTTTAAAATACGAGGCTGCAGACACGAAGCCCGAGTTTTTTATTTCACTCGATTGCTCGTTTCTTAAATAGTGTAAAAATATCGGCTCAATTTCCATATTATAAATCCTGAATTTTAATACGCCATATTCCTACCTTTAATTAAACTAATCCTAATGTGACGTTCTTCGGATGCTTATATGGAACGTCAGTCAAAATATCAGTTATTTTTGCTGCTGAAGGCAGCACACTATTCTTGACATGGCAAGGTTCTCCAGAGTTCACTCGACCCAGTCTTTTACGCCGACCTATGCATAGTCGAGATCTCGATCTTGCGTCTGTCAGTTGTCATAATTCCGGGCAGAAAGTCGAGCTCCAGGAGAATTTTTAAAATGGGGGGAGAGGGCGAGAAAATATTGTATTGCGCGCGCATGTTTTGTTCCATGTGATCTGCAAGTTCACAACTCTCAAGATTTTACAAGCTTTTTATTCTGCCAATTCTACAAACATTTCCCGAAGAAACACAGGTAAGTATGGCTTTATTTCTTTCTGCCGATATTCATCAAGGTGATGAACTGTTTAGTGTTCATTCTAGAGGAAAGCAATGTGCTTTTATGAGTTTATCGGCGCTTCTTTCAGCACGAAATATTCCATTGTCCGCGTGGTCTAAAACAACATTTAATAATGGAGACAAAATGTATTTAAAAGCTCTGAGTAATGGCTTATTAATAGTCCTAGACCCTGGTGTAGAATATTTGTCTATAGATAACTTTATACCAACAATAGTTAGTGTTTATTATTCATGTATTATTCATGTACGATGACAATTCCATCCCATTGGGCCATTACAGATGATGTAATATATCCATATTTTTTGTAAGTTTGTCACAGCCATTTTTTTCAAGTAAATATACCATAATTTATCAACCATAATTTATCTGCCTCAACAGGCAGATCAATGTTACTTTGTGCCATAACTGGCCCTGCCACAATGGGCAGATCAATAATATTTTGTGCCTCAACTGGCTCAAACATGCTTTCTTACAAGATATGTCATATGTCGGTCTGTGATCGACAGAGTTAATATATCGCCTGTGCAGGCAAAAACAACCCCACCTATGACTGTGACAAATAGTGATCTAGCTGTAGTCATAGAGCCCGTACCTGTGATCGTAGCACAAAATATCAATCTACCTGTTGTGATAGAGCCCATTGAGGCACAAAATATTGATCCACCCATTGTGGCAGAAAGAAACATTGACCTACCATTGGGCTATTCCATTTAATACCGTATCCCCCCCCGCCATCGAGGACCCTGGAATTCTTCAGGGGTAAGGGGCCATTTTGCCTTGGAATTCTTCAGGGGTGCGACTATTTAGGCTTGGAATTCTTCAGAGGTTGAGTAAAAAAATTGCATTCTTCAGGGGGTTGCAGTCAAATTCTTCAGGGGATAATAGCTGTAAGACAGGAATTCTTCAGGGGTAGGTGTTGTAAATAGAAAATTCCTCAGGTGGGCTGTTGAAAGTCAGGAATTCGTCAGGTTTATAGAAAAAACCCTGTCCTCGATAGGGGGGGGGGTACAGATTTTAAATGGAATAGCTCATTGTGATAGAGCCTGTTGAGGCACAAAATAGAACTGATCTGCCCATTGTGGTGGAGCCCGTTGAGGCACAAAATATTATTGATCTGCCCATTGTGGCAGAGCCAGTTGTGGCACAAAGTAACATTGACCACCTGTTGAGGCAGAAAATGAAAACCAAATTTGGTTGATAAATTATGGTATATTTACTTGAAAAAAATGGTTGTTACAACTTGTTACAAACTTACAAAATAATATGGATATATTACATCATCTGTAATGTGATGGAATCTGCGATATAAAGAATTAAATATTTCCAACATATGTCATGTGGATCCCTGCTCACAGTTGTTGTGGAGAGATATACTATTATGTTGATTTGCTGTATAATCATATATTTTGACAATGCACTGGACAGTCCAGATGAACACTGATGGAAGCTAAATGCTAAATAAATATGAAATATCTACAGATTGTAAACAAAGACTGTTGTGACATGTTTGTTTAGCACATGGCAAGTGCAGTATCAATATCTTAGGAACACAGACAACATGCAAACTATTATTGTACCACAAAGATAGTAAAAGACATTGTCTCTACTCTTCCAAGATGCAATTGACAGCTGCAAGATGCAATTGACAGCTTTGAAGTAAAGAATGATTTCTAATAACAGGAATAATGTTGGTACCAAGAATTCCATTGACAATAGTCTGAACACTCTGATATGTGGCTTTGAAAACCACTTGTGTAATCTCATCGTTTGGACAAGAAAATAAATCTATACATACAGTGTGCCATTAGCAATATAAATACGTTCAATATTACTAATTGGTCGAGGAATTTTGCATGCAGTTTGGGCGTCAAGGCAGCACTTTCCTTGCGATAGTAACTCCTAGTTTAAAAAAAACACTTTTATATATCCAAATGTATATTTAAGCTACATTAGTTACCTTCACCACATGGGATTTTGCTCGTTCTTCATCAGCATTTGATGTCTCGCTGAACTTCAGATGGTCTTTTAGAACAGTTGCAGTCAATGGAACTTCCGTGTACACAAATTTGGACTGAAAGTTTTGTGGGAATTTTCTAACTGCATCCAGCACATTCAGCAACTTCAATCCTTGCATCAGTTGGTTAATAGCCGATTCTCTTTTCCAGATTATTTCATATAGCAATAAAGTTGCAACAATATGCTCCTTGTTGCTATAGATGACGTCGCCAGTCCACCCTATTAGAATAGTATATAAAATGTTACCTACATGCCTTGTATGTATCTAGAGAGCAATAGATGAATAATAGAACGATGCTACCGGGGCACGTGCTTTTAAAAATTCAACTGAATAGCCTATGTAGCTAGCTCCATTTTAAGATGGCAACTTATATACCCTTTCACTTCATCGTTCGGAACAGGATTACTGTACAATACAGTAACAACTCGCATGCGGAACCACTGCATTAATTAATGACATTAAACAAGGAACAGGTTTTTGACTAGATTAGGATTCAGTGCAGAACAACTGAACCAGCTTGACATGATTTCTCACTAAAATAAGTACCTGTTACAAAAGAACCACTTCAGCCTGACATAAAAAGCAGTGGTTATTTTAAGTGGTGATTTAATGGGGGTAATAGAACGACTAGGAGTAAAAAAATCGACCGACCGCGGAGCGGGAGGTTGATTTGTTAATCACGAGTATGATTTGACCATTAATAGCACGACTTGAAGTCGTTCTATTACCCATTAATTATATGCCTTCTGTAATCAGGTCATGTCCTTGGTTGTCTTTGTTTTTCATGGCAAATACTTCATGGTAGCCCAACGTTTGGGTTCTAGACCTTAGGCCTCTAAATATGGCCTGCAAAAAATGTAAATTTACGGTGGCCATTTTCTTAAAATGTGTATACGGAGGAGTATTTTTAATAATGTTATGAGGGAGTTCATACAATTATATATGTTAGTAAACAGCGGGAGTTATTGATAAAGAATGAGAAGAACCACAAATGTGAGTAATTTAATGCTCTGTCTTTATTTTATAGCGTGTTTATAAACACGTTACTACAATAGTACTGACAGTGCTGTCTGGCATTCATGTTTCTTATCAAGTTTTCTTACTTCAAATTAAAAGTTCTACATACTACAATAATTCTGTATTTTTATAAAATCCTCCATTTTTAATATTTTTTTGAAAATCCCTCTAAAATTACACTTTGCATGCAGGGCTGTGATTGGTCAATCCTGTCAACTAACCTTATTTTGATTGGTTGAGACAGGAGTGCAATTACAGCCCTCAAGAGTGTGATTAATGATTAATCGCACTTTTGTGAACCAATAGAATTGCAGCATTTGGCCCTGATTACAGAAGGTATATAATTAAGTGCATAATACAACCTGCATTAAAAATGTGGTCCAAGACATCTGGTCGAGTAGCAAATTGCCTGAAGTTCTCTTCGTAATCAAGAGAAATCTGAAAATGTGAAGCAATATTTGAAAGATAATACTTCAAATTTTCTATTCACATTCTTTATAGCATATGACGTGTATCGTACCATGGATATATTAATGATCGTACTTTGTACTTGCTTACCGGTCAAAACGTCCCCAAATTAACCAAATTAAAACGTCCCCAAGTCAAAACTTTAATTGATTTGGACACAGGGGATATTTTGACCAGCGGAAGCGGGGACGTTTTAACTTGGGGACGTTTTGACCGGACACCTTGTACGCTTCGAATAGATGTAAAGAATTAAAGTACAAACCTCTTCAATTAAGTCCCTTGTGTCTTTATTGGGCACCATTTCTAATTTACAAAACACGAGGCAAGTCTCTGCATTCTGAGTCACTATATACTCAAACAATGGCCTGGCCAAATAATGGAATCCTGCAAATAGTAAACATGAAAAAAATATTAGTCCTAAACAACTGCGTGAAGCATATTGTGCAGTAACAGTATCGCAGCTTGTTCATGGGTCCATTCCTTGCCCAAAAAGGGTATACTTCTAATGTTACGCTGCGGCATGTGCTTCAAAGCATACAAATAGTGTGCGCTGCTGAACACGTACTGGATGTTGCTGCGTCTTCCAAGGAATTAGACAATATTTCGTCAATGGCAAAATCAATTGTCAGATTGCTTCTCAATATCTCTTCCAGATTCTCGGACGATGCCTGTGGAAACATTGCTTGCATTGTCCGAAGATCAGAGCTGTTGCTCGTACCCATGATATTATCCTATAAAATGATAGACGCATAATTTTACTCATAATAGTCAACATTTCTATACAAAAACTATACATACAAATTTTATTTCCAGTTCTACTGAAATATAGAGCAATCATTTCTTGGTTCAGTGTGTGTGGCATGACATTTCAAAAACTTTTCCATATTCATTTCCACTATTGACAAACTCTTCCTTTTTTTATACAAACATGAAGCCATTAATACCATCTCATGAGTTGATTGTGGTTGGCTTTGCTCTGTGGAAACCACATTTACAGGATCTTGCTCAATCTCCTCGTGAATTTCTTGAACTTCTGTTTCCGAGTCTTCAACCCCACTATCCTGTTTTACGAAGCAATACTGCAATTAGTACAGCACAGAGTCAGAAACAACAACGGACGATGAATATCTTGAACATTTGTAACAATATTTTGACTGTGTATCAATATCACATGCATAACAAACGATTATTACGTACTAGTAATGCAATCGGTGATGGCAGTGGTGTGTTTGCCATGACGTACAAACTTCCTTGTCCTGCCAAAGATGCTACTTCTGACCCATTCCACGAGAAGCTACTGCTTACAGAAGGCTGTTTTAATTTTTTCATCCCAGTCATCACACACAAATAGTCGTAGTCTAGCAGTTGGTTAGTACTTATTACCATTTGCAAGCGACCGTTCGGCACAAACTTTTTCACGCGTTGTTTTACGCTTCAAACGTGCACGTTGGGCGCGCCAAACATACACACTGAAACGTATCAACTAATTAGTTTAGACTGTGAGTTGACAACGTTTGACAAGTCACGCCCACATGTTTAACAAACGTAAGCGCACATTTAGAGCAAGATTTCTAACGTACTTGTGTTAGTTGTGTAGCCTTTACAATATGAATGTGAACAAATTTGGTAGATCCTACATCCTAGGTAAATCACTTGACAGTGATTTAAGGCGTCTAATTATTGATGAATGCCTAAAGTCTGGTGGAGATGCAACTGTTGGTTACTTGCCTGTTACTTATGTGTCTATAGCTAGTCGCTTCAATATCTCTGCGAATACAGTTTCTAAAATATGGAAGAATTTTTGCTACCAAGGACGAAAGATTGATCCATCACCAAAAGGCGGAGATCGTTCAAGCAAGTTCTCCGAAGGGGATCTCGAACTTCTTGAGGTTCTTAAGAAATCCCATGGCACGATACAACTCAATGAATTATATTCTATACTTGAGGAATTTGGTGATTGTGGTGGAGTTTCTTTGTCTTCTATTTCTCGAGCAATAAAATCCAGACTTCTGTCCGGAAAACGGTATACTCGAAAGCGTATCACCAGCGTTGCTTTTGAGCGCTTTACTGATGAAAATACGATGTATACTCAGCTTTTCATTAACTACCTGTCTTCGAAAGATCCGAGAAGAATTAAGTTCTTCGATGAGGCTGGGGTTAAGACACCAGACGTCGGTACACGTTTATATGGAAATGCACCGTCCGGGGAACGCTGCGTGGAAATTGTCCGAAAAAGAGAAGCTCCAAATTTTACTTTAAACTTACTCATTTCAGTCAATGGACCTGAATATTACAACATTCTGGACGGCCCAACTGACACTGTTAGGTTCTGGGATTTCTTCTGGGAGGCTTCTCAAGCAGCACATGAGATAACTCGACGTCCTGCTCTCGAAGTAGGGGATATCGTCGTGATGGACAATTTAGCTGTCCACCACTACGAGGGCGGGCAAATTCTAGAAGAAGTGTTCGCTGAGATGGGTATCGAGCTATTGTTTACCCCAACATACTCTCCCGATCTC
The DNA here is from genome assembly GCA_016169945.1 of Trachythela sp. YZ-2020. Lineage (NCBI taxonomy): Eukaryota > Metazoa > Cnidaria > Anthozoa > Malacalcyonacea > Clavulariidae > Trachythela > Trachythela sp. YZ-2020. Next base: position 1,607,738 of record JADLSH010000166.1, on the reverse strand, counting down.
AATCCTATTGAGCTTTGTTTTAATAAAATAAAAACAGAACTTAACGGACATTTTTCGCCCGATGTTCATCATAATCTAAAATTAGCTGTTGTAGAAGCCGTCGAAAGAATATCAGCGTTGGATACGAGGAGGTTTTATCATCATACAGCGTATCTTTTTCCTGCTGTTGGGTGATGCTTACATTAATATATTGAAGAAACATTTACCCAAAATACATGTATATAACGTTCTGTACATTGATGTAACAGAATAGTCCATATATATTGCTTTTGCAAATGTAAATATTATATATACTGTAAAGTATTGACATTGTGTACATTGTAAATATTACAGTTGATTTCACAAAACTTTGAAAACTGTAATTAAATTCTTCCATTATAAACTGTCACAAAATTTGAGAAATTTTTTGGGAAACGAGTAATTTTTCCAAGGTCAGCTATATAATGTCGGGTATCAAGGTCACGTTTACATGCGACTGACAGTAAACCTGACAATATTTGTCATTACACTGATAACAAATTGATAACAAAATAAACTTTGTTCAAATTTATAGTTCGAACTTGATCTATAATTTGATCTAAAACTACACAGGTTAAACAATGATCTTCGCAAAGCAAAGCAAAGCAAAGCAAAGCAAAGCAAAGCAAAGCAAAGCAAAGCAAAGCAAAGCAAACTTCTCTGACTATGGTACGTTTTGTTTACATTTTAATAATATATAGTAACTCAAGCAAATGAAGCAATTAAATCTAGCATTCTTAAGTCTTAATCAGTGCATATTCTGAATATTTCTCACGATTTTCCCAAAATATAACAATGTATTAAAAATGTCTTTAAAAATAAAATACTGACCTCATTCGACTGTCTTCGGTTTGCTGTTGATGTTGAAGAACCATCGCCGCCTCCAGTGCTAGTCTCCCCAATGTTATCTTCTGAAATTGTTTCAAGCAGATGTACAATTCGATTCAGCACGTTTACGCTTGTGGTGAAGAACTTGACGTTGTCGTTGAATTATTCATATTCGAACAATGCAAGATTGGAAAGACAGTAAAATCGCGAATCGGTTCGATTTGGCTTGAAAGTGTGTCTTAGTCACCCCCCGGAACATAGAGAGTGGTACGGAGACCTCTTCCGGTTTGGTCAGCTCTCTTTATTTTACAATTGGCGCGCGCCATATTTATTTTACATTTGGCTCGGTAAATAATCCATGGATTATTTATAAACAATCCATAGATGGTTTATAAACAATCCACGGATTGTTTAATAAGACCTTAAACAATCTAGGGATTATTTATATATAATCTAGGGATTGTTTATAAACAATCTATGGATTATTTATAAACCATCTATGGATTATTTAATGTTGCAGTAAACAATCCCTAGATTGTTTATAAATAATCTATGGATTATTTAATGTCGCAGTAAACAATCCCTGAATTGTTTGTAAATAATCCGTAGATTATTTACAAATAATACAGGGATTGTTTGCAAATAATTTATTATATAACTAAATAATGCAAAACTTGACATATTTTTGCATAAAACATTTTTTTTACATTTGGCGCCCCATAATTCTTTACCTTTTCAAACACTCGATGATTTAGACTATGAATTTACTGTCGCAAACGGAAACAATATCAGTGAAGACGAAATGGATAGACTAAGGCATTTGAAATTCAACCCTTTCGACACGAGTAATAATATAGCGCTATCTGAAAACAACACAAATCTCGATAAATCATCAAAAATAAACTGTGAATATTACCTACCAAATGATTTTAAGGAACAAATAAATAAAGAAAATCTAAATAATAATTTTTCAATAATGCACTTAAATATTATAAGCATAATTAATAAATTTGACTCCTTCAAACAATTAATACATTCAAAAAAATAAACCGTTCCAGATAATAGGTTTAACAGAAACTTGGCTAAATGAAACTAATGAAGACCTTTTCAAATTAGAAAATTATGATTTTGTAAATGTGAACAGATCAATAAAAACTGGAGGAGGAGGAGGTATTTACATCGCAAATGAATTAAAATATAAAATACGCACTGATTTAAACACAAGCGTTGAAAATATAATTGAAACAGTCTTTATTGAAATTATAACAGCTGTAGGTAAAAATTTATAGTAGGTGTAATTTATAGGCCACCAAATAATAAAATTGACTCATTTGAAACTGAAATGAACCAAATACTAGGATAAATAGACAAAGAAAATAAATTATGCTATCTCATGGGAGATTTCAATATTGATCTATTAAAATCAGAATCTTGTGATTATGCTATCAGATTTCTTGAACAACTGTTCACGTCATCATATATTCCACTTGTGCTAAGACCAACAAGGATCACACAGCATACGGCTACTCTAATTGACAATATTTTTACTAATGACATAGAAACAATAGAATCAAGCACAAATGGGTTAATTTTTTGCGATATCTCTGATCATTTACCAATATTTCATATACGAAATTCAAATACATACCATGAAAAAACTTTAAAAACTGAATTTACCTGTAAAAGGATTATCAATGACGCAAATATCCAATCATTTACTAACACAATTAAAAATAGGTACGCTAAGCGTACATGTATCTGCTCATGGTGATCCCGCTGTTGTCATGAAGGAATAATATACTACAATTCTATTTGGCCCTAAATTGTATAAGTTAAACATATTTTGTACAAAAACATACACTTCATTCAACCAGTAACTTGTAAAGAATAAGAGATTGATATTTAACCCATTAATTGCCAGTAGCCTACCACTCACAAGTAAAACCGTCTGGCATTAGACAGAGTAAAATACTAATAAAAGTAGGGTGCATCTGGGCTTGCCAGCTAATGGGTTAAAAGAATATATTTTTATAAATATCACAAAAATATATATCATACACAGTAGAACAAGGTTTTCATATTAATTGATAAATGGGGTTCACAATTTACAGACGTATCACTACGCCAGACAGTTTAGTACATATGACAAATAAAATGGCTGATATAAATTTCACTAGCAGAGACTATTTCCATAACACAACAAAGATTTTATTTAATTTTATGATCTCATTTGCTGAAACATGTTAGGTTCACAATCTTCTCGATAATCCATAATATACTACAATCAGGTATGTGAAAAAATTGTAGATGCATGGATGTTGTCAGAATACCAGGTGTCGCTAAGACATTCTCGCACAGTTTCAAAAGCCTTTTTAAACACATTGATACACAACGTCAACATGTGGTATTCAGGGATGGAGGAACACAAATGAACTATTTATTCCACATGGATGTGTTAGCAAATAGGTCATATTATTGAAGTCTATTCATCAGTAGCAAATGTTAACTATGTTGAAAATCAGGAGTACAATTCGACACATGTCTATAGTCTGTGAATAGAATGTATAAAGTATATATAAACCACAGCATATCAGATCCATACATTGGCTAGAATTGACTAGTCAAAGCTGCAGTGTTCCGTGTTTGTTTGTTCACGCTACAGTACAAATATGAGAGTGATGTGTAAAGTACAGGCAAATGATTGAGTGAAAAGACATTGAATATAAGCGATGTAGTAATTGCTGCCGAGCGAAGCGAGGCGGGCACACTAATCTCGACCCAGTCTCCCATTCGGATGTATTATGTTCGACAGAATCTCGATTTTGTGAGTATTGTGTCGTGATGTTGGCGAGTTTATGACGTAAAATGACGTAACAGTTACAAAATGGCATACACAGGGATTTTACGAAAACAATCCGAGTAGGATCAAATAACTGTGTCGGAACTCGAAAACACCGCATGAGCGATGTAATTTTGTGGTCTCCAAGCAGTAAAGTAGCGTGTCCAAAAGTGAGGTCCAAAAGTGACTAGTGAGTGCATTTTATATGGTCATATATCTAAGTTTTTGTCAAGAAATAAAGCGGTTTACTTAAGGTATGTTGACTAAAATGGTAGATTTTATTTATTTTAAAAGTAATATTTTGGTTTTGTGATGATTTACGCTGTACAAAGAGTCAAATTATTAGTAGATACAGATATTATTAAGTATTTATATTAAATGTATAATTTATACATTACGGTAATATAAGACCACAAATTTACTCAAACTCGTTCAAAAATAATGCACCCTTTAGTTTATATTGCACTTGCTTTATTATAAAATGGGTATTCTCATTGAGCATGCTAACAGATGCTGTAATTTACAATTTAAACTAAGGCGATGTTTCATGATGTGGACACTGAACCGTATTATGTTTTGTAATTATTACATGGTAAAAGTCTTAAGGAATGATCTTAAGATAACCATTTTAAATACAATGTTCAAAATCATGGGAGGATTGAACTGGATTGTAAATTGCATACATTTAAAAATAAATCTTTGAAGTTTACCTTATCACAACCCACACACCCGATAACCTATATATACAGAACTTACGGTTACAGCTCAGCAACTGGCCTCTGCAGCTCAGTTGGTTAGAGCACTGCACCGGAATCACAAGGCTGTGGGTTCAATTCCTGGTTAGGTCTTAAATTGTGTATATATCTACTCACTTGGATTATCCACCAAACCCAGTATATTAAATGTTAGGTGAATATTCTTTGGGATTTTAAATTCAGGCAAATAAATTAAACGTCTTTTTCTTTTTTTCCATGTTAGACACTGAACGAAGTGAAGAATCTATTGGTAGTCAATGTTCAACATATATCAGTCTTTCTAATATGATCAGATATTCATATCCAACGATTGGATATTTCAATTACAAAATCAAATTAAACGAGTGTGTGGTCCTCGTTAAACAAAACAAAACGAGTGTGTGGTCCTCGTAAACAAACTAAGCAAGCCATTGTGTTTGCTAAAACTAACCAAACAAAGCCATTGTGCTTGTAGCATACTCTTTTTGCCAGCAAATGCAAAATGTATTGAAACTGGAAGTGAAATGATTATATTAGTTACTCAAATGCCATGCAACAATGTGTATGTCCAACTGTTATTGAGATTGGCCAATGATGTTGAGGAAAATCCAGGACCAACAATATTTCATGTTGTTGACCCAACAAAAACAATATGTGCCAATTTAAGCCAAGGTGATACAATGACATTTGGGCAAAATGCTGGTAAACAATGTGTAGCAATGTCCTTGACTGCCATAATACATAATTATATAACAAATGTTAATTGTTGGGACTCTTCACTTTTGAATAACATACTGTGTTGGAGATAATCTTTATACTTTTATTAGCAGATCAATTAATAAAAGCTATTTGCTTAACTGATGTGCCAGAAATGGTTTCAATTTTTGATAGCACATATCATTTAGAATACAGTGACCCATTAGCTGGGGATTTATTTATGGAAACTACCAATGATCCTTACTACACTTTGGAAGATGCTCTTAGTAGTCTGTTTTCTGATTTACAACTGAATTATCAACATTGTCGACTATGCCAATATTTATGATAAGTGATAGATTAATAGTTTTTATAGTGTAACATTTAAATATAAGGAAACAATTTCAGAATTATATTGTATGCTACAACTTGCAGAACTTATATTGTCCCTTTTAATGACTTTTATACAATCTAGGGTGTATAATAAAAAAGTGAACCTTTGAAATTGAATAGACCACAATAGGTTGTTTCAAAGGAAAGCCCAATTTCAAACATTGTGTTACTCATGAAAATTGAGAACGCCCGCCCTCCCTGAAACCTGTGTTTGAGATGTCAAGTTTATTTGCTCGATTCAAAAAACTCGTTTTCTCAAGGCAGCACTTCACTTGCGATAGTAACTTCTAGTTTAGAGGAGAATTTGCCTATGGATATGATTTCTATTATGAAATTATAAGTATGTGATTGTGACACCGTCTGCAATAAATGTCATGCCAAAAGGAGTATTGTACAGTCTTATCTTTTACCGTCTTAACTATTAAATACTATAAACAAGACTATATTTGTAAACAATATTTTATTTAAAGAAATGTGACCACTATAAAATGTGGAATTGCTAAATCGGAAATTTAAATGTGGGATTAGCTAGTATTCATGGTAGTCAAATATACTTTAGTATTGAAAACTTAATATGTGCATAAACAAGATGCTATATTTTACAATTTACGCGTCAATGTTATGTAATATGTTGTAGTATTTCTTACCTTGATGTTCGTCCTTCGATAGTTCGACTGTTCACTGTTTCACTGTTTAGTTTTCCATCAGAAATAGAACCACTAAATTTTGAAGCATTCTTTCCGGTTTATCCATAGGTCTATCTTCGTATTTCCACGTTTTTATATGAATACTAGAAATACATGCTTGCAGTAACCCCTCGCCCCAGCTGAACATTGCCAGACATTTACATTCCAAAACATTACTATTGCTAATCTTTTTTATCAAAAAATCTGCCATGCAATGGTTGTAGGCGAGTCAGATATCTGCGTTCAAAACAAATTTTTGGCTTAGAAAACAGAATTGGATCCTTGGCTCACACCCCTCTTCACGACGCAATCAAAGGCTATCGCCAAATGAAATGTTTTACTAGACGTAATCACTGTGGCTTCCTTCATTTTAAATGTGCCATTAAAATTTTGATCATTACTCTAATAGTTTGGAAAGAAGAGTGGAAGGAAACAATATTATTTTGGGAAATTTATTTTGAAAGAATAAAAAATGGAAATTTTGTTTCAAGAAGAGGAAGCACAGTAGCCATGGCAACACGATAAAATAAACTTCTTTTCTGGAGTACAAAACAGTTAAACAGGTTACAAAAACTACAAAAATAATTAAAATATTAGTTGTTTTAGCCATACAAATCTGAGATATATGGTGTAGGTATGTTCTTATGCATTCTATAAGCTTCAAATTAATGTTTAAATGCAACCTTCCGTTTACTAAAACGTTGCCAAAAGTTTATAAAACTAAACTGCCTTTTACTTATAAATTAGTTTTTGAAATGAAATCAGTTGAAAATATACAAATTCTCTCGTGTGAAACGATTTCGCTTTCCTTTTAAGTTGGGACTTTTTGATAGCATAAAATATAGGATATTTTAATTGGAAAAAAATGAAAATCTATGTAAATAAAACACTCTTACGGCTATATTAAAATACATCAACAATTTAATATAAGAAACTTGCCATATTTTTTCGACCATCTATCTCTACTTATCCTTTTTTATAAAGTATAAACGATAAATTTGTTCCGCCTGTTTTCCTGAAGTCCCAAAAAGCGATTTATAAGTTATAAAGCAGACTTACTGATATGACTTACTCATGTTTTTTTATAATTCGCTCATTCCACTCCTAACAAAGATTAGTGAGATAACCACCCATCACACCCATGAAACATAGCCGTGCGCCCGCAAAACTTGATGAACTTTGTATTTCCCATTGCTTTCCTTTTTTTTCGGGTGTAAATATCCGAGCGGAATTAGTACCCCGCGCCGGCTCGGGGATAACGACATTTTGTCAATCGCCATGTTGAATTTTAATATCTAGCCTGCGAACAGGCAAAATTGAATGATGTAATGGCCTTGGAGAACATTACGTCATTGCATTGTGCATTGTAAGCCACTTGCTGATTGGCTATCAATTTAAATAAGCTGGTCGCTGAATGGCTATAAGCTAACAGTTAACAGCACTATGGCAATATATCTGCATTCGCAGATACAAAAAAAAATAGGTACGCTAAGCGTACGTGTATCTGGGCATGTGTATTTGCATAGATGTCAATGCACGAGGTCAATATCACTCAATGAGTGGATGAACGTTGATGTTGCTTTTAAAAAACTGTGCATAAAGGGACAAAGGCCTATAGCCCATGGGAGCAATTTTTTAAACAATTGTGAAACCTTAAGATTTTAGTCTTTTATACTTGAGAATAAAGGTTATGTTAGCAGCACTATTTACACACCACATATAAATATTACATACCATGAACTCATTTAGTCCCCTAGTCACAACAGTTTGGGAAAGAAATGCCAAACTGTGCTTATATCTTTATACCAATCAAATATCAAAAGTAAATTTAATATAAGATGACGTTCACAATTGAAATGACAAACAATGACCATGAACTATTGTCGATTTGACCCAAATAGTGTTGAAAATAAATATGGCTTTATTTTAACACTTTTATGAGTGAACTTTGTCGAAATAGAAGCTCGAATAATGCAGGATATTCGTACAATATTTAAAAAGGCACACCACAATCACATATAAATATTACATACCATCAACTCGTTTTGTCCCCCTAGTCACAGCAGTTTGGCAAAGAAATGCCAAACTGTGCTTATATCTTTATACCAATTAAAAATCTCAAAAGTATAAGGTGATGTTGACTATCGAAATGACAATTCGATTTGACGGTTTTGACACAAATAGTGTTGAGAATAAATATGGCATTATTTTAAAACTTTTATGAGTGAACTTTGTCGAAATAGAAGCTCGAATAATGCAGGATATTCGTACAATATTTAAAAAGGCTTACTTACCTTGTTTCCTGATTCAAATGATATTGATATATAGCAGGTCAAGTAAAGTAAATACTTTGTGTAAATTGGCAAATCATTTTCACAGCGTAAAATGCGATCAACCACTTCCAATACTCCCTCGACTCTTGCCATGTTCAAAACAATATACAAAATTAAAATGATCGTTGGTTTGATGCATAATTTTCACAGTCAAATTAAAAATTTTACTCATGTTTACAATTTTCGCCCTTCAGTAGTCCGCCATCTTGAAATAATCAACATCAATCCAGTTATACATCGAGATCAAAGAGTGACAATATAATTACGTCATTTTAAGCTAGCGGTAACTGATTGGTCAAACGATGTGTAAGCTAATCGGTGATTGGCTGATATAATCTATCTGTGATTGGCTAATATATATCGTCGCTGAATGGCTACAAGCTAACAGCTAACATTAACAAGTTGATAGCATTATATCTGCTACGCAGATACAAAAATATATCATGGGAAAATGTACTTTCAAAAAACAACACGACAGAATCCTACAATGAATTTTTTAACTTATTTTCAACAGCCTATGAAAAAAACTTCCCATTAACAATATTGACAAAAATCGAAGTCCATGGATGACAAGAAGTATCGCAAAATCAGTTACAAAAAAGAACAAGTTATATAAAAAATACCTACATTACCCTATCTTAAAAAACGAAAAAACATACAAACAGTATAAAAATAAATTAAATCATGTAATAAAATGATACAAAGGTATTATGGAATACATTAAATTAAATTATGAATCAAAATAAGACAAGTAGGATGTTACCAAAAGAATTTAAGGGAAACATCCCTGGAGAAAAAATAATTGATCCAAACACAATAGCAAATAGATTTAATGACTATTTTGTAAATATTGGCCCAGGACTAGCAAAAAAACTACCGAATAGCAAAACAACCTTTGATAAATACCTTTCTAACAGCTGTAAAAATAGCTTCTTTATTAGACCAATTACAAAATATGAATTAGAAAATGAGATAAACAATTCGATTTCCAAAAAATGCCCTGGGTATGATGGTATACGTTCACAAGTTATTAAGACAATAGACAAATTTAGCGATATAATCAAAACTAGTCACGTAACTTGAAATGGGTATAAATTAGTACAAAAACAATGGCTGCCTGTTGGGAGGAAATGACAATGTAAACATATATATATCATACACATGATGTAAACTGCTACAATTACTCCATATATACTTGTATTTATAATGTAAGGCTTAACAGTGTATATACATGTCAACCACTGAATTTAAAAGAGAAAATATATTTTAGAGAAAATATATTTCTCAACATCTTCAGCACTCTTTTTGTTGGGAGTTAGTTGTTCTATGTTCCACTTTCCAACAAAATCACATTGGAGCAAAAAAGTATTAAGCCATTAACTGGTAGTACTCTACAACTAAGGGCCTGTTCATATGATCCCACTTACTGAGACGTCTCGCCTACCTACGATCTCGCCTCCTAGTACTCTTACTATAAAAATTTACATCGTGTTCATCTGAGAAAGCGGGCTGGCTGGCTTGGCGAGATCTCGCTTCTTTGAGCCGAGACCATAGGTAGGCAGGATGAAAAATATTCCATATGAACACGCCAGCCAACCTACCGAGATTAAATAGAGAAACCCAATTTTCGATTTTGCCGCTTAATTTGACAATTTTTATGTAGTTTTAAGTTTGTTTTACAATCAAGCATGAAATATGTTGCTAACCCAATGCTTTTTATTGCAAAAAAATAAAAATCAACAACAAAATCGTTAAAATATTTGTGTTGCGTGCATGAAATGTACATGTTTTGCAACGCTAATTATAGAACAACATCGTAATTTCATCTCGGCAAGCGGGATCATATGAACAGGCCCTAATAGTAAAATCGTTAAACAGAGTAAAATACTGAAAGTAGGGCGCATCTGGATGCATTACCAGCTAATGGAATGGGTTAATGATTATGGATACTTACTCATCAAAGCTCCAATCTCGAGATGACCATCTGTTACAACCTCCTTAATGCACATTGCTGATGTGAGCAACTGGTCCATCCCCCTCTCATAACCAATTCTTTCCATGTTGTTGCTTTTTCCTGCAGCTTCCCTCACATCAACAATATTCATCTGAAGGATAGCATGGTCATTCATATCTGCCAGACTGTAAGTGGAATACTGAGCAGAATGACCAGGTGAGTCATTCCTTGCATCGCCACTTAGGATGATGTCCTTACCAACTCGTTCATCCCAGAGCTCCTTCTCGTGCAGCTCCCAGAAATCATTAACAGTAGGTGCAATGTACAAACTCTGGTACTGGTAAAACAGTGTTTGAGAAAAATACTGTATATTACAGAATTTGAACATCATCCCTACTTATGTGTATGAATTTCCACAAAAAAAACAGCAAAGAAGAAGCCAAAGTTAGATTGCCAGCTCTGACTTGTTTGCAAGTTGGTTGAGCTGCCCACCTACCACCAAAATGACCAGCATTACATCTCCAGGATACAACAAGACAAGTCCCAACATATGTCTTGCGATATTCTAGTACACGACCACATCCTTGTTTACTACAGGTATTACCATGAACATCTGTTAGCAACGACATTAGAACATCTGTAAAGACAATGCACTTCTCCATCTTTATTGCTTCTTCTGGTGTAACTTCGAGTACTTTAGATGTACCAGCAGATGTTTCCTGTGAAGTTGCTCCTTCCTCATGTTCAGCTTCCAGCTCTTCTCCATCATGTCCGTCTATAGTGGTGTTGTACACCTCTTGCTCCACAGATGCGATGTGAGATGTCCTGTAAATAGAGTGGCTGATATGATTATGGCAAAATATATTTATAAAAATGTAGACAATGTGCTGCCAAGCTTTAGAAATAACAAGATTCTATGACCAATAATGACAACATTTGTCTTTATTTGCATGCTTTCACCTGTCAAATCATTTGAGGCTACAGCTCAGATCGATAGTCAAATTCTGGTAACCAATAATATTTTAGTCAGAGAACCTTGTTATAATTGGCAAACCAACTAAATTAATATAAGGCAAAACGAAACGAGGTAAAATACATAAAACACTGTCATAGAATTAAAATAGGTATGATTTTATATGAAAATATATACTATATTTTGACCCCAAACATTTACATAGGCACAGAATTATCAAACACAACTTTCAGTTATTCCTTCAGAATTTATAAAGTTACTTACTCTGGGTTATCGTCTATTGGAAAGAACACGTTTTCTGGCATGACTGTATCATCATCATCATCATCATCTGACTCCTCTTTGCTGGCGGTCAATGTCGTGAAGGCATCGTCCAACCGATCGGATCTACATAAACACACACAAGATGACAAATAATAATACATATTAAAAATTCAAATTTTGTAAGCAAATAATGTAAATTAGATGTGTTTATGCCGCACAAACCTGAGAGATCTCAGAAACAATGGAGAACTGTTTTGACCAGAGATTAATCTTTGTCGGCTTGATCTTGACATATTCGACGGCTCTGGTGTCGAGGGTATCACTGCATAAAATAACATTATAGGGTATATTAAATTGTATATTTAGGACATAGGAAATACTGTAAGCACATTGTTACTGACCCGGCGAAGGGAGATTCGGCTGATTTGCTCTGCTGTGGCTACTGGTAGTGGTTGGGCCAGCTGGTGTCGAAGTCATAACTAGAGAAATTATAGCAGTGACATAAATAATAAGTCTGTGATATTATTTATAAACAATTACTAGTATGATGACTCTCTGTTTAAAATAAGAATTAAAAAAAATCGAATAACTTCAATTTAGTTACCTGGATCACACATTGTGCGGCTTCTTGTCTGAGGGGTTGATTGTTCAGACAATGGCCACATTGTGCTTGCCGTTTGTGTCTCCGCGTTGCTAAAAACATCACCAAATATGTATTAGAGACAACCCATAATAAGCAGATAATCATAAAAGGTCAAAGGTCTAGTTATATCATTGTTTTGCTTACCATAATGTACTTCTCGCAATGTAATTATCAAGCAGAAACTCTGCGACTTCCTTGTCTGATTTCAGGCCGTGTTCCGTTTTAAATGCTCTCCACCTCTCCAAAGCATCAAATAAGGACACTTTAGAGCTATCTCTTTTCTTATCGTAGTCTTTTCGAGCCGCAGACCTGGTGCGACTTCTTGTATTTGACGGATTTACATTCGAACTTGATGCGCTTGATTCAGCCATCGCTCCTTCTTGTTCGACTGCAAATATAAACAACGTGGCCGCGCGTGAAGATGTTCATTAAGCCTGGGGTGTGAAATATGAGTAGCCTACTCATTGCATTTTCATAACAAACCGCTTGCACATGCGCAGAACGGACTGTAACCCCTCTTTAAATACAACCAAGTTAAGTCAAAAGAAATGGTAATTAGAAGTGGCGTCCCGCAGGGGTTAATTCTTGGACCAATTCTATTTCTGCTCTATATAAATGATATTGAAAATTGCAGTAAATTAGCTTCTTTTATATTATTTGCAGATGACACTAATATATTTTACAGTAATAAGTGTCTAGAGACACTCAATAACACTATACAAAGAGAAATTTATAAAGTTGCTGAATGGTTAAATGTAAATAAATTAACTCTAAACACTACTAAAACAAAAGTAATTTTATTCAGATCTTCAAATAAAAAACCGAAACAAACCATAAAAATTAGTATAAATGGCAAAGATATTGAACAAGTACAACCTTCCTTGGCATTATCATAGACGAATGTTTGACCTGGAAAGAACATATAACTAAGGTAACTAAGAAAATAATTAGAGCTGCTGCAGGTATAATAGCTAAAGTACAACATTTCATAAACCGAAATGCCTTAAAACTAATATATTATGCGTTAGTCTATCCATACTTGATATATGGCAACCTATCATGGGGTAATACTTACAAAAGTCGAATACAAAAATTGTACGCCTAATGACATTCAAATCTTATTTAGAACATAGTGAGCCAATTTTCAAATAATTAAATATCCTAGACATCTTCAAAATAAATGACTATTTAACTGCCTTATTTATGTTTCGATACCACCACCTTGGTAATTTACCAGATTTTTTTAAAAATTACTTTCTAAAAAACAACCAAATTCATGAATATAACACGAGAAATGCATCAAAACTTCACAAATGTTACAATAGGACAAATTATGTAGAACACACTCTCTCAAATAAAGGAGTTGATGTATGGAATTCGTTAGAAACAAAACTTAATGGGATAAACTCCTATAACATCTTCAAAAAGCAAATTAAGCAACATTTTTTGCTACACACAACTACCAGTTAATATATAAGACAAACCATAAAACACATTATATGTATATGATATATAAAAATTTAAATACATCTACAATACTATAGTATTCACTTGTATAATGAGAACACTCCCACCTTCTTTTTCTTTCTTGTAGGCCTATATATATGTATTCTTGTAAATATTATTCTGGTTTTTCCATATTTATCAATTGACTGTAAATAATTGATTATGTAATCTAACACAATTGAACATAACTAGGGGCCTAAATAAAAAGTCTGCTAAGATTTCTAGTAGGTCTCTAGCCCAAGATTTTTAGAAATTATTGTAATATTTTAGTAAATTTATGTACATGGGGAAAAAAACAATAAAAAAATAAATTTATAATACAGTGACCCATTAGCTGGGGATTTATTTATGGAAACTGCCAATGATCCTTACTACACTTTGGAAGATGCTCTTAGTAGTCTGTTTTCTGATTTACAACTGAATTATCAACATAGTTTGTTGACTATGCCAATATTTATGATAAGTGATAGATTAATAGTTTTTATAGTGCAATATTTAAATATAAGGAAACAATTTCAGAATTATATTGTATGCTACAACTTGCAGAACTTATATTGTCCCTTTTAATGACTTTTATACAGTATAGGGTGTATAATAAAAAAGTGAACTTTTGAAATTGAATAGACTACAATAGGTTGTTTCAAAGGAAAGCCCAATTTCAAACATTGTGTTACTCCTGAAAATTGAGAACGCCGCCCTCCCTGAACCCCATGTTTGCGACGTTATGTCAAGTTTATTCAAAAAATTCGTTTTTTGATTAAAAAAACTCGTTTTCTCAAGGCAGCACTTCACTTGCGATAGTAACTTCTAGTTTTAGTTCGCGTGACATAAAACTGACATTTCAACTCAAATCGGCAGGTAGCGTAATTTTGAAAACAGGTGTAAATTAAATTGGATCACATTCAAATCGCATCACGCCCCCGAAACCTTAGACCGACGTTTGATATATATATATATGGCCAGTCACGCCCGAAACCTTAGACCGACGTTTGTGAAAATATCCGAACATGTTTTCGCTATGACCTATAGGTTTTAACAATTGACAAGGTTTGAAGGTTTACAGACTTTTGTACTTTTTCAAGATGGATAGTAGTGAGAACAAAAGTCCGCATATTAAATATAGCCAGTATTGATATGTGTATTTATCTGCATCTATTTACTGTAAATCGTTTTGAAATCTTGATTGGCGACTCCCAGAGTATCTCCTTCTTGACATTACATAGGCTACCCGTATCAAACAGACCTAACCTTCATTACTATATATTGAAATATTAAACCAAAAAACATTGAGAAGCTCAAAACCAGTGACAGTGTTCAAATCAAGCAGGTGAACAAAACTTGCTTGTATTTTCCACAAACGTTGTCAACTTTATGCCATAAATACTGCAAACGTGGCCGTTTCATTGGATATTATTGACCCTGCGTAATGTAAGGTCACAAACATAGGCTGGCTTATTGCGAGGCTTATTGCATGTTTATTAATAAAAATAATACATCATATTAGTCATACCTTCACTTATAAGTTCCTCAAGAGTATTTGCCACGACAGATTTCCTTTTTCTTCTCGAAATGTTCCAAACCTTGAATAAAGGCATGCTGACGGCCATGCTGACGGTGTGTAGTTGTCACACGTTCAGTATTACAATAAGTTGTATTACTACTGTAAAGGTCAAATCAGTGGTCAAGTTTTTTTGTCTTCACTATGACCATTTTGGCAATTCTATAAACTTTATTATAGAATCTACAAGTTACATCTTATATAGAATACTAAAAATAGTAAATAAACGAAGGAAAACACCTTGGAGACTCAAAATATCAGCCAAAACCAAGGCAATTGTAGGTAGGTAATATTTCAACTTCGATTACGAGTTTTTGTTTACACTGTAATATGCCGTCAATTGTACAGTTAACTGGCTTGAAGTGGCTTCCTTATTTTTCTGTCCAATCACTTGCGCGTTTTATTAAAGTACTAAACTGAATGGAAAGTCCTATTCTGTGGTCAAGGTCCGTTTATACATTTCAAGCTCAGACAAGGTCAAGAAGGCATCAATTAATACAAACAAAATCCCGGTGTCGATAAACTAAAAGTTCAGCCTTTTGTATTGGAAAAGTTTTCTTTTTATATACGGACACGGCGCGTGGAATTTTTCAGTGTTTGTATAAACTGAATTACCCTGTAATTCTGCTTCTCGGCTCAAGGTAAGTTTAATACTGGAATTTTTATTTTTTTTATTTATTCATTTGTCACACACATAAGAGATATACATTTACATAGAATTATAACAATAACAATAACTAGAAACGTTGTGACAGGAGAAGAAAACAGAAACTGAATTCCAATTGATATTCGACCCCTTAACAATTAATGGATATACGAGAACTAAGAAGACAAACGTGCACGAACATAATACAGAGTACAACTTAACATATAGGATACTACTGTACAACAATTTTAGAGTATAATTATCTATGGTGGTATGTAGGTAGACAGTTTGACTTTGTAATAAGAGTGTAGATGGTGCTTGAAGATCTGTAGGGAATGGGTGGCTTTGATGTTCGGTGGCAGATTGTTCCAGAGGATGACAGTGCGTGGGAAATAGGAGTGTTGGAAAAACTCTTGATTATTTGAGACGATTCTGTTATAGTTGTTAGGGTCGAAATTGTGTGTGGAATAGGGGTTAGTTGCAGGTGTAAGGTATTAGTTAAAGGTGACATTAAGAAGGTTGTTTCTGATTTTGTGTAATAGTGTTAGGTCATAAAGTTCATGCCTGTGTTCGCGTGTTGGTATCCACAACGTCTCTACCACACACCCGCTTAATTAGACCAAGGGTTTTATTGGCCTTGGTGCATATGTCTTCAATATGAGAGTAAAATGTGAATGATGAAATGTGACAAGTTTTTAGCTGTAAGTACAATTGCCAATGAAAAACTTCTCACATTTCATCACTTTAAATAATACACTGGCAAATAAAATTTGTCAAAGTAAAAATTGTCAAAACAACTATAATTACTAACTATAATTTTTTTTCTTGCATTGATTTGGAATTATTTTGTGCAATTTAGTGTAAATGAAAACAAACTTGATTAAGTGAAGCGGGTAGCAGGGTATTGTTTTCGTTGTGTTGATTTTACAGCGTAATATTTTGCGAGCAATGACAATGTTGTACTGTTAATTCATTTTATATTATAATATTTTCATCTGAAATCGACTGTAATATTAAAGTCTTGACAATTGCATTTCGGAATCAAACTGAATAGAACAACTTGATTATTACAAACACCGGCCAGGCTAGTTGAAAACATTAGGTTTTACAGTAGTTTTGCAGTGTTTATGTATACAATAACATGTCGAATAGTTTTCGTTCTTAACAAAACTCCATCCATATGCCGTTTCTTGTGCCGTTGTGGGCTAAAAAAATGATAGCGGGGCTTCCTTTAAGGCTTTTTAATTACATGCAAGAACTCACAGCGAGTTTGCGAGTTGGTTTTGCGATGAGTGGAAAAGCCTTTAATAGCCAAGTGGAAAACCTTAGCCAAATGCAAAGTGACCAAAATGACCTAGTTTCTGCAGGTCAAATCTTCCCGAGAGCGCAGGAAATGCCTGGAGGCTAGCCAGCCCGGGTACCCGAGCTAGCTCGCTTTCCCGAGACGAATTTCACCTGTGTTTACATGAGACTGATCAGACGGGCTGGCTCGCCAAAACAAAGCACTCGGGCTAAATTAAATAATATAAACAAATTTTGCAACAAACTTGAAATCATACTTTCGCAAAGAAGTTTTACAGTTATAACTCACAGAAACGATCACAAAGACCTTTTAAGATCGAAATCTGTCAAGAAAATGCCTTTAACAACATTCTATTCGCGTAAACACAGCATTTATTCTCATCCCGGATAGGCAAACCAGTTCGGGTCATTACGTTTATCGGGAAAATTCCAGCCCGGCCTCCTAGAGTTTGTCTAGCCCCCGCAACCAAACCAATCTTCCGCCACGGAAAACCGCCTTCATTGGTTTACGGTATATCGAATTGACAGAAGATACCATCGTCTAGGCCTTTAGGGTGACAGACAATTACAACACATCTTAGGTTTCTGAAATTTCAATCGGGTCAAAAAATGTAAATTAATAAACAAATGGCCAAGGGTTTGTTGTTAAAAACAGTGCCTTTGGATATCCAACATGAGAATACTTGGTTTTGTCTTGAATTAATAATTGTCTTTTGTATCCATAGCATAATGGACGTGCCAATTAGTAACCTGCAAATTCCAGAGTTATCAAAGGCATTAGGCACTGTAGCAGAAGCCCAAGATATTTTGGTAAACTTCCGGCCTGTGGTTCTCCAGGTGCAAATGAATGTCGCTAAACTAGGATCTAGAGGTAAAGACTCGATCTCCAAGTCTCTTCTTCCTCAAGATTTTAATGATTGGACGCCACTGGTATCAACTCCCGATGGCAATTGCCTTTTCAATTCAGTTTCAATTCTGCTGTCGGGTAACGAATCCTTGGCAGGTATCCTTCGTCTGCTGACTGTATCTGAGTTGCTTGCGCACGCAGAGTTTTACGGCAACCATCCTCAACTAGGGGCTGTTTCTAGTACTTCTGGTATTCCTTACCTGCGCTTTGGTCAATTTTTCTCAGCAATGAAAAGGCTGAGGTTGTTTACAATGGAAAGGTTGACCAAGTGCCTCAAGCGATAAAAGTTTTGGCAAAGGAAACTACCAGCCAATTTAACTTCTGTAGTCCTTTTCACGTTCTTGCTTTGTCGTCTGTGATAAACAAACCAATTTACTCAGTATATCCAGACATTGCAACTTATGTTACAATAAAGAAAGCATTACATCGTATGTTCTATATACGTTCTTGCTTTGTCGTCTGTGATAAACAAACCAATTTACTCAGTATATCCAGACATTGCAACTTATGTTACAATAAAGAAAGCATTACATCGTATGTTCTATCCTCGAGAAGAGTTGCTTACTGATGCAAAAAACTCTTACCAGCCTAGTAATTTCCTTCCGATAATGTGGACAAGAACGAACACAGCCACATGATTCCATCGATCCAATAAAAAAGAAACGGAAGTTCACCTCAAAGAGTGGAAAACCAGCTTTCTTTAGATTACCACTATCTCACTCCAATCAAAAAGAAAGTTATTGTAAATTTAAAAAGCGTGTGCAATGTGCAGATGAAACTGCATCCTTTTCGTGTCAAACACCAGTTTTTCCTGTTTAATGAAGTTTAATATGTTGAAATGTATCATAAAATACTTTGGGCAACAGGCAACTTTAGCAAAACAACAAACACAACAGACGCATTTTGTGGCATATATTTTGGGCAAGGAAGTGCTCGAACAGTCTAGAGGCTCTAGCTAACCTAAGTTTTACCTAGAGGAACAGGAGGACCTCTAGGTTGCAGAGGGGATGAGCCAGCTCTGTGCATGTTGTTCAGTGGGTTGAGGCCTGATGGTCTAGAGACCACCATTGGTTATACTGAGACAGTAAGGGCTCTCAAGACCTGACAGAGCATGCAAAAACTGTAGGTTTTTCTAGAGGAACAGGTGGACCTCTAGATAACAGGGGAACAGACGGACCCCCGTTCAGGTCAGTCAGCTCGTTGAAATTGAGTCCTAGTTGGACTGGTGATATATCAAGCCATGAATCAGCTGTAAGCAATGTCCTGTTCTCTTCAAGCGAAGTCTTTTCAACTGAGGCATCTGTCTGTAGAGATGAAGGGAGTTCAAACCTTCTAATAGATCAGCCGCCACAAAGTTATTTGGGGGAGGAAAATCCAGACGTGGTAATACTACCAAGTTCTTCACATGAACATATCCCAGATCAAACACCGACCTCTTTACTAAAGGAATTAACAATAAAAAACTTGAGTGAGCTGTCAACAGTCTCGAATAAACCACAAAGCACAAATAGAAATCTCAGGAAGAACAAAAATACGGAGGACGAGCGTATGCAAAACCACAAGACAACATCGTACGAAAAAAGGGATGTATCTTATAGACCCAATGTACAGCGAAAGAAGCGAAAGTTAACTACCTCAGTACCGGAGGTAGATACAAAAACGTTAAACAAAACTAAAGAAAAGCCTTTTGCACATTTTTCACAAGTTTTTTGCCAAAAGGTTGCAAAGGTGTGGACAATGATCAAAAGACAACAGTTGATGCAACACTGAAGAGAAAAGAACCAGAAGTAAATGCTGTGAAAAGAGAGGAAGTAAAAATCGAAAAAGAGACAGAAAATGTGGCAGGAGGACTGACAAAAATGAAAAAAAGAAAATGGAAAGGAAAAAGACGAAAAGGAAGAGATACTACCTCTCCAGGGACCTAATTTGCAGTGGTATCAGGAAAAAGGTGTTAATGCTGTAACAACTATGGCTAGCGCTAACGAACGGCTAAAGAATAGTGTTTTAGCAGTAGAAGGACAGATGAAGGGACTTGTGCGTGGGCATGCCACGGGGGACACTTGCTCAAAATATAAACACGCTCCTTGAGAAACTCGTCTCAGTGGGATCAGCGAAACAACAACAACATTTAAAGGTCATGATAACACTAGCAAAACATATTTTAGAAAATGGCCTGATAGTACCGACGCAAGAACTTGCTAAAATATATAAAGAGGCAAAAGAACTAAAAGAATGCAATCGCATTGAATCGTCACACTTACTTGACGTGATGTCAAAACATCTGAATGTGGCTCAAATCTATATTGCTGGGAAAGGTTTTATAATCGAAAATCACGGAAAAGAAGTAATGAAGGTACTAGATACCGTTCAAAGCATGGAAAAATGTGATGAAGAAATAATAAGAAAGAAAGTCGAAGAAGCTGTTGGAAATACTTACAACACAATGGAATATTTAGATAGTAAGCGTGACCAGGATACTTTGAAAGCAATTTTAACGAAAATAACAAGCGTAAACTTTATGGCCAATCTTGCAAAAGTACAAGACAAAAGAACCTTGTTACTCAAAATATACAGCTGTTTGAAGATATAAAAACGGGACTAGACGACATTTATACTACTTTAACTGGCGAAGAAAAAAGAAGGAAAAGATATAGAATGCTTCAAAAAATAAAACTGGAAAATCAAAGGCAGGAGAAGGAATCTTAAAAGTGAAGAATTTCCAGATCTATGTGGCATTCTCGAGTTTGCTTTCGGCGAAGGGGATCGCGTGGACAGAGCAGGTGGTGGACTAGAATGCCACCCCAGACTTATTGATACGGTCCTTCATCGTTAATTATAGTATAATTATTAATTATACCCAAAACTATAGAGAGGGAACTTATCAAGCCAAACGCCACCATTTTATTTATTTAAAACATATTTAGACAGGATAACCCCTTCAGTTAAAAATAACTGCTATCAATGGGGGTCCTGGTTACATTAAAAGTATAGATATAGATATAAAGAAACAAATATTACACCTAATCCAATCTAGATAAAATATCTGTCAATATTAATGATTCACACTGTTATAAATTTTTGTTCCCTTGTAAAAAAATGCACGTTTTGTGCATTCAAGCTTGATTTTGTCTAACACCAAATCTCCACAATGTCTCGTATTATAGTCATGAATGTCCTTTCGTTTAATTTTAAAATAATCAGACATATAGTTCGGTACTTCATTATCTAGACATTTTTGTACCGCTTTCCAGACGTGATTTTCTCTTCTCTGATGTAGAGTTTCCCATCCAAGCTTATCAATGATATCATTCGTAGATAGCGAGCCTGAATTGCGATAAACAATTCTACTTGCTCTTCTTTGTAAACGTTCCAACTCATCTTGATTTCCCCGCCTGCACTCATGAAACACAATGTCACAGTAATCCAGCACTGGAAGCACCATAACCTTGTATATACGATTTGCAGACTCGACAGTTAGCAATGGCCTAATTCTTGAAAATAACCCAAGCATTTTAGAAACTTTCTTTTTCACGCACTGTATATGTTCGTTAAACGACAGAGTACTGTCAAGCACAACACCAAGATATTTGAAAGTTTCAGTACGTTTAATAGAATTTCCATCAATTTCCAGACTAACTTCATCACTATTTTGACGCATAAGCCGTTGACGAGTGCCAAAGATAATAAATTCTGTTTTCTTCCCGTTTAATATCAGCTTATTACTATGTAGCCACTGATTCAACGTACATAGATCTAGGTTTAATTTAAGTTCAATTTCTGACAGTTGCGGGGATGTATAATAAATCACAGTGTCATCAGCGTACATCATAACTTGAGAGAATTGGACACTAGATTCTAGGTCATTGATATACAGCATAAATAGTACTGGACCGAGTACACTACCTTGCGGTACCCCACTAAGCACATTCTTGTGAGATGACAATTCATTTCCAATACAGACAACTTGAGTTCTACTCGACAAGTAGCTTTTAAACCATTCCAGTGACTTTTCTTTTATGCCAAACCTACTAAGCTTCGAGATGAGAGCATGGTGTGGGACAGTATCAAATGCCTTTCTTAGATCAATAAACAAGGCTCCGGTCATTTGCCCTGCTTCAGTGTTTCTCCTTATGCTATCAGAGAAAAACGTAACGGCCGTCTGAGTTGAGTGATACTTCCTGAATCCAGATTGAACAGAACTGAGAAGATTATGCTGCGTTAGATATTGTTGTAGTTGCACGTTAACAGCCTTTTCAGCTATCTTAGAAATTACAGGTAAGATGGAAATCGGCCTGTAATTATCCATATCTTCACGACACCCAGATTTATATAAGGGGATAACTTTAGCCTGTTTCCATTCATCCGGGATAGACCCGATACTCAAGGAAAGATTTACAAGATATGTAACGGAATTTGCAATAATAGAAGCACCGTCCTTGAGCATGCAAGATGGTATCTGATCTAGTCCCGTAGCCTTGTTTACTTTTAACTTCATTAGCTGCCTATAAATAAAAGAGTACGAGACAGGATGAAAAACAAATCTACCATCAGTAAAATCATCATCAGAGCCCAAGATGTTATCCATTGGCTGAACGCTCTCAATTAATCGTGACGCAGCTCTTGTGAAAAAACTGTTAAAATTTTCACCAATAGTCGGTTTATCAGTTACCAGGCCCTCGCTCGTCTTCATACAGTCTGGAACAGTTGAATTCCCTTTCTTATTGGGGAAAACCCGCTTTATTGTCTTCCAAAAGGCAGTTGGATTACCAAGGTTGTTGTCAAATTCTTTACGATGAAAACGCCGTTTCTGACTTTTAATCTTATTAGAAACGTAGTTACGTGCCTGCCGATAAGCACTCCAATTAACTTCTGCTAGCCAATCAACTTAGTTTTTCTAGCCTTTCTTAAATGAAAATCTCGTTTATTCATCAGATCTTTTATTTCTTGTGTGAGCCAGGGACTCACACTCTCACTAACTTCTTGCTCACTAACTTCTTGCGACGGGAGCATGTTTATCACATACCTTCGAGAAAATGTCTTTCCATTTTAACCAAGCATCGTTTACATCATCTGTTTCAAAAACACTGTCCCAGTTACAAGCTGCTAGGTCATCACAAAAAGCCGTTGAATTATAACGAGAATAATCCCTACATTCTACAGTTCTTTGTGGTAGTTTGCACGAATTAATTTTTCTTACTGCGACAACCATCTCATGGTCACTTAGGCTAAGGGAAGCAGTGTTAACCGACACAATATTTTGTGGACAGTTAGTAGCGAACAGGTTCAATAGGGTTGAACTCTCTCGACTAATCCTTGTTGCTTGATTGACTAGTTGTTTCAGATTATAGTTCATAAAAATTCCCTTTAATTGCCTTGATTCCTTTGAGACTATTTTTGATCAGAGATTACAATTAAAGTCACCCGTTAAAATTAACTCTTTATTATCTGAACACATTGCATCCAAGACTTCAACAAAAGGGTCCATAAAGTCTGCTTGCGAAGGAGGGCGATAAAATGTTCCAAACAGAATACTCTTTGTTTTGGGTAGCATGATTTCCAATAAAGTACATTCGCCAGGGAAATAACTTTCCAGGTCAAACCTTCGAATAACAGACAACGAATCTCTAACATACACCGCAATACCACCTCCAACGCGATTTACACGATCGTTTCTAAAAATCTTAAAACCAGGCAAGGAAATCTCAGCGTCGAGAATATTACTATTTAGCCATGTCTCAGTAAAAGCAAGAACATGCAAATTTGGACAGTGGGCTGACAGAATATTTAATTTGTCAAGCTTGCCACGTAAACTTCGGATGTTTTGATGTATAAATTTCAGGCCCGCACTTTTAAGGACTCAGCTAAACCAGATAACTGTTTTATATCAATCCTTGTAGAATTTTCCTCTCCCTGTACGATTGTTGTAGGACCAGGGTTGCAGAAAATACATCTCTTGCTTGACTCAAATTCGGCATCCACGCACTTGAGATGATATGGCTGAGTGCACACAATGCAGTTAACCAAACCTTGGTTCTTTCTGATAGATTTAAGACATTTGCTACACTGAACGTGTGCTACAGGCCCAGGATTTAGTGCAACATCTCCACCAAGGAGTACCAAATTGGTCAAAAGCACATCGCGTGTAACACGAAGTAATCGCACACCCCAAACGTAGCCATACTCAAATTTCTCTCGCGGCCCTTTTGTCCGCTGTATTGTTGACATCTCAGATAAACTCTTATTAACTAACGATAAGGGTAAGGGAATAAATGCTTGCATATCGCTTCACAAACCTCCACGCACAGGAGTTGAGCAATTCGCTATCAATTTACATTGGTCCATACATAACAGCATATGGAGCATATGGCAGAAAAAATCATTGTCGAAAACACAATATGGTGGAAACGATGATAAGTTTGTATTTAACGATGAAGACAACCTTGTTTGTTTCTCGGGAAGACCGAAGGTCGCAAGTACGAAGATCTCCATGAATAGGTGACCTCTGGCGAGAGGTTGCGACGTTGTGGAACCTCTACGAAGACTTTAAAGGATCATACTGGGAGGACTATCAAGTTATACTAAACGCTTTAGAAGAAGAGGGCGAACGTACTTGTTGAAGTGATAAATATTCCACAATGATTATTAATCCAGATGTTGAACACGAATTCGTGGATAGGAAGAACCTAACGATGCAGCCAATTCCTGACTATGTAAGATGGTTAACAACTGGGGGAGAAATGCATTATATACCTTTGGAAAAACAACAGAAGCTGGACAGCAGGATGATAGATGAAACACCAGGAGCTTTTCTTCCTTCCAGAATACTAGAATTGACATTCAAAGTTTTTCGTCATGGGTTAGAACATGTTTTACCAAGTATCTGTTTCCTAAGTTGGTGCACAGTAGATGATGTCACAAAATTTAACAAAGAGTTCGGAGATAAACTTGATGAAACATTTCGACAAGCCACAGCTGCAAGATTTGTGCAAAAAGAATGGTATTTCTGCAGAAGGAAGAAAACAGGAATGCTTAAGACGACTTACTGAGAAATTGAGTCGGGAACTACCCCTGCTCTAGACAAATATGATGGTATTTTGTCTTCCATTCCTACGTTAGTTACGGAGATTGCAAAGTTTTCAGTATACAGGCTACGCAAAATTTTGAGATTTCATAATATTTTGGATAGCGGGACTAAAGATGAACTAGTTTTAAAAGTTGGAATGTTGAGAGCTGGCAGAAGCTATTTGACCTGTTACAAAGAGTTGGAAGCGATTAAAGATGTCATCAATGCAACAAGGACACTTGTTCAAAAGCAGAAGGAAATATACCTGGAAGATCCCACAATCATTCACAAAAGAAGGAAGTTCTCAACTGCAGAAAAATCGTCAGTTTGTACTTCCAAGCCAAGAGACAATGCCTCCGTAGCCAGAAAAAAAAAAAAGACTGCAGGTTCCAGAGAATATTACATTTGTTCTTCAGCCACTGGAAAGTGAAATTGGTCTCTACAAAGAAAGAAGTAAAGCAGACGAGGATAATTTTATACATGCTGATACCATTTAATTGGAATCAATTCGGACCATTGGTGTTAGAGTATTAGTTCTGTGGAACAAAAAAGATATTGCGGCTTCAGGATGGAATGCAGGTAAGGCATACAAACTTTGTTATTTCACATGTGTGGAGTGTAAAAATATTTCTTGACAGAAAGACAAGTAAAATATATCCATATTCAATTTTAAGCTTGGTGTGCAGGGTCTGTCGCAAGTTACAACAAAGACACAGAAAAGGGCGTCAAATATACATATCCTGTTGAAGAAGAGGTTAATTCCAAGACGATTAAGCTTGCCAAGTCCACCAAAAATAGAATTAAAGATTATCAAGAGATACGTGAAATTGGAGCATTGATAGAAATGAGGTGGGAAAAGCTGACCTTGTTGGTACAGATTGGCAACCTGGTAAGATATTTATCATCAAATCTTTTTGGAAACGATTTTCTGAATCAAATGTTTGCTTTACGGGACATGCATAAAATAGTTAATAAAGTTTTTAATTCTTAATTCTAGGCTAGTACACTGCTGAAGTTCAATCTGTACATTTTGAAGACGATGAAGTAGACTTGGTTTTTGTAGAAGAACCAGAGTGTGTATACAAGATTCCTGTTTTACCAAACTTACTTTCGGGAAATCTTCGTTTAAAACAAAATGTATTTTAATTTATTAAGTTCAAGTTATGCGGAGTCAAATCGAAACGTTGACATCCGCTTCCGGGTATATATAATGATAACTCGAAGTCCATATAATAATAATAATTAAACTAAAACTCATATTGTCTCCATTGTTAGATTGAACACGCGTGTTTTACAGAGAAATTCAAATTCCCAACTTCTTAAACTGCCAAAAAAGCAAATTCCCCAGGTATGCCCGGGTGAAGTTAGCATTTTGATTTGATTCCCGCATTTTTCAACAATAATCATTGCTTAGATCCAAGTCCAACACTTCCAAAGTGACCTGCTAAAATCCATGCATCAGGATGCGATAGATATAATAGGAATCACCCGTGTGGATAGCCAGCATAAAGAAGCACATGAAACTCAAATCTGCCATTTTTGGGGGTGCTGCTTTGTAAATGTGAAAAATCTAAATTAAAATGTAAATTTACCATAGTCATCATACTTGCAACTACACTAGTCTTGTAAAAAGTTGCAATTTGCAGTGCTTACATTCTCTGATCTGGAGGAGGCAGTACTCCAAAAATGGCGGATAAGCCCTGGGTGAGAAAGACTAATTGAATGTATTCCAAGATTTTTCACATAATTGATAAAAAGATTTACACTATTTCTTTTTAAATAGAAACAGTATTGCTATTTAATAATCTTTTTTTAATAATATAGATAAGGAGATATCTAGTCCATTTTTCATATATATAGCAGGTTAATGTTAAAAGATGAACATAAATGATAAATAAAAGGTTGGTTTCCCTACAGAATTAAACCTAAAAACAGGCTTCCACCGATAAACCTTGTCTCTCAGACCATAGATATAGTAGATGTGCTCAGGGACGCTGGAGCGATAGTAGGGCAGGGGGGTCAATGCGAACGTAAGGGCAGTCGAAAAATGTTTTCGCTGCCACGCGATGGGATTTAATTTGATGGGATTTTGATGATTTTCAAATTTCAACTCATTTAATTGTTATTTCTATGTACAAATATAGATCTAAAGAAGTATGGAACGAAAACAATAGCTTTCCATTATGCACTGACCATCCAATTTACAGCTGTATTCTCTCTTCTTTGCCAGTATTATTATTGTTTCATTTATATTATAAGGGCACCTTTACCCCCCTTGCCTCCCTTAGGAAAGGGCAGGAGGGGCAATTCATTTATTGATTCCAGCACTGCACAGTTGCCACAATTTATTAACAATAACAAAATTTGTATTATCATGCTGTTAGAAATTATTTTGTCACAACACTATTTTCAGAATGCGCTTTTCTTCAATATGCCTGTATGATTACAATATTTCCATGCAGGGCTCATGACCTGGTCCTGCCTGGCCTGTGAACAGGCTAGGTCCTGGCCAACAACTATGGAACCAGTTTGCCTATATTTTATGGGAAGCTACGTGATTATGTTTTATGCTGTTGTTGTTGATAAAACATTGAAGAATATTCCAGTAAAGTATTACATGAATTTGCTCTCTGTACAATTGACCCTGCCTGTAAGCCACAAAACTGTATATATAAAATATCCAAATATACATGGTACACTTGTTACCAATGTATATATACCAGCCATCTTGTATATATAACTAGAAGTTACTATCGCAAGTAAAGTGCTGCCTTGATGCCATAGCCTATTACCAAGGGAAGCCAGTTTTTTACTTGAAAACAAATCCTGGGAGACTTGAAAAATAAATCCTAGGATTACAGTAACTAATATTATATGAGTTATGTTGGAACAGACGATATGAGTTGTATAAGATGTAGGCATACATATATTTCTTAAATTATTCTAATTGCTGCCGTAGGCAGCATACTATTTTAGCACCCAGACCTTCGTGGACCAATGTACAGTCCAGACTAGTCCCTAGTCCTCTATACGGCGTTCTATATTTCCGTGACGTCCCCGAATGAAATGCGTGCTAGACGACCAGCACAAAATGTTTTCCAATACGGCGGAGTCGTCAGAATTTGTAAACATGGAGGGATATGCCGAATATCTATTTAAGGATATTATGTCCATACAATATAGATAAAACATGAAGTCAAAGGAATTATAATAATTTATTTCAAGAATGACAAAAATTGAGGGCAACTATTTAGTATATAAACAGATCGTGCTTTTTGGGTGTTTAATACTAAATAGTTGCCCTCAATTTTTGTCATTCTTGAAATAAATTAGCATATCATAGTACATTAGCAATGTTTACAGTATGTTATGTGTACTTGTACAATATGTATGCATATACTTTATAGATACTTTTGTTTCAAAGTGTTTTATTTCATGAGATGTTGAAGGCCTGAAGAGCAAATATTATAGTATAGGTTGGCTTACCTCCCAGACTGAAAAGTTTGGTCTGCACGGGGAACGCATTCCCCACACAGCATTTCTTATCTTGATTTCTGTCTGCGCATTTTGAAGAGTTATGTTAAAATCTGTGCAGATTATGTGCAAATATCAATCCGTTCCCCGCGCATTTTTTAATTTGACAACTTATTAACTGACTGACTGTGGTCAAAGACGAAAAGTTATGTCCTAACTCCTAAGTTTTGTCTGAATACAGCAAACAGAAATGACAGAATGTCAGAAACATTTGTTTTGAATTTTATTTTATAATTATATCTGGAAATTCACACGCATGTGCACCGATTAATTACGTTTTGCTTATATAAAGTACTTCCGGTTTTATCAAAATGGTGAAAATAGAGCCTCGCGAAAATGCGAAATATTGCCACTGATGCCACAAAAAGCAATACTTTACATGCTAAATTGCTGACCTCAATGGCATAGATTTCAGACTGAATCATTGTGACGTTGTTTTGGGATGGAGTTATCGGATAAAGAAAGTAAGTTTTGACATTTGTTTAATAGTATTATTGTTCTCAAACTCATTGAGAATTCATATCACAAATCATTAATAATTCATGTTCACTGTTTAGTATTAATCAGTATTAAAACAGAACACTGATACTGCCATACTGGATGACTGCATTGACTGGTTTCCGTTTTCTGCTATCAGCCTAGAGAAATGAACACAAAAATTTAGTTCATTTGCTGATTTTTTTAAGGTTTGAAATGTGTAACTTGTAAAGGTGCTACTAGTGGAGCTCATAGTTGTAGGATATGTCAGAAACCTTGTCACACAATAGACACTTGTGCCTCGAGAGTCAGTCAAGCGAGGACCAAGAGGAAGGTTTTGGCTCAAAAGTCCTGTGTTTGGGATGTGCAGCAGGTAATGCAGGTAACATTTATTATATTATATTTTCTATATATGCAGTATCATTTTCATAAAAGTTAATATATGAATATCAACTAATAGTCTATAGTAGACTATTAGTGACCAAAAGCATTAAAAGACATCATCAGTGACCAAAAGCATTAAAAGACCAAAAGCTGGGCATGGAAAGACACCATCTGCAATATGTCTTCTTTGCTTCAAACAATATCAGAAGGATTAAAAAAAAGAACTTTAGATTTGCAAGATTTAATAATTCTAGCATGAGTGACCACGTGAAATTTCACACCTGTTCAGCTGACTTTATTAGTATTGAAGACCCAAGAGCAGCAGAAGCAGTGATGGCTATGAAGGAATTTGAAGCTGTAGAAAGCAGGTTAGTGTATCAAATTAATATATTTTGGCATTCTATCATAAATGAACAATTCTAGTTACAGTAGATGTTATTTAGATTATTAGATATAAGTGATATATTAAGTAGTAGAATTTAATTGTGGTGATGTAATCGGGTTGATTGGCTGCACTTTAGGCTATTTAATATAACACTGTACCAGGTTTAATTTTTATAGTATATCACTAAAGTATATCAATTCACTAGAGTAGCAATGAAGATTGATGCAATGAATAGAATTGAAAACAAATTTTATGAAATGAATGTAATTACATTTTTTAATCTATTTTAGAATGATAAATTATTCAAGAACCAAAAAGCCAAAGTTACAACCTGACATTGCGCCAAAAGTTCACTCAGACAGTTCATGCAGTAAGAACCAACGATTGCCATCAGATATCGAGGAGGACAGAGGGATTCCGAACAATGAAACGGAGCAAGTTTTAAAGATGAAATCTTCACTATCTGTGTTAGATTTTGACATGGATGTTGAGAAGAGTTTATTAACTGAGCTAGTTAGAAGTTGTGAAGGTCCTCATCTTGAAGGGAATGCGACTGAAGCCATGCCTGCAGGCAAAAGTGGGCAACAACTTACATTGCAGACAATTACATTGCAGACAGAATAGGCGAAAAGATTGGTGAAAGAATTTCAAAAACTAAAGAAATCCCAGAAAAACATGTAACAAATGCAAATGACAAAGACGAAACTGGAACATCCTTAGCAAGCAATTTGGATGATTTCTTGTCTGAAGAGCCGGATATGGAGATGATTGAAGAGAATGATACATGGGTTTTACGGTGTAAGATCTGTCATGTGTATCCCATGGCGTCATCAGCCCTTAAACACAAGCCTACTGGAGATTCTTTGGCGACAGGGATAATGTCAGCTGCAGAGTATTTAAAGCACTGCCAAGGCAGCTGCGGTGAATGGCGCAGATTAGAGCACAGGATGCTGACACATTTA
This sequence comes from Trachythela sp. YZ-2020, assembly GCA_016169945.1. Taxonomy (NCBI): domain Eukaryota; kingdom Metazoa; phylum Cnidaria; class Anthozoa; order Malacalcyonacea; family Clavulariidae; genus Trachythela; species Trachythela sp. YZ-2020. The sequence goes on along the minus strand of JADLSH010000166.1, from coordinate 1,576,653 downwards.
TCTGGCTCAACAAAGACGCATCAGAACGCCTCAAAGTACGTGAAAGAACAAGCAGCGCTGAAAAATCGGCAGAGAATTGCCATCAGAAATCAGCTCAGAACTGCTATTGGAGCAGTGCAAACCAAGTGTGCAGCGATTCACTACGAAACCAAGATAGCAGAGCTTCACCAGACAGGTGCCGATATAGGAGACTTTGGACACTCAAGAATGCTATTTCCTCAAATGATTGATGTTGCATGTCATTTCATTGATCAAGAGACAAAGGAATACTTGCTTACCAATCTTCCAAATACTGGCCTTCCGCCACATTATTATGTCAGTGCTGATAAATAGACGAATCATCGAGTTTCAAACCAGGTGACAATGGTGTGTCCAGTTATAGAAGGAAAGAAGACAGCGATTCCAATGGGGATGAACCCTGTTTATAGCAAGTCGGATGGAAGTGGTGGCAAAGGAGAGGAGCTGGCAGAAGCAATATTCAAATATCTAAAAAACCACCTTGATGTCGAAGGAGGCAGTTTGCTTCAAATGCAAGGTTAAGTTACCGATGGACAGTACATCAACGTTCCATTTGTCACCAGAATGAATAAACTAATATTTGACGTTCTTTATTCTGCAGGTTTAAGCAAACAAGACCGTTTTACTAGAGAATAAATGGTGGGAATGTCATTGGGACCCAAGTCACTTGCTCGACCTGGTCTTCACCAAGTTTGAAGAGGATAGTTTTGTCAAGCGCGTTCTTTCATTTTCCCACCAAGTCTTTCGCCATGGCAAAATGTATGCCATTGCAAAAGAAACAGCCAAGGAACTAAAGGAACTACCATTCCGAGTAACTAATGTGTATGCACCGCAAAAATTCACGAGCAGCAGTTATCTTAGCCTCAAACGCCTAGAAATCAGTTATGAAGTCTATGTGGAAACATATAATGAAGAAGAAATGCGCTACAAACTTTGTGGGGCTGATTTTGTATTTGATTTGTGTGGTCTTTTAGATTTTCTGTGCCCAATTGTTATCCTCATGCTTAAAGCACAACTTCAGTGGTGTCCAGGTTGGAAATTTCCAGCTTATGTGAAAACAGCCATCGCCCAAATAGAGCTATATTCTTCCGAGGTTCTGAAGCCGAACCCAAGCAAGAAAGCTAGTCCAAGGCTTAACAAGCATGCCAAAGATATTCGTAGAAGCAGATTCAAGTCTGTTGGACTTGAACCAGGGTGGGATCATCGTCGGACGGGAGGCAAATGGTGACTTTAAATGGGTCGCCAGAGATATAGACGATTGCCAGAAAGACCTTAAAAAGCTTGCAGACGGAATCAAGAGAGAATTACAAGATCGGTTCAAGACAGGTTTTCCATTACAGCTAGTAATATTATATAACTTTATATTAATGTCCTTCCGTTTTCAACAGTTCATCTCATCCAATGAACTAAATTTTTGCAACCTTTTTGTTATATGTAGAAATCTAGTTGTCTACTGGCTGCCCAACAGAAATTATACTATATGATATTCGTTTAAGTTTGTGCCAAGAATGTTTCAAACTTATTATATTATTACAGGTTTTCCAACGCTCAAAGAATCCCTCCACAAATGTTTGGACTTTGGCCTACAGTTCAACACACTAGCGTACAACGCAGCATGACGTACCCGTTAATAAGGCAACGTTTGCTCAACTTGGGGCCCAAGAAATGTGTTGCATTTGTGGCACTACTCCCCCACGTGAAAATAAAAATCTGGCACTATGTGAAGAGCTGAGTAGCTCAATCTATTGGCGACTTAAAGGTAGGGAACAGTCGATTCTGCACATGCGTTGTGAGTTTGTTATGAGTAGCCTACTCGTATTACAATCATAACATGTTTCCAGTCCTAAAGCATAATAAACACACACGCGCCCGCCTTATAATCAATATTCATTCGACTGTCGCCATTGGAAGGAGTGATGGCTGATTCTGGGCACATCAAGTTCGGATGTAGATCCTTCAAATATAAGCCATTGTAGCAGATCTGGGGCTAGAAAAGAATACGACAAGAAAAGAGACGCATCTAAAGTGTCATTCAAGAGGTGGCGAGCGTTCAAAGAAGATCACAACCTCAAAACCGATCAGCATGTCGCAGAGTTTCTGCTCGATTATTACGAATTTCGAATTTTCACGAATTTGCCGGAGCTGGAAATTTTCTGCTGGAGATTTTTCCCCGGAGCCAGAGTTTTTTTGGCCGGAGCCGGAGGTGAAAAACCCAGAGTTTGCACAGCACTATCAAGCATGATGTAATTGTAATATGAATATTATTGTTTTAAAATTTCAGGCACATAGATGGTAATCACAAGATGATCCGATGGAGATTTGTAGTTCATGGAGGAATTGATGGATTTTCAAGAGCTATTGTTTATCTTGGCTGTGCTTGTGACAACAGAAGTCAGACAGTATTTCAACTGTTTCTCAATTGCATGTTCACATACAAATGTCCTGGTCGAATTCGGAGTGATCATGGGACAGAAAATGTTGGTGTTGCCAGGTGGATGCTGCAGCATTTTGGACCAGCTTCAAAACCAGATCCATATCATTTTAACTGGCCTTTCTGTCCATAATCAAAGGATTGAACGATTGTGGAGAGATGTCAACACACATTATTTCCGTAATCTCTTCTTTTATCTGGATCTCTCGGACGTAGTCCACCTATTTGCCCTTCATTATGTTTTTAAACCTCGAATTAACAGGGCACTCACATTATTTGCGACACAATGGAACACCATCCTCTTTCAACTGAAGGAAATAGGAGTCCCTATCAAGTATGGGTGCAGGGCTTTTATGAATTTGCCAACTCTAATTATGAAACAGTGAGAGATGTTGTAAACCCAGAAACACTGGATGTGAATTCCTATGGTATTGATGACGATGGTCCAATGCCTGAAATTCGAACAGTGAATCATGTGGAGATACCTGAATCAAATATCATTCTTGAAGATGAGGAGATGGCCATATTAGTATTGTTAGTGAATCCGTTAGATGAAGATAACGAACATGGTAAATATCTCTTTGTGAATGCATGTGAAGCACTTGAAAAGATCCTTGATGCCTGACTGGACAATATATTATAAACAGGGACAAAAAACCTAATTCGAACAACAAACATGTAAAGTACAGGAAAATATTTGACAGTGACGAAAAAACTGACATTTGAACTCAGATTATTTTAGTGCAGGTTGCACAGGAACTAAAGTTCATTCACTGTCCAAGAAAAATTGTTAGAAATAGGGCAAAATATGAGTGATGAAAGAAGTGAGTGACATAATTAATAATAGTTGATAAATTCGTTAAGAACCTCAATAGGTAATTTGTAAACTACACATCTGTTTTCCCAAATACATTTAGTACCATGTGGATAACACAAATTTCAAGTCTTTACTGTCGCTCAATACAAAATTAAATAAAGTAAATTGTAATGTAGTACCCAACTGTATATATATATATAAAAAAAACTACACATCTGTTGTTTTTAGACAAGTATCGAGTTTAGAATCATATGAGTAGAGTGCTCAATACCGAGGTAGAGCGGATATAACACAAAGGACAAACTTGAGTCACTTCACTTAAACTTTATTCACTACAAATTTGTTTCGTATAGCAAGCAAAGCTTGCTACACTCATCAGGTGAAAATGCGTTTGATGTTGTTATGCCTTAGGAAACTCAAGATATTATATATACATGTTTGACGTCATAGAAACTATATGTTGGTTTATATTTACAGTGTTATATTACATAGATTAGGTATTGGTTGCTCAGCAGGAAGTGTGACAATAGTTCGTTTCTAGAGTTCAAGGAACTGAGTTGCGGATAATAAATAATAATAAACTTTTCATGTAAGCACAGGTTGCATCGCTTAGTTTTGTTCGAGTAACTCTTGCATTTTTTGATAACTTTCCACTTAACTGAATGTTGTACATTGGATTCCTTTAAATGCCAAACGTATTTGCTGAGTGCGGTAGAATGTTTATGCTTAACGTTTCTAAAAGAATTTGTGTGGTTATTGAAGTGCATTTTGAATTGGCCCCCCGTATGTCCTACATAGGTCTTCTCTTCTGTGGTATCTTCTCTCGTCACAGTGGCTTGGTAAACTACACTCTCAGTCAGGCATTTACCAGAGAGGGGGCAGGAATCCTTCTGGCGGCAATTGCATTCTTTGCTTACATCGGTAGTGTTGGTCTGGGGCTGTTTTGCGAGTATGGTTTTGTTGTGGGCCGAGATAACGTTCTGTATGTTTGGCATACAGCTATAACTTAGCTTTAACGTGTTTCGATCTCTCTCGGGGTTTTCTGCACCGTCAAAGCTGCCCATGGAAACGTCGAAGAGAGCGTTTGATGTTTTCTTGCACCAAGTTGAGTTACCGTTGAAGAGGAGGGTATTTTTTGCCCGAATAATGATGCTTTTTTTCATTCTCGGTTATCACGTCGTATTGCGAGGCAAAGGATAGGGCTTGTTTCAGCAACTCTTCTGATATGGATGGGTAAAAATCTACTACATCAAAGCTGATGAATGAGCGGGTGGATTTGTCAGGCATATTATCGAATCACTTGATAACTGAATCTGTGTTTTTCCACTGATTTAGTTTGGCAGACTTCACGATTTTCGAGTTGATCCCTTGAAGGATTTGTTTTTAGAAACGTTAAGCATAAACATTCTACCGCACTCCGCAAATATGTTTGCCATTTAAAGGAATCCAATGTACAACATTCAGTTAAGTGGAAAGTTATCAAAAAATGCAAGAGTTACTCGAACAAAACTAAGTGATGCAACCTGTGCTTACATGAAAAGTTTATTATCCGCAACTCAGTTCCTTCAACTCTAGAAACGAACTATTGTCATCCTGTAGACACAGAAAAAACTTCCTGTAAATATAAACCAACATGACGTCAAACATGTATATATAATATCTCAAGTTTCCTAAGGCATAACAAACATCAAACGTGTTTTCACCTGATGAGTGTAGCAAGCTTTGCTTGCTATACGAAACAAATTTGTAGTGAATAAAGTTTAAATGAAGTGACTCAAGTTTGTCCTTTGTGTTATATCCACAAAGTCCCCGCCACCGGTTAAAGAACTAGACCAATTCGAAGATAAAATGCTCACGCTTATCCAGAATGTTGAATTTAAAAGAGATCGCAACGAATTCCAGAAAGAACTATCACAGGACTTGACCAATATTAGGACTAACCACAAACTACTTATCGCAGCTGACAAGACAACAAATTTTTACCGGTTAGACGCCCCCGCTTACAACAAATTACTCGACAATGCAATAACCAAAGCCTACAAGAAAGCACCACCGAATACCGCATGCAAAATAATATCCGAAGAGAAGAAAGTCGCTAAGAGCATCGGCCTTGACAACCGCATCGATTCCCTAGCTACAAAAGACTTGTTTATTACTTTGAAAGACCACAAGCCTAACAACCCCACATGCAGACTGATAAACCCAGCAAAATCGGAAATCGGTATCGTCAGCAAACAAATCCTTCAACGGATCAACTCGAAAATCGTGAAGTCTGCCAAACTAAATCAGTGGAAAAACACAGATTCAGTTATGAAGTGGTTCGACAATATGCCTGACAAATCCACCCGCTCATTCATCATCTTCGATGTAGTAGATTTTTACCCATCCATATCAGAAGAGTTGCTGAAACAAGCCCTATATCCTTTGCCTCGCAATATGACGTGATAACCGAGAATGAAAAAAGCATCATTATTCAGGCAAAAAATACCCTCCTCTTCAACGGTAACTCAACTTGGTGCAAGAAAACATCAAACTCCCTCTTCGACGTTTCCATGGGCAGCTTTGACGGTGCAGAAACATGCGAACTAGTTGGCTCCTACCTACTATCGAAATTGACTACCGAGTACGGCAATGATATCGGTCTGTGCAGAGATGACGGTTTAGCAGCACTCAACAAAACCCCCGAGAGAGATCGAGAACATTAAAAAACACATTTGTAAGATATTCAGCGACCACAACCTAAAGATCACCACTGAAGCTAACAAGAAATGTACCAACTATCTCGACATTACATTAGATCTAAGATCAGCATACCAGAGGCAATCAACAGACGGCTATCGAATATATCCTCGGATAAGCAATCGTTTGACTCGGCCATTCCACCTTACCAAGAAGCCCTGCAAAGAAGCGGTTACAACTACCCCCTAAGCTTCAAACCTCAACCTCCAAAGCCAAAACACTCCAGAAGCAGAAACGTAATATGGTTCAACCGGCCCTACAGCGCCAATGTTGCTACCAATATTGGGCACAAATTTCTGCAAGCCATTGACGAAATGTTTCCCGCAAAGCCATCCATTGCACAAAATACTCAACCGAAACATGTTAAAGCTAAGTTATAGCTGTATGCCAAACATACAGAATGTTATCTCGGCCCACAACAAAACCATACTCGCGAAACAGCTCCAGACCAACACTACAGATGTAAGCAAATAATGCAATTGCCGCCAGAAGGATTCCTGCCCCCTCTCTGGTAAATGCCTGACTGAGAGTGTAGTTTACCAAGCCACTGTGACGAGAGAAGATACCACAGAAGAGAAGACCTATGTAGGACATACGGGGGGCCAATTCAAAACGCGCTTCAAGAACCACACAAATTCTTTTAGAAACGTTAAGCATAAACATTCTACCGCACTCAGCAAATACGTTTGGCATTTAAAGGAATCCAATGTACAACATTCAGTTAAGTGGAAAGTTATCAAAAAATGCAAGAGTTACTCGAACAAAACTAAGCGATGCAACCTGTGCTTACATAAAAAGTTTATTATTATTTATTATCCGCAACTCAGTTCCTTGAACTCTAGAAACGAACTATTGTCATCCTGTAGACACAGAAAAAACTTACTGCTGAGCAACCAATAGCTAATCTATGTAATATAACACTGTAAATATAAACCAACATATAGTTTCTATGACGTCAAACATGTATATATAATATCTCAAGTTTCCTAAGGCATAACAACATCAAACACGTTTTCACCTGATGAGTGTAGCAAGCTTTGCTTGCTATACGAAACAAATTTGTAGTGAATAAAGTTTAAATGAAGTGACTCAAGTTTGTCCTTTGTGTTATATATATATTGTTAATAGGTTATTATAGCAATAATGTAGAAAATACATATGGTTGTTTTTGCTTTTCCATTCATACTATAAATACAATGTATGGTAATAACAAGCAATGTGTTAATATGGCGATTTACAGGTTGCCAAACCCAAAACCTTCCAGCAAGGCAGATACCATCAACTCCTTCATTTACTTAAATGTAGCTGCATGAACTGGAAGCCTGATGAACAATTGGCACGTTGACACTGTTGGACGACACTTGCAGCCATTGTGACAACCATGCAGGAATTTGATCTTGATAGAATCAGGAAGACCAAGTGGAGGCAATGAATATCATCCAGTTACGAAACGTAAAAGATGTCGCAACTTCAAATCATGCTCTTCTATCCCTGAAAGTACAGTATAATATAGCTTGATGTACAGTATAAATGTGATATCATAAACCTATGAAATATTTTGAGCAAACCATTCATGCCAGCATAGACAATCCAAAAGACATTTGTGTTTTTGATTGTCTATGATGCCAGAAATACAACTTTGAAATGGAATTTGAAAAGCTAAAAAATATTTCCACTTTCATGATACAAAATTTCAAATGAGAAAAACTGTATAAAAGGAAATGGCAAAAAGCCAATTAAACACAAGGCATTTTGCTACAACATGGAATGCAATTTGTGCCAGAGTTCGAATTAACAGTGTGCAATGTGCAATTTTCACATCGTTTTGGCCCAGATAGTGAAAATTGTACATGATATTTCCAATCAATGTGCAAAATATCAGGCAAGTAATTGGTGAACATCGATTCAAGCAATATAAATTGCCACATTTTTGCACATTGTTTTAGCTCAACTAATTTGAACCCTGTTTGTTGCACAGAACCATGCATGAGAACCATCAAGTACTAACCATCATTATGAAGAAACAGTACAAAACCTGCAGGAAGAATGAATTTTTTTTTTTACCAGGAATGTTGTTTTACACAGGGGTGGATCCAGAAAGGTTTTAGGGGGGGTTTAATTGACTTCTGGGTGTTGTGGGAGAGCACACCAACCAGGGCTGTAGTTTTTGAGGGGTGAGATGCGGTTTTGGGGGGTGAGATGCGAAGACAGGATATTGTTGTGGGGACAAAAAGTTCACTAAATTGAAACTGGGCATCAATGATGCTACCCCCTTTTTTGCACCCCCTTTCAAAGGGGTGTAGCTAGAACTATTTGTGCAGGTGGTCGTATGGCACCAACTCACTGACTGACCAAGGCCAACGGGGGTGTACACCCTTGCCACCCCCTGGTAAATCCACCCCTGGTTTTACATGTACTTGGTTATTTTGACATCAGGTGAACACAATTCACCATGCAGTATATAGTATTATAGTACTATAGTATTATGGTAGTATTACAAAATTACTGGATGCTGATTGGTCGAGAGGAGTGCAAAAGAATCATTAATTGCACTCGAGTGCAATAAATGAGAGTGCAAATATTAAAAGGCGGAAAAGAAAGTGAAATCGTAATCGCCTCGGCGGCTCGTCCAATTTTGGCAACATTTTCAAACATCATTTGCACTGTTAATCCTTAATTGTACTCCTCATTGCATGATTACCTATACTTATACCGAAAGATGTGTGATAATACCTGACTATTTTATCCTTTGATCCAAGGGTCTCTCTGTTGGGGATCCCTCTGTAGCCAACTTGGTCAAGCACAACAAGAACATTATCCTCCATGAGTTTAGATTGTAGATCAGCATCAGTATCCACAGAACCAATCTATAAACATGTACAGTAATTATGGTAACTCGATTGTTTAGAAAACCCAATCACCATTTAATGCTTTAAGTTTTAAATTGGGAGCCAATCCAAAAGTAACAAGGATAAAAAATACTTGTATAAAGTTACTGTCATGGGCAAGCAAGGTGCACCTTTGGAAGTTTGTTGATTACATTAGTTGCACAATCAGTAGCGTAGCTAGAGATCATGCTGGTCATGCCCAGCATGACCAAAAATTTCCCCAAAAATAAAGAATTCTTTTCCTCAAAATTTCAAATTCAAATCGTTTGGTTAACTAGTTTCCAAAAACTTTCAACCATTTTATTTGACGATATTCTCGCATTTTTTGGCTATCTTTTGCGATATTTTCGCGAAATTACGTCATTTTATGCAGTATTTTGCTCATTTCGTAGGTTACCTAGCAACAAACATGGCCAATGCGTGTGAATTTTGCGTGTAAAGCTTATATTCCACGCATTTCGCGTCTAGTCATGCTCTCTGAATTCAGCATGACCAAGTAATATATTTTATAGTAGAAATACTCGCAATCTGATTGGATAACAGCATCTGAGCATGCTCAAACGTGCAGTTTCGCAACATCTAGTCATGCTCATTTTCGAAAGCATGACTTGAGCCTTCGAGAATTCTTTCGCAAATCTTTCCGTATGCTTGATTGCACGAATATTTTTATACACCGAACGTTCGTGTGGAGTCCCTCCTATCACAAGCTAGACGTGACGAGATTCAGCGTCATAATGAGGAGGTAAGACAGAATAGAGAGATGCTAAAAACTTTAACTGAAGCTGTTTTATATTTATCTAGGCAAGAGCTTGCATTTAGAGGGCACAATGAAATGGATGACAGCTTGGATAAAGGAAATTATAGGCAATTGTTGGAAAGTTTTGCTAAGATGGATTCTGTTTTTGAAAGGCGGTTACATGGTAGGCTCGCTGAATCCAGCTTGAGTGGGGGTGGGCGGTTTACAGGTGTCTCCCCTGATATTCAAAATGATTTGATTAATTGTCTTGATATGGTAATAGAGGATGAGATTGTGAAGGAGATCAATAATTGCACTTTTATGAGTATACAGGTTGATGAGACAACTGATGTATCTACCAAAGAGCAATTGAGCATGATTGTTCGTCTGGATAAAGGGAGTGATATTGTCGAAAGGCAACTTACTTTTGTAGATGTTAGTTCTGACAGGACTGCAGCTGCTATATCTACTGTGATTAAAGGTAAGTTGATCCAGCATGAGAATACCAGGGAGAAGCTTATTGGACAAACGTATGATGGTGCCTCTGTTATGTCTGGTCATCTTAATGGTGTTCAAACCCAAATACAACGGGAGTATCCTTTTGCCAATTTTGTTCATTGTGCAGCTCATAGGCTGAATCTTGTATTGTGTCAAGCTGCATCCTCCATTTCACCTGTGAAGATTTTTTTTGTTAATATTGGTGCTTTTTGTACTTTTACTAGCAATGCCCCAAAGAGGAAAGCATTACTTTCTTCCCATAAACTTGAATTTCCCAGTCCTGGTGACACACGATGGTACTATAGAGCTCGTGTCATCAATGTTTTGCATAAAAACTATGAGAAACTTATGGATATATTTGAAAATCTCATTGACAATCCAACAGGGTATGATGACGAAACATTAAGTAAGGCAAGTGGTTTACTTGGTTACCTTAATGGATTCTTGTTTTTTTGGTCGGTATTTTCAGAAGATTTTGGAGCAGTCGTCTATAGTTTATTCCATCTTGCAAGACAAAGAAACTGACTTTCAATATGGGATGTCCCGAGTTGAGAGATTCAAGACATTTGTTACTTCTCTGAGAACTGATGCCAAATATTCAGAATTTTATGACAAGGCTGTTGAGCTAGTGGGACCTCCAGCAAGCAGGTATGAAAGAAGGCAGAATTACCAACAGATGTTTTTTGAAATTCTTGATTCCATTGTAGGCATGCTGACTGAGCGTTTTCAGGATATGGAGCGTTTTGGGGGTTTAGATCTTGCTAACCCAAGGATATTTAAGACTTGGAAAGGTGAAGTGCCCTCAGCAAAAATTGATCTGCTCAAGGAAATGTATGGTGATTTGTATGACATACCAATGTTAGTCAGCCAACTTTGTTTTATTTACAGGGATAAGGACTTTCATAAAGATTCTTGTGGGGAATTACTAAAATATATTTTTCAGTTCAATCTTCAATCTAGCATTCCTGAAGCAGTAAAGTTGCTAAAGATGAATTGTGTCTTGGCAGTCACAAGTGCTTCTGTTGAAAGATCATTTTCTTGTTTGAAGAGGGTAAAGAGTTACTTGAGAAATACCATGAGCCAAGGTCGTCTTAGTTCTCTTTGCAGGATTTCTATCCATAAGGACATATTGTCTGAGAAAGAAGATGCAAATACTTTGCACGACGAGGTGGTAAGGAAGTTTGTTGAAAAGCCAAGGAGACTTGCGTTTCTATACAAGTAGTGTTGTGTACAACTCATATTAATGTGTAACACATTGATTAATATGAATTGTATACAACATTACTTATATAGAAAATTATGTGTTTGTCAGCATTTAACTTTTGTCAACTTTCATTTACAGCTGAAAATTACTTGCCATTCTTTACAGTCCTTAAAATTATATTAGGGAATATTAACCCACTTAATTGTGATGAGTCTGGTGACCCCATATTACTAAACCTTTCCTGGGGAGGTCACTTTATTGTGGTAACCCCATATATTTTAACTTTTCCTGGGGAGATACCCACTTCATTGTGGTGACCCCATTATATTTTAACTTTTCTTGGGGAGATACCCACTTCATTGTGGTGACCCCATATATTTTAACTTTTATATATTTTAACTTTTCCTGGGGAGATACCCACTTCATTGTGGTGACCCCATATATTTTAACTTTTCTTGGGGAGATACCCACTTCATTGTGGTGACCCCATATATTTTAACTTTTATATATTTTAACTTTTCCTGGGGAGATACCCACTTCATTGTGGTGACCCCATATATTTTAACTTTTCCTGGGGAGATACCCACTTCATTGTGGTGACCCCATATATTTTAACTTTTCCTGGGGAGATACCCACTTCAGTGTGGTGACCTCATATATTTAAACTTTTATATATTTTAACTTTTCCTGGGGAGATACCCACTTCATTGTGGTGACCCCATATATTTTAACTTTTCTTGGGGAGATACCCACTTCATTGTGGTGACCCCATATATTTTAACTTTTATATATTTTAACTTTTCCTGGGGAGATACCCACTTCATTGTGGTGACCCCATATATTTTAACTTTTCCTGGGGAGATACCCACTCCATTGTGGTGACCCCATTATATAATTTCTAGATCATTCTTTTACTCTTTCTATATTTAGTTAAAGTTATAGGGGTGATACCCACACGTTACTGTGTGAGTGAAATACTGTATACAAAGTGACCCACTTATCCTGTACTTTTGTGACCCACTTTTATATCTTTCTTATTAGAGAAAATTGCACCAATCAAATTTGCTAAAAGTGTGTGTTGCATTTACATTGTATTTAATTAAATTCAATGTTGACATAATAGTATGCCATGTCTTATTTGTCTTTTGCTTATGGGAAGCTCTCTTTATTTTTTTTCTCGTTGGCAATGATGATTGTCCAGTGCAGCATCTCAACTTTTTGATATTTTCTGCACTCAATCTGACTCTGAGCCTGCGAGTTTATAAGTTATAAAAACCTGTTTGTTTAAGTTGTTTCATTGTTTGTAATGTACTGTAGCTACTTAGTTATCCTACTCATGTTGAAATAAAAATGATGTATTTGCAACTGTGTTTCTTAGCTTGTTTTCCTGCTTTTTACGGACTTTACGCGGAATTATAATGAAATGTCATTAGTTCCATCGCGCAGAAAGCATGAAGTACCGTTTCAGAGACTCGAAATGACCAAACTGGTTGTAAAAATATGAAATAGATCAGCCTCTGAAATGGTCATTTCCGGCGTTCTAGAGGGTCTAAATTTCAAAAAAATTTTGCTCGGCGCCAACCATGGTGGCGCCTCGTGAGCTGCGACCGTAACGTAGTCTATAACATGACCAATAATTTTCCGCTAGCTACGCTACTGTGCACAATTTGCGGATATGTTGACTAAATACAATTTCATTATTTATTATGATATAAATTCCCAAAACCTCAACAGTCAACATTACACAAGTCATAAGAGTCAAGAGGCATGGCAATTATTAATATTGGGTATTTTGAACTAGTACTATACCACCAGTGGCAGATCTGGACGTAGGTCACATAAATTATACAGGAATTCAAAATACCTTAATAACAACCCTATTGGTTACTGTTAGGAATTTGCAAAGAATAATTCAGATAACCAATAGGATTGTTATTCAGGTATTTTGAATTTCTGTATAATTTAGCCACTGTAGTGCTGGTTTGAATTCCAAAACTTAAGTTGGTCTAAGGAGCTACAGTAAGACTGATAACAAATTTTGAATATCTCAAATATTTAAAACTTGAATACCATAAACTCATTCCTTGTCCACCCCTGGTAAATCCACTCCTAGGTCAATTGGCTGGAACAAATAGTTTAACAAAACATATAAAAAATCATTACTTTAATATTAATCAGTCAATAATGTACCTGGGTTGCAATTTCTTTCAAATTTGGTTCCTCGAAAATACTTGCTCTGCTCGACCTTGGTGACTTCCAGCAGAACGACTCAAGATCGCTAAGGATGAGTTTCAACATATGTTGGACAAGGGAATTGTTCGCCCCTCCAGCAGTCCTTGGGCTTCCCCACTTCATATGGTTCCCAAATCTCAACCTGGTGATTGGCGTCCATGCGGCGACTATCGTGGTCTCAATCATCTCCAGGGAATACACAGTTTTTTACAGACCTTTAGCAATTACATCATATATGACAGGTGACAAGAAGTTTGGTGCAGGCCCACCTTGGATAATGGATATTGCCATCAATTCACCTGCATATTTAAAGAGGTCCTGTGTCAATGCCAGAGTGCTTGCAACTGGCATTCCATTCCGGTCAAATAGTCGATCCTGTACCTGCCCAAGCACATCTTACAAAGATAAAAGTATATTTCATATTAGAAGATTATTTATTTCAAATAAATTATAAGGGTAAACACACCAGTCACCATACAGGACTCAGCATTAATATGACAGGACTTTTCAGATTTGAAAACAAAAACATCTTTTGCATTTGGTGAACATGGCAATGCTTAAATATTTACATACCTTATATTCACATGCCAAAATTTTTGCTTTACAAAAATCTCCCATGTTTAACAAATCCAAATTGATTTGCCTATTAAAATGTAGTTTTTGTAAAATGAAATTTACTTACCAGAACAAAATTCACGTTTTGGCCCACCAGTATCAATTGCTGGTTCTCCGACGAAAACAACCTTGATTCTGTTTTCAAGACGCATCCAATGGCATTGTTTGCGTGCATCAATGTAATCATCAAGGACACTTGTTCTCTGGACATTGATTCTATTGGTACATGTGTTGAGGTTTGTTTGCAAGGTACCAATAAATGTCTGCTGGACATCCATCATCAGTTGTAGGGTCCCAATTATACTGCTGATCAACAGGGTCTGAATTGTTCTCCTCTGCAGCTGGTTGGTTTTCCAAGGGACCTTGGTCATCAGTCTCTATGTCTGCCATTAATCTAGCATACACTAGGTGTTCTGAACCAGTCCCAGGCAGCTTCAGCACATCCATCAGCATGGTCCTCGATTTCACGGCTGGAAAAACTTTCCTCGCATGTAGGGCAACGTACACGTATAAGCTGTTCTGGTGCAAGGGCTGTAGATGTTTAAGGCATTGTAGTTGATGATTAACCTGTGGCAGGTAACGGGTCACAGGCAGGTAACGGGTCACAGTGTGGAACACTATCTTCACCAGGTGCAGCGCCATCATCCAAATTACTTAGGTCTACTCTTACAATGGGGGTTGGGCAAGGCTTTATATGCATTGTATTTCGCATAATTGCTTCCTCGTCTCCATTGCTACTCTCCGACTCCATCTCATCCTCTGTTTTGTCATCTTTCTCATGTCTCCTTTGTTTGGAATTGAAGTATGCCTGTAGAGGTGCACTAATATCTTCATTTGCGCGAATGTACAATGGCCCTTGACCGGAAATGTGTTTTAGAAGTCTCCCGTCACATGGCGCCTGGCACTCTTGTTGATTAATATTTTCAAGAGAGATGATTTTGCTGTTTATACCTCTTACGAACTGAAACTTGTTGCCTTTTCTGGAAATAGATTCAAGTTTGTTTTTAAAATTTTCTTCCAGTAGACTCCTGATCTCACTTTCGTCCATAGTAATGCTAAGTTCAAGCGTCGTGGTAAAACCAAGCGCAAACAGTGCTTCTCGTACTACGCCATGAGGGACTTTGTCTTGCTTTGGACCATGCAAAGAATTACATCTTTCAGTACTGTCCGCTGTTCGTTGCACTTGGGCTTTTTGCTGGTCGAATTCTTCACGTTTCTTGGCCGTTTCTTGGTACCATATTTGCGATTAAGCACAAATCTTTCTGCGTTTTCAGGGTACCGACGATCAGGCATATCCAGCGCGTCCACACGAGTTTTATTTCGGTTTGCTTGTGTCGACGTTAATTGACCATTCGTTGAAGGAAAGAGCGTTCGTATTGTTGCTTCCACATCGTCTGTAGTTTCTTGCGTCTCCCCACCATTACGGGTCTCTGTGCTATTTTGACTCAATCGAGAAATTGCTTTGACAAGATTTGATAAACTTTGCAGATTTCTATTGCCCGCCATATTTGTTTGCATAAGCGTGGTTACAGAAAATTTACTCCGGATCAATTAGTCGCACTCTTTTTCCGCCAAAAATGTCGTTTTATTTTAGTCAAATGTCGTTTTATATATTTGACGAATTTCGTTTCATATATTTGGGAATATTCGTTTTATATTTGGGAATATTTCGTTTTATATATATACTAATGTCGTTTTATATATTTGATGAATTTCGTTTATATATTTGAGGAATTTCGTTTATATATTTGACGAATTTCGTTTCATATATTTGGGAATATTCTTTTTATATTTGGGAATATTTCGTTTTATATATATACTAATGTTGTTTTATATATGGTTCTTTCGATTTATATATGATTGTTTCAGTTTCGTTGTATATATTTCTGTTTCGTTCTATATATGGCAATTTCGGCTTACAAAAATAGATTTGAAATTACATATTTGAAATATACATTATATAAATGGACGTAAAGTAATATTGTCCATCTTGGCATGCCATATCTACCCATTATACGCATGTTTTCCAGTCTCATTCATTTTCTGGCACATGGTGCTTTGTTTTTATCGCAAATAAATTTAGCCTGTAGTGTCTCGTCACGCGATTTAACTATGCGCATATTATGCAGTTTCCTGTTTGCCCGCAAGGAACTTTTGGAACATTTACAAACATTATTTTAGTTTTTAACTCTTTTAGGAAATTGCCTCACCTAACTAATCTAACCATGCTAAATAGTATTAACAGTTAATTTCCTTTAGGCGTAACACTTGGCACTAACACTTAATTTTAATACTTGTTGACAGGAACTTAATAGCTTTTACGCCTACTCGTTTGTCTATAAAATAACTTGTAAATAACGTAGAATTATTACAGTCTCGCTTGGCGCTCAAGAGAACATCTCTTCAAAACAAATCAACAAATTGTACTGACGAATTTCTATGTGAAATAAAATTGTATATCATATTAGCGTTCTGAGTATTTCACCATTCAACTTAACTCAAGTCAATACTCACGCTAAATTGGTGACCCAACAAGAAATTAATACAGAGTATTTCACAGCCAGAAAGTTCGTCAAGCAACACCGTCACACAACCTACAATTTCACCAGTGACCTCCGTCAGCATCAAACTGCCACCATACTGGCCCAGTGACCCAGCTCTTTGGTTTGCACAGGTCGAAGCCCAATTTACTACCCGAGGCATAACCTTAGAGCAAACCAAATACGCGTATGTCGTTGGCTCGCACCAACCCGAAGTCGCGCAAGAAGTTCGATATCGTCTGATCCACCCACCGGCCGAGACTCCTTACACTCGCCTTAAAACCGAATTGGTCAAACACACTTCAGCCTCGGAGCAAGAGCGCCTTCATCAGCTTCTCACCACCGAGGAGTTTGGAGACTGCAAACCATCTCAACTCTATCGTAGAATGCAACAGTTGTTGGGAGAAAATCAACTCAAACCGTCGATAATGAAGCAACTATTTCTTCGGCGGCTCCCAACAAACGCACAGCTAATCTTGGCTTCAACAAAGGACGATCTTGACGCGGAGAGCTTAGCAAAATTGGCTGACAAGATCCTTGAAGTTGCCCCAACACATGCTGTACCTTCAATCCTGTCAACAGTTTCACCCAAACCAAAACCAACCACCTCAACACAATCCACCGAATTGCATGAACTTCGAGACCTTGTTTCTCAGCTGACCATCACCATCAACAACCTCAACCATGTTAATGGTGGTACTTCGCCACTAACCTCCCCCTTAGTCCTGTCTATGCTTCTCCACCTTCAACTCCTTTCACGAAAATACTTGCTCTGCTCGACCTTGGTGACTTCCAGCAGAACGACTCAAGATCGCTAAGGATGAGTTTCAACATATGTTGGACAAGGGAATTGTTCGCCCCTCCAGCAGTCCTTGGGCTTCCCCACTTCATATGGTTCCCAAATCTCCTGGTGATTGGCGTCCATGCGGCGACTATCGTGGTCTCAACCGTGTCACGATACCTGACCAATACCCCATTCCACATATTCAAGATTTCTCCGCCAGCCTCCATGGTAAAACCATCTTCTCCAAGATTGACCTCGTCCTTGCATACCACCACCTATGGATAAAGACAACATTTGCAAGACCGCCATTACCACCCCTTTTGGTTTGTTCGAATTCACCAAAATGCCCTTTGGTCTTCGCAATGCAGCGCAGACTTTTCAATGCTTTATGGATGAAGTAACTCGTGGTCTCGATTTTGTTTTTGTCTGCATCGATGACATTCTCGTTGCCAGCACCAACGCACTTGAACACAAAATCCATCTACGCCTTCTATTAGATCGTTTCCGACAATACGGCATTATCATCAATCCCGCCAAGTCTGTTTTTGGTGTTTCCACCCTCGAGTTCCTTGGTCATAAAGTGACTCCACACGGTATCCAACCCCTCGATTCCAAAGTCCAAGCCATTCGTGATTTTCCCTGTCCTTCCTCTCTTACCAAACTGCGTGAATTCCTTGGACTTGTCAATTTCTATCGCCGTTTCATCCCCAAGTCTTCCCACATTATCCAACCTCTCACCGACATGCTCAAATCTCCTGGTTCAACTAAGTCATCTCGTAACTCTCCTCTTGATTGGTCCGAAGCTTCCACCTCTGCTTTCAACCAGATAAAGACTACGCTTGCTGATTTCACCATGTTGTTCCATCCCAAGCATGACGCTGAACTGTGCCTCATGACAGATGCATCTGATGTTGCTGTTAGCGCTGTTCTTCAACAAAAGGTTCACAACGTTTGGCAACCCATTGGTTTCTTCTCCAAACGACTTCAACCCGTGGAAACCCGATACAGCACCTTCGGCCGTGAACTCCTCGCAGTGTACCTCTCCATTTGCCATTTTCGCCTCCACCTCGAAGGCTGTCAGTTCTTGGTTTTGACTGACCACAAACCATCGACCTATGCCTTACACAATTCCGTCAATCGTCATTCCCCCAGGGAAATACGCCACTTGGATTTCATTTCCCAATTCACCACCGACCTCCGCCATGTCAAAGGCAATGAAAATTCAGTTGCCGACGCCTTATCGCGCATCGCCACTCTCACTCCTTCCCCACCAACCATCAATCTTGCCGCTATGGCTTTGGCTCAACAGAATGACGAAGAACTGGCCAAATTTCGCACTGACCCTGTGTTATCACCTTTCCACTTCCAAGATCATCCCATCCCCACCTCCAATACCACCATTGCCTGCGATATCACCACTGGTAAACCTCGACCCTTTGTTCCCCACGCCTTTCACTGCTCCATTTTCCACTCCCTTCACAACCTCTCCACCCCAGTATTAAGGCAACTCAACGTCTGATTACCGACCGATATGTCTGGCATATGTCTGCAATGTCAATGCTGCAAAGTTCACCGCCACACCTGTGCCCCTCTCTCCAACTTTGAGATCCCCATAATTCTCTTGGGTATTTGCACAGCCGTGAAAGCCGACCTCGGACACAGCGTTTCTGAACGTGTCTACGGTACAACCCTATGCTTGCCAGGAGAATTCTTTCATCAACCTCCCAACCCATCCTCCCTTGACCCTACTTCCTACGTCGACCGCCTTAGAAGAACTGTACATGATCTCCAACCTCCAAAAGACCGTCCCCAGCAACAAACAACCTATGTTCCAAACGACCTACAGACCTGCACCCACGTTTTCATTCGTCGTGACGCCATACGAAAACCACTGCAACCACCTTACGACGGCCCCTTTAAAGTTCTTTCGCGCTCTAAGAAGCATTTTAAAGTCGACCTCGGCACTCGCACTGATACTCTGATACTGTAACCATCGATCGCCTCAAGCCTGCACATCTCGATGCAGATATTGTGTTGCCTGCCACTCCAATGCCCGCAATGCCAACAACTCCAACAACACAAGACGAACCCACTGTTTGAAAAACAAGATCTGGTCGACATGTTCATTTCCCCTTTTGGAACATTTACAAACATTATTTTAGTTTTTAACTCTTTTAGGAAATTGCCTCACCTTAACTAATCTAACCACGCTAAATAGTATTAACAGTTAATTTCCTTTAGGTGTAACACTTGGCACTAACACTTAATTTTAATACTTGTTGACAGGAACTTAATAGCTTTTACGCCTACTCATTTGTCTATAAAATAACTTGTAAATAACGTAGAATTATTACAGTCTCGCTTGGCGCTCAAGAGAACATCTCTTCAAAACAAATCAACAAATTGTACCGACAAATTTCTATGTGAAATAAAATTGTATATCATATTAGCGTTCTGAGTATTTCACCATTCAACTTAACTCAAGTCAATACTCGCACTAAAAGCCTTTGCAATTAAGAAGCTGATTTGAGACTCAATTCAGTCTTGCAGATTTAATGATTTTACTTGCAGATTTAGTAGCAAGTAATTGCATTGTTCGGTATGATATACAGTATTAAGATTTTTATATATGAAGTATTTACAATTTACCAGATTTGATCAAAATCCTATTGGCGAAGAAAGTATGTCTGCCAGTAGTGGAGAAAGTGATGATGACTTTGGTGATGACATATCTGATCTGACTATCCAGCCACCAAACATACTGTCTCCTACTGATGATTTTCCCCAGTAAGTATATGTAAGCCATCAACACAACCCTTAAAAGTCTGTTGTCAAACCTGTATTAAACAGGCACCCTCATGGAGAAGGTTAGTGTCTGCTGAACAGAGGCTGTTAGGCTATTATTAAGGTGGTATAAACTGATAATGTATAAATTAATGTAATTAGCCTTTCTCACACGGCAAATATTACCCATTTCTGGGTACATTTTGGGTACTTTATATACCATATGATTTATGTATGTACAGTATTACTGTACATGCATGCAAGTAATACATACTCAATGCACAATTTAGATTGGATCCTGCTTTTGATGAACCGTTAATAGAGGACGTATTAAATGTAACTATAAATGGGCATGATGGAGATGAGCATGAAGATAGACATGAGCCTGAAGATGGAGTGAGCATGAAGATGGAGATGAACCTGAAGGTGGAAATAGCGAAGGAGGAACCAATACAAGGACATCATCAGAGTACATCTCTACCGTAGAAGAGGTTCCCCCACAAGAAGCCATAAAGATGGAAAAGTGTATTGTATTTACAGACACTCTTATGTCATTGATTACATCTATACATGGGAGTGTTTAAATGGTTAGACTGAGAGTAGAAATTACAATGTAGGGAGGCACAACAATAATTATATAGAATAATATGACACGATAGACTATAAATCCGAAATTATGCACTAATAGTATGAAGATGTGACAGAACAATCTTTTGTTTGTCGATTTGCAGTCTATACACAGGAAACAAAATTTCTGTGTACACTGTGCACAGGCTACTAATTCCATAATGCAGGCAAGTTAAATTGTCTGCTCTTAGACAAATTAGAACATAAATAAAGGATCATATGCTTAATATCTACAAGCATGCAGGCCTATATCCCGTGTACACAACATTGGGTGAAGGGTAACAGGCATGTATGGCAACAACACAGCAGCTTGGAACAACCCTTCTGTTACCCCTTCCCAACCTTCCATGTTGCCATAGTACATATCGTCTATATGCTGCATGGCGAAAACTTTGATTATCTCTGACATTGTTCAGAACGAGAACATCCTCCCTGTATCTCATTGCAATCTCCAGAACATTGCCATCAGTAACTACTTGTCTAAATACATTTGTTCTGGAAATGCATGGACGCCTTACTGTTGCACAGCATTTGTTCTCATCCTGCATTGGCAATTGGCATAACAATGCAGTGGCCACAATTGCACCACTCAGGGGTTTCGTTGTCGGGATCTGGGCTTGGTGTTTGTGGTTGATCTGTGCATGCCAACTCACCATTCACCACATCAGCAAATGCTGCTGGCTGTCTTTCTTAGAAGCTCTAAAGCAAATCTTCTAAGGGCGTCGATTTCCATTGCTTCGATTAGGTTCTAAAAAGATAATTAGCAAAGGGACTGTTCACACTGTTGCACTGGTAACACTAACATTATGCCAATGAGTAAAATCAACTGAAGACAGAGTGAAAGAATAAAGCAGGCCACATTTCAATAGGTGGGGGGGATAAATATTGTATAGCCCGCATGCAGGCCCACTGATGGAGAGGAATAGTGGGCCTGCACGGAAGACCGGGTATTTTATGTTTTCCTGCGTTCGTACACGAACGCAGCATTCTGATTGGCTGTTTGAAACGCCGTTTGAAATTGCCGTTTGAAACGAGCAGGACTCTCAACATTCTCTTGATCTCTTCGTTTGTCGTGTTCTTTACCAAATTGAATAATTGATACAAATTTCGTACTTTCCGCCCACAAGCATTGCACACACGATCTGATAAACGTGACGATTTATTTATAACAATGCCGATGGAAGCGAAAATCAATGCTAATGTGGTACCACAGCTTCCCTCACGATTTGATGTTTTAAATATATTTTCTGTCGAAATTCGTCCTAACTTGCCTGTTCCGAATTTAGTTGAGAATGAGCACTTGCAAATCAGCAAAAGTTATTAAATCAGACTTGTTTGCTTGCTTTTTTGGAGTTGATATATCCATTCATACTTTATTTTTATTTTGGATACTCAGAGAAAACCCCGCAATGTTTTCATGCGAGTTTGTTTATTTTTTGCTTTGCTGTCATTGGTTATTTTTTGACACCTGACGCGCGAAGGGGGCGTGTTTAGAAAAGGGGCGTTTTAGATTTTACCCGGTCTTCCGTGCAGGCCCACTATTCCTCTCCATCAGTGGGCCTGCACGCGGGCTAAATATTGTAAGATGATTTTAGTCATAAAAGAAAGAGCTTCGAAAGGCAGGTTTGTGCTCACAGATGCTAGAATGTTGGGAACCACATAATTATATAAATATAAATGTATAAATATAATAAAAGCCAACATATAGTTTTCTTACCACCAACTGCTGTTCATGGTTTGCTTGATTTTCAGCAGCATCTGGCTCTTCATTTAAATTTCCCCTTCCAGTTCCACGACCTCCTCTTCCACAACCTCCTCTTCCACGACCTCCTCTTCCACTACCTCCTCTTCCACGACCTCCTCTTCCACGACCACCTCTTCCACGCCCTCCTCTTGTTTGGCCTCTACCTCATTCTAGCTCTTCCTCTGCCACGTCCTCTCCTATCTTGTTCACTTTCCATCAACTCCTCCTCTGCCTCACTTTCCAGTTCTTGCATTGAGAAATCAGAATCCTAAAAAAGTATAGTGTGAAAGTGAATAAAACTGTTCTTATATTAATGCAAAGAAAAAAAAAGTATTTTATTCTTCTATTGATCTGAGGGTGACATCAGTGAGTTACATATTTCAGATATTTCCAGGCGATAATTGCAAATCATACATAATTTTTGTATATAATATACACAAAAGATTTGAATACTTACTGTGTCTTCACTGTCACTCTCTTGGGCTTTTCTGTTGTTCATGCAGCATCCAAAATCGTCTCCACGGCACACACCAGAACAAAAGCTGTTTACGCTTTTACACGAACAATAATTCCGCCCTTTTTCGCAAAGACAGGTGCCGTAACAAGAACATGTAGTGATATTGTTGTCTACATTGCAGCAACACTTTCGATCACACTTGTTTCGAATTCGTCAAGCGAGAGGCTTTCTTCCAGTGCTTCTGCCATGACTGCAACAACAACTCTGGCAACATGTTTCGAACGAGAGATA
This sequence comes from Trachythela sp. YZ-2020, assembly GCA_016169945.1. NCBI lineage: Eukaryota > Metazoa > Cnidaria > Anthozoa > Malacalcyonacea > Clavulariidae > Trachythela > Trachythela sp. YZ-2020. The sequence continues at coordinate 1,553,248 of JADLSH010000166.1, read as the reverse complement.
CCGCGTGAAATATTTTCATGATTATACACATTTATAACACTTCCAAGTCATTAAATTCCAAAAGTAAACACAAATTATCATTCAATGATCGAACTCGCACTTTCGGGATTTCACTGCTCTGGCTGTTGCCTTTTGATCTAGCTGACCACACAAGGTTCAAAGCGGCCTCTTTATTCACGATTTTTCAATTAAAAGTCGTATAAAGATTTAAAAGTGTAGAAAAATTCAGTGAAGTACAAATTGTGAAACATTGCACTCCTTACGTCGCAAATTATGTCGAATGTACTGAATCGTGTTCCGAACAACTGTTATATACTTCATGTTATATAGTCAATGTGGTTCAAAACAAAAAATCCTTCCTTTCTATGTTTCCGAAGTTTTTCAAGGCGTAAGATGACAACACGAGCAGTGTCATCTTAAAGAAATTCATCTAACGGAAAATTCCTTCATCAAGAGTTTCGAGAAGGCGGAAACCACAGAGTTCTCAGTATCGGAGATCTATTCCGTAATCCATGGCGAAGGGCCCAAAGAAACGATTCTTACCGTAGTATTACAAGAGCAAGAAGTAATCAAGGCGCTGTACACCAATCCTCATTTCTATTCATCCATTGACCAAGAGTTTTGCATAATTTTCGACATCATGTATGCTAAAACTGGTAATGAGGCAGTTGTGGAGTCATTTTATGGTGTGGTGCGTGGTCAGGAAATGGATGGTGGCCAAAGTATTAAAGTTCTTGGCGATAGAGCGGAAGTGGATTGGTGCTTTCCTCCTGTTCTTGCTTGCGACAGGCTTGCTATAGACGAAATGTCGAAGCTGTACGTCCATGGAAACCGCAGCCTTGGTATTAAAAACATCATATTCCTATATACCGAAATAGGAAGTCCTTTCAGTCACAAGATCTTTCGAAAGTGTTAACCAGGATCAAGAAATGAAATGTTCCCTGCGTAGACAAAAAACTTTTCAGTCTGGCTTACCTCAAAGACGAAATCTAAAAGGCTTAGTTAGGGTGCACCCATCAGGACAATCTGGCCAACTCACAAAATATATGATGCTTTGGGTGGAGAGGAGGGGAGTGCTTAAACAAGAGTCACATATTGTCACACAAGCAGGAGGAAGTATCACATGACATATGCATATGACAGACGCACTGAAATAGAGCAAGACAACGTTTATGCAAATCCATATTCTATTGAAAACTATATATTATGTAAGATTAATAATACTTTTATTAATCAATATTGAACGAGATGCAGAGAAAAATATTGATATTTACCATACACCATATACTGGCATCACTCCCATCTTATATACCGAACTTGCGGTTAATAGCTCAGCAACTGGAGTCTGTAGCTCAGTTGGTTAGAGTGCTGCACCAGAATCGCAGCGCCGCAGGTCTAAAAATGTATATAAATTTCTGTTCGAGTATTCCATCCACTAATACCTTCTACTATATATTATGTACCTTGATATTTCTCGTAAAAAATATTTAAAATCATGGCTGCCTCGTGTCCGTTTTTCGCCATTGAGCACAAGGTGTTCACTTGTATCAAAATTTACTATCTTGTGGCTCAGTTTATACATCATATTTAGTCGAGATTTTGTTCTTCTTAACTCCAAAGTATCCCAGTCCAATTCCTTTATCATATCCGTAACACTGGCCGTTTGTTTGTAGTTCCCTGTGCAGAATCTTGCTGCTTTCCTTTGTACTTTCTCAACTTTTTCTATGTCTTTTTTAAGGTAAGGGTCCCAAGCCGCACTGGCATACTCGAGTTTAGGTCTAACGATTACTTTGTATGTTATCTCCTTCATTTCACGAGGACAATTCCAAAAATTCCGCCTCATTAACCCAAGAGTTCTGTTTGCTTTGGTTGTGATATTTTGAACATGACTTGACCATTTCAACTTTCTATCTAGAGTAAGACCAAGATATGGGATAGATTGCACTTCTTCCAATATGGCTCCACATAATTTGTATGTTTTCTTGGGCGGGTCTCGTTTTGTTGAGAAACAAATGACTTTACATTTAGAAGGATTAAAGTTCATTTGCCATATTGTTTGCCACTTCTCCAAACAAAATAAGTCGTTTTGTATTTGGTCCCCGTCTGCATCGTTAGAAATTACACCATATAACAATGCGTCGTCAGCGAACAAACGAACTTTCGATTCTATCCTATCTGGGAGGTCGTTTATATAGAGGAGAAAGAGTAAGGGTGCAAGTACTGTTCCTTGAGGCACCCCAGATGACACAGAAGCTGGCACAGAATCTGTGACGTACCTTCACAGATTACAGTTCGCTGTCTTTCGAGTAAAAAAGACGTAAACCAACTTAACAATGATCCTCGAATTCCATAGTACTCCAATTTCTTCAAAAGTCGGTGGTGTGGTACTTTATCAAAAGCTTTAGTAAAATCGAGCACGATAGCATGTATAGATTGATTCTGTTTGATTGAGCTGGCTATATCGTGAATTGTTAGGATTAGTTGTGTTTCAGTTGATCGTTTAGCTCTGAAACCGTGTTGAGAGTCATTTAATACGCCGTAACTTTCAAAATGCTTCATCATGTGACTATGAATAATATGCTCAAGAAGTTTACTTGATATACACGTTAATGATATCGGTCTGTAATTTGTTGGGTCTGACTTTTTCCCTTTTTTCCGCATTACGCTGCATTACGCTGCATTGGACTGCATTAGACTGCATTAGCCTGCATTACACTACATTAGCCTGCATCACACTTGAAATGTTTGGTCGAAAAAAAACAGAATCGTTTCTACGACGCATTAGATGGAAAGCGCATCACTTTTTAAAACCAGCCGGAACTCAATCTCCCACCAATGAGACATTTGGATTCCGAACAACAAAGTCCCCGCCACCGGTTAAAGAACTAGACCAATTCGAAGATAAAATGCTCACGCTTATCCAGAATGTTGAATTTAAAAGAGATCGCAACGAATTCCAGAAAGAACTATCACAGGACTTGACCAATATTAGGACTAACGACAAACTACTTATCGCAGCTGACAAGACAACAAATTTTTACCGGTTAGACGCCCCCGCTTAGAACAAATTACTCGACAATGCAATAACCAAAGCCTACAAGAAAGCACCAACGAATACCGCATTCAAAATAATATCCGAAGAGAAGAAAGTCGCTAAGAGCATCGGCCTTGACAACCGCATCGATTCCCTAGCTACAAAAGACTCGTTTATTACTTTGAAAGACCACAAGCCTAATTTTAACAACAACCCCACGTGCAGACTGATAAACCCAGCAAAATCGGAAATCGGTATCGTCAGCAAACAAATCCTTCAACGGATCAACTCGAAAATCGTGAAGTCTGCCAAACTAAATCAGTGGAAAAACACAGATTCAGTTATCAAGTGGTTTGACAATATGCCTGACAAATCCACCCACTCATTCATCAGCTTCGATGTAGTAGATTTTTACCCATCCATATCAGAAGAGTTGCTGAAACAAGCCCTATCCTTTGCCTCGCAATACGACGTGATAACCGAGAATGAAAAAAGCATCATTATTCAGGCAAAAAATACCCTCCTCTTCAACGGTAACTCAACTTGGTGCAAGAAAACATCAAACTCCCTCTTCGACGTTTCCATGGGCAGCTTTGACGGTGCAGAAACATGCGAACTAGTTGGCTCCTACCTACTATCGAAATTGACTACCGAGTACGGCAATGATATCGGTCTGTACAGGGATGACGGTTTAGCAGCACTCAACAAAACCCCGAGAGAGATCGAGAACATTAAAAAACACATTTGTAAGATATTCAGCGACCACAACCTAAAGATCACCACTGAAGCTAACAAGAAATGTACCAACTATCTCGACATTACATTGGATCTAAGATCCGCATCTTACAAACCTTATATGAAACCCGGAAACGTCCCACAATACGTCAACAGTCAGAGCAACCACCCACCATCAATACTCCGCAGCATACCAGAGGCAATCAACAGGCGGCTATCCAATATATCCTCGTTTGACTCGGCCATTCCACCTTACCAAGAAGCCCTGCAAAGAAGCGGTTACAACTACCCCCTAAGCTTCAAACCTCAACCTCCAAAGCCAAAACGCTCCAGAAGCAGAAACGTAATATGGTTCAACCCGCCCTACAGCGCCAATGTTGCTACCAATATTGGGCACAAATTTCTGCAAGCCATTGACGAATGTTTCCCGCAAAGCCATCCATTGCACAAAATACTCAACCGAAACACGTTAAAGCTAAGTTATAGCTGTATGCCAAACATACAGAACGTTATCTCGGCCCACAACAAAACCATACTTGCGAAACAGCCCCAGACCAACACTACCAATGTAAGCAAAGAATGCAATTGCCGCCAGAAGGATTCCTGCCCACTCTCTGGTAAATGCCTGACTGAGAGTGTAGTTTACCAAGCCACTGTGACGAGAGAAGATACCACAGAAGAGAAGACCTATGTAGCACATACGGGGGCCAATTCAAAACGCGCTTCAACAACCACACAAATTCTTTTAGAAACGTTAAGCATAAGCATTCTACCGCACTCAGCAAATACGTTTGGCATTTAAAGGAATCCAATGTACAACATTCAGTTAAGTGGAAAGTTATCAAAAAATGCATGAGTTACTCGAACAAAACTAAGCGATGCAACCTGTGCTTACATGAAAAGTTTATTATTATTTATTATCCGCAACTCAGTTCCTTGAACTCTAGAAACGAACTATTGTCATCCTGTAGACACAGAAAAAACTTCCTGCTGAGCAACCAATAGCTAATCTATGTAATATAACACTGTAAATATAAACCAACATATAGTTTCTATGATGCCAAACATGTATATATAATATCTCAAGTTTCCTAAGGCATAACAACATCAAACGCGTTTTCACCTGATGAGTGTAGTATACGAAACAAATTTGTAGTGAATAAAGTTTAAATGAAGTGACTCAAGTTTGTCCTTTGTGTTATATATATATATATATTGTTAATAGGTTATTATAGCAATAATGTACATATGGTTGTTTTTGCTTTTCCATTCATACTATAAATACAATGTATGGTAATAACAAGCAATGTGTTAATATGGCGATTTACAGGTTGCCAAACCCAAAACCTTCCAGCAAGGCAGATACCATCAACTCCTTCATTTACTGAAATGTAGCTGCATGAACTGGAAGCCTGATGAACAATTGGCACGTTGACACTGTTGGACGACACTTGCAGCCATTGTGACAACCATGCAGGAATTTGATCTTGATAGAATCAGGAAGACCAAGTGGAGGCAATGAATATCATCCAGTTATGAAACGTAAAAGATGTCGGCCAACACATCTGTCCACCTTCGCTCAAAGTTTTCTATATTTTCTTCAATTACATTGACTGGGGGTGTAGGCATGTTTCTGGTTTGTCCAAAGTCTGCATTGTTTCTGAAAACTAAGCCAAATTCATTGGCAAACTTTTTCGACTCTTCTGTTCCTTTATGCAGAGTACTTGTAATGCGCTGCACAGCATGGAATAAGTTGAGTTTTACTTCTTGTTCAGCACCAAAACGGATTGATATTTGCTTCTCGCTTTGCAACAATCATCTACGAAGACACTTCTAATTGTAACACAAGCTTTGTCTAATCGTTCCTTTAGTTCCTTGAAATTGTTCTCTATATGCTCAAATTTTGTTGACCGTGTTGGACACCATGTCACTATTTATTTGTTTACATTGAGGCCCACAAATAGGTTTGAGAACTGTCCAACAAACTGCATGTGCATAATTATCTCTAAAAATTCCAATATGCTTGCTCACCTTGAAAGTATGGTCGAATGACAGTACCGTTGCAGTTGTTCTTTTCAACTCCCTTTCATAAAATCCCTTTTTTACTTGAAAATCTTCGAGAAAGACGCGCATTAAATTGTTACTTGGATACGCAAATAACGCGTCATTAAAATATTCCTCTGCATTGAACTCATGTTGTAACGAATGGGTACTACTTCTATGAAGAAGGCTCCTGATATATCTATTTCCTCTAAATAAAATTTAGAGTTGCAATTGCCTCGCTGATTTGAAGAAAGTTAACTCCTTGTGAAATCTGTTGTGTCACAAAATCAACAGCCTGTTTAGAAAAGGCAGATCTATAAAGTACTTCGATTGGAAAACATTCTGTAGAATAAAGACGTGGAGAAGAGGACAAGTACCTATGTTTTCCATAGCGGCAGGAATAGAATCTTTGCACCAGTAAAATATTTCCATTCAAATCGTAAATCAAACGTGGGTTGCGAGGACTCTTCGTTTCTACAAGGTTTGTTCACAATCCCGGCTCAAGAACAGTATTGTGCTCTGGACATAGTAGGTTCAGTTTATAATGGGTAATTGGGCACCAGATAAAGATTTTTGGCAAAAAGAACTATGCTTTATTAATTCCACTAGTTTCGGATTGATGATATTGTCAAATGAGCTAGAAGTTGGATTTTTTTGGAAATTCATTTAAGATATCTTGAATGTGTTTACCAATGGCTAGGTCAAATATCATTTAATGCTATACCATAAACGTTGTACACAATATCGCTAAAAACGGCAGGTAATTCTTTACGAATAGATACATTTTACTTAGCCCAATCTACAAAGAACTGTACGATTTCAATACACGCGTCCTGATGCTAGTAAAAGTGTTATATATACGCTACTTAGACTATAGTGCTAGCCGCAAGAGGAAAATCTTTGAATAGAAAATATGTTACAAATCAAAATTAAATTAACACAACTTGTGCGATATGTGCAGCTTGACCGGATTGGTGTTACAGCCTAGAGTGTTACACACTTAGAGTTGGTGCTAGTTCTCCCAAAAGAGGAAAAGCTATGAATAGAAAACCTAAGACTAAGTCCTTACAAATCAAAATTATATTAATACAACTTTCACGACAGGTGCTGCTTGAACGAATTGGAGGCCTAGAACTAGTAAAAGTGTTATATATAGCCTACTTAGACTTGTGCTAGCCGCAAGAGGAAAATCTTTGATCAGAAAATTTAACACTAAGTTCTTACAAATCCAAATTATACTAACACTTAGCGCAGCTTTCACGACATGTGTAGCTTGACCGGATTGGCGGTATACTTAGAATTGTGCTCCCCGCACAATAAAAACTCTTAGTCCTTAGGCTTAGAATTCAAACAAGTTTGACCGGATTGGCTCTGAAAGTGTTATACTTAGAGTTGGTGCTAATGTTTCCCACAAGAGCCAGGAAAATGCTATGAATTAATAGAAACCCGGCTAAGTGGCTAAGAGTAAGACCTGCTTCTTTAAAACAGGGAACCGGGGATAAAACAGGGAACGGGAATAAAGTGTACACTATAAACAGTGATAAACTATAAACGTTTGCTGTAGCCGCTGTGCATCAGGGCAAAGTCAATATCCATTGAACTGACAAAGTGTGTGTTTTCCTTAGCCGCAATATAATTATGTGCAAGGTATTCTACCAATTCTAAGTATACCGCCAAATCCGGTCAAGCTACACATATCGTGAAAGCTGCGCTAAGTGTTAGTATAATTTGGATTTGTAAGAAATTTTCTGATCAAAGATTTCCCTCTTGCAGCTAGCACAAGTCTAAGTATATATAACACTTTTCATATTTCTAGGCCTCCAATCCGATCAAGGAGCACATGTCGTGAAAATTGTGTTAATATAATTTTGTTTTGTATGGACTTAGTGTTAGGTTTCTAGTCATAGCTTTTCCTCTTTCGGGGAGCACTAGCACCAACTCTAAGCTGCACATATCGCGAAGGTTGTGTTAATTTAATTTGATTTGAAACGGATTTTCTATTCAAAGATTTTCCTCTTGCGGCTAGCACTATAGTCTAAGTATATATAACATTTTTACTAGCATCAGGATGCTTGTATTGAAATCATACCATTTGCTTTGCAGTCTTGCTGTTAGCTAAAATCATACAAATATTATAAAATCACACGCGCAGTATATAGAGAACAAGTATGCCTAAAGAATGTATGCGGCTAAGAGTAAGACCGGCTTCTTTAAAACAGGCAACAGGGAACAGGAATAAAGTGTACACAAAAACAGTGATAAACTATAAAAGTTTGCTGCAGCCGCCGTGCATCAGGGCAAAGTCAGTATCCATTGAACTGACAAGTGTGTGTTTTACTTAGCCGCAATATAATTATGTGTGAGGTATTCTATTTTGAAATGAGGTGTTATTTTCATGTTAGCGGTACCTTAATTTGCGTCATGTCGGTTCTGTAGGATACTTGTTCTCTATATCTTACTGTGCGTGTCATTTCATTCGTATGATTTTAGCTAACAGCAAGACTACAAGAAAGCAAATGGTATGATTTCAATACACGCGTCCTGATGATAGTAAAAGTGTTATATATACTTAGACTGTGGTGCTAGCCGCAAGAGGAAAATCTTTGAACAGAAAATTTAACGCCATTAAAGTTCTTACAATCCAAATTATACTAACACTTAGCGCAGCTTTTACAGTATGTGTAGCTTGACCGGATTGGCACTATACTTAGAATTGCTTAGTCCTTAGGCTTATAATTCAAAATTATATCAACAAAACGTTCATAATAAGTGCAAGTTTGACCGGATTGGCGGTGAAAGTGTTAAAGTGTGAACTGACAAAGTGTGTGGCTTCCTTATGTGCGAGGTATTCTATCTTTTAAAAAAGTGAGGTTATTTTCATGTTCGCGTCAGTGTTTGTGTTCAGCCAAGGTATACTTGTTCTCTATTTATTACTGCGCGTGTGATTTTATTCATATGATTTTAGCTAACAGCAAAAAGCAAACGGTATGATTTCAATGCACGCATTATGTTACTTGACTTATCGCAAAATATATTAATTCAATAATGCTGTTAGGATTGTCACTGAGAAAAGAATTTGTTCAGCCATGTTTAAGTTTTAATTTGAACGCGTATTGCTGATTTCGTTGGATAGAAATAGCCACATGACTTGCCAAGTGCATTAACACTTTGAGTGGCTCACTGGAAATCTTAAGTATCTTAAGTACGGAATAATCCTTTCCTTGCACATTACATTGCACCTAAAAAAGTTCACACCAGAACAATGCTGAATGATTAAATGAGTGACCATTTGATAAAACCGGCAGAAATATGGCTCTCTTACTGTTTCTGTATAATCAAACACATGATATCCAACTGCTTATAAGATCGCCCACGCAGAAAGCCGAATCTCATACGAGGTCTCTCTTGCTCTATTAGATTTATAGTAGCAACCATAGAAAATTTAGTTATGTCATTGACAGAAAAGGAAGTTGAAGAAATTGGCGATATAGTTAGTGACCTCAGTTCTTCTCAGCCAAACAGCCAAGAAACGAAAACTACAGCAGGGAAGAAGTTAATAGAGTTAGATGGAGAGATAGGCATCCTATACAAATTGACAAATTGTGCACTACGATGCACTGGTTATGTTATCAATGATTCCTCATCAACGAGTGCTCGTGGATTTTTGTTTCGGATAATTCCCAAAGACAGAGTACAATGCGAATTAGAAGAATCTGATAATCGGTCCAGGTATACTGTTATCAACTTCGTCTTACCGCACATTATTGAGTTTGTTTGCTGCTCCAATAGACAAAGAGGTAGAAAATCTATTATTATATTGTATAATTATCTTACTTGTATTTAAATTCGCGTGGTACAAATTTTCACGCTGGTGTATAATGATTTTGAAATATAATCCAAATATTACCTCGTATATCTTGTTGGTTACTCCAATGTGAGTGCAAAAAACGGTTCGATCCAGACTATGGTTCTATTCTATATTTCTTATGCCAGTTGTAGGCTTTTTAAAGTTCGGGGATTCTTATTCCACGCGAATTTCAATACACAGAAGGTATACGGTTTTAAAAAATGTGTCCTTGAACAGGACCATGAGCAAACATACACTGTTCAACAAATCTTCAAAAATCAATTGTAATTTCCCATAGAAACGGTGTAATGTTTTGGTGTGAGAATTTTTGCTTTTTTGTAGTGACGACACCTATTATCTGACATGGAAGCAGATGTCAACCCAGAATGGTATTTTGGGTGTTCTTACTTCCCAAAAACTGTGGACGGTACCCGGCAAGGAACAGTATCTACCAACTTATTTTAAGCAAATATGCGATGAGTATCTCTTGTCAGAGAATAAACATCGAGTTTTTCCTGTTGAGGTAAGTGGTTCTTATACCTTTGGAGGCTTGTCCAATATGTAGAAGACTGGTAATAATGAGTTTGCCTATCCAGTTAAATATGTGGTCATCGAGTAATTAGTGAACATTTCGACTGATATGTGATGAAATCTGCCACTGCCAGTCTGTACAAGTCGGGTGCAGCATGGCACACGTGGGGTTTGCTCCTTTCAACTTTTTGCTAAAACAAAAGTGTCCAATAGAGTATGATTCGCACAAAATCTTAATATATATCTGAAATAGATTTTATGTATAATCGGCTCCACCCAGGAAGCAGGACTAATATAATTTATGGTACTGCAGCAATATTAAATAAACACAACAAAATAAATTAACAGTTATCAATATTTGCAAAAAGTAGGAAGGTTTGAAAAATTACTGGTCTTGTAGACACCAGTGTATTAGCTATTCGTGAATATGGAACTAGTGAGTTAATTGTGCAGTATAATGTTATGACGCGATCGAAACATACATTAATATTATCTTTGCTATTGCTTTTTGTCAAATAGTGTCTTGGTCTTCAAAAAAATTCTAGACCTGTAACATGGGTAATTGGCTCAGATTTTCACGTGCAACTGTTGGATGGAGAAGCAAAACGTATTCTTCCAAGTGAATCACCGTATTGCATAATTGGAAACATTCCCGCAGTCAGGTGGTTGAATTTTGAAGGTGTGTCATGCATGGTTGAATTATATCTACTTACATGATACGGATATGATTTATATAAATATAGTAACGGAAACGGGTTGGTTGGAGGAATGGCAGACAAAATGACTTGTTCGGAGCCATTAAAGGACTTAGGATAAAGTTTGTTATTAATTAGAAGGATTATTCTGGACCTTTCTAATGGTTGGGTGGAAAGACAATAAATAGTTAAATATACCTGAAATTGTTCCCGCTATTTTTAATTCACCCTCTATTCCTTTTCTCTCCTGCAGGCGACCTTGATGGTGGGAAATGCCTTGCAGAATTGATTGACGTAATGGAAAATTATATGAAAGACAATTTCTTCGCAACATTGCTTGTCTTTGGTGGACTTGGCGTTGGAATGCATTATGAACAACTGAAGAAGAAATCAGATCGAGGTGTACCGCTCATAATGGCGTATGGACAGCCAGTATCTGGGAAGTCAACTGCTGTTTCAATTGCAATGTCCATTCTTGGTCGTAGAATAAGTATTGGTGGTAAGTGAGTCACAGTTCACTTTAATTGTATAATACGATATAAATTGTAGGTAAAATTTTCCTTGTTAGAAAAAGCGTTTTGATATGAAAGAAGTAACAATTAATATTCTCTATATAAATAATTATATATCTATAGGGGTGGGTTGCTCGCAAGCATATGAATAGAGTGCTTAATATACCGAAGTATAGCGCGGAATAGTAAAACAATAAAACGAACTTTGTCATACTTTACATAGATTGTTTAAATGAATAGTGATTAAAGTTTAGTATAGATAAAGTGGCCAAGGTTGTCCTGTTTTAGCTATGTATATGAGCCAACTGATATACTATATTTAAGGCATAAAGGCCAAAACAATGTTTTTGGTACATCTGCAGTATGCATGTTTGTATGTACTTGCAATTTATATAGAAATAACCTTTGCTGGAGCCTTGAAGTTGGCCAGTGAGCAAACCCTTCCGTTTTGGTGGGACGATGCCTCGGATTTCTCTGTCCTAGAAAAGTTGGCAGTTGCTTCTTATAACAACGTAAGTATATTTAAATAACATTACAGAATATTAGATAGAGTATTGGTGCAGCCATGTGGTGTAGCATGCTTGTGGTATAACCAATATTTAACCACATGGCACATGCGTGCATTCCTACTGCATGTATATATATGCATGAATTCCTCTCATTATATCAATGCTTCGGCAGCAACAATTGGAAAACAATAGAAGCAATTTGGTTGATCAGGAAAAAATTGTTCGATAAAAATCGTCACAGGACTTCATCTTTTTCATTTTTTAGATTTGCAGTTTTGTTAATTCATTATAAGTGCATTAATTTTATTAACACTTGAATGCGAATTTTATTTTTAAATTTGTTTATTAAAATGAACACCTTGCAGTCGTTAGACTGAATTACGTGTATCAATAGACAAAAAGATTACAGTTAAAACTATATACAATATAAAATGTCTCTATATACTATATGAATATCTATATTAATATATAAAATGATTTAGCCTTTTGCTTTGGCAGCATATATAGTGCATTATATAAAAGTGTTTTTACATTTATCTGTGCTAATCCTTGATAACTATTGTTTACTGTAATACTTGAGTTCAGTTATATTACTTGTTCTCATTACAATATGACCGATAACAGGCACTTAAGTACAATACATCTTGTCTTTATAATATTATATCTGTCTCCCAAGCGCACATTTATCTGTGCTAATCCTTGATAACTATTGTTTACTGTAATACTTGAGTTCAGTTATATTACTTGTTCTCATTACAATATGACCGATAACAGGCACTTAAGTACAATACATCTTGTCTTTATAATATTATATCTGTCTCCCAAGCATGCATGTGCATCATGCATATAATGACACGGAGATCTATTCAATCAATCAATTCCTCAACGTACATATAGTCAGGCACGACGATGTCATCTACATGTCATGTGGCTGCCTGAGACCCAAAGATTGACTTTTATCTATTGTTCATCATATATAGTCAAACAAGCAAACAGCTTACAGTAAATCAATTGAGGAAAATTCCTCAAGAACAAATGCAATCATAACAATGAATCCAAACTCGATTCCATAGAAGGTCAGAAGTGATAAACATATTATGATGATCAGGTAAAATATTATCATGACCACAAGGCAATGTGCATAATTATAAAAAACAATACATTACAGTAAAAGTATAGCTACTTCACGCAAATCGCAATATCTATTTTTGAATTTTGTTATATACGGTACCTTTAAATATGACTGCATGACAACAATTTATTGCACTTGCACATTAATTTATGTAAACAGACTTCGTTGAAAATAATTGTAAATTGTAAACAATCAATTGTATAGTATAACGGGCAACGCGATGTTGTAAATCACAAAATGTAGGTTAAGCTATAGGTCATTCTTTCCCTTAAAAAAATAGAGTGTTCTCGCGGATTGCAGTAATCCCAATTAAAGAAATTGACCAAGAACAAAACCTCGAAACCTCCATTTTCCTTGACGAGAAATTGAAGACAATAACAAAGGATTTGACAAAGAGTGTTGGTGTCTTTCTCGAGCTTGCTCCAGAATTTAATGATATGCACAAAGACGAAATGTTCAAGAGTATCTCATCACAAATTGGATGTGCGTGCACAGTTAAATTAAAATCATAAGGCTAAACAGTCCATCACCTCCATTCGAGACTCCGTATCGTAGAGCTCGTGCATCACGACCCTTTCGCAATATTAGGTACCTGGCGGAGGTACTATGAATATCTTTTCATGGCAGGCATCTGCAATGTGCAGGCACAAGATACTATATTAGGCAATCTCAGTAAGACTGTGAGCAAAGCTGAGATAGAGTCATGCGAGGGACTTCTGTCTCTGCAGGCATGTTACCAGACACTTCAGGACATGTCTCGGGGTAAGACCCCTGGTTCGGACGGGCTCCCCATGGAATTCTATGTTTCTTTCTGGAATAACCCCCTGAGGATGACCTCGTCCATGTTGGAATATAGCCTACGATGAGGGTCGGCTGTCTGTCTCTCAGCGTCACGGCCTCATCATCGTCCTCTACAAGAAAGGTGACTGCTTAGAGACAAAAAACTATCAGCCAATTAGCCTCCTTAACGTCAACTATAAGATTGTGACACATGCTATCTCTGGCCTTCTCCTAGGCGTTATTGGATCCATAGTTGGTTCTGACCAAACGTGCGACATCCCTGGTCAAACCATCTCGGAAAATATTAGCTTGCTCTGAGACTTAATCGAATACGCTGACACGGGTGATGTTCCTCTTGCCATTCTGTTGCTCGATCAGGAAAAGGCTTTTGACCGGGTTGACAGCGCATTCTTTGTATGTTTGGGTTTGGAGAATCTGCCGTAGTCATTAACGGTGGAGGTTGAGTCCGCCGTAGTCATTAACGGCTGGACTTCTTCCTTTTTTAAGCCTTCTTGGGGTGTCCGTCAAGGCTGTTCTCTTTCTCCATTTTTATATGTCCTTTGCATAGAGGTGCTGGCGTGTTCCATCAGTGCGTCACCTAACATCACAGGCGTCACTTTGCCAGGCACCGACCGTCCATTCAAATGTTTGGGTTATGCGGACAACACGTCCATTTCGCAGCAACCCTTTTTATTTTGGGCATTCTGGTGTGACACTTACATCCGTGAGTGGACAAGGTCTTCAAGGTCTCTTGGAGCTCGTGATTCTTCTTTGGAATAACATCTGCAGCAGCTCCTCTTGTAGTCCACTGTGTTCTTGAAAGACTAGCTTGTTGCAGTGAGCAAAGCAGTGGATGTAAAGTGCATGTTTGCAAACTTCATCCTTTACCAAAATGCCCCATCGAATGCCATACCAGCCATCTTTTCTGTGGCCATATTGCATCGGACCAGTATATCCTGTACATACTACAAGATTTACTCTTCCAAAATCTCGTAGTTTTCATTGCAGTGGCAAACAGAAAAAGACAACTGTTCAGTTTTTGAAATGCCACATGTTTCTCACAGTGATACCACAGCCATTTGTATTTTTGGAGCCATTCACATTGGAAAAATCTTCCTTTGTTTTTGCTACAAAGCTTCTCTCCCTCGTTAAACTCGCTCCTAACTTTTATCCATGGATCAACAATCACTGCTAACGTTTCGGTTCCCGATTCAGGAGTATCAGAGCTACCTGATGGAACAGCAATTTCCTTCTCAGGTGTCGTCACAGCCACTTGTGTTGTCAGTTCACCACTTAATTCTTGTGTGCAGTTCTTAAAAAATGATGCTATTGTGGTTTGGCCAGTTGCATTAGCAGTATTTTTATTCTTGTTCTCTGCATCTCTCTTTGCCTGTTCAGCATGTGGTATTGATGAATATTTCTATGCAAAAATAAAATAGTACATGCACTACAGTCTTAGATTGCAGTATAAGATTGGCACATAAGTTGGCAGACTCACAGACCCTCTCATTCATTTTAAGTAAATTATAAAACGAAATGCCAAAATCTAGACACAAATTCCTCTACTATGAGACGTATAAAGCCGGGTGCGTGGTATTTACCCTGTAAATGGAGCAATAAGATCTGTAGGATTACCTGCCTAATGGCTAAGTTTCTAAAAAAAAGTCGTTTTTTAGTTTCTTTTTGTATTTCGTGTCTCTCGCTCACACCGGTCGAGGCATTTTCTCGAGCCGTTTTACCCCACAACCTTGTTGTGCTTCCCCCGCCCTTTTACCAACATTTGATGCGGGCGTGGCATGAGTTTGGTTGGCTGGGTGCATCATCAGCTTTGTTTCTTTGACGTTGGTGCTGCTCCCTTTATGGTGCAGGAGGTCTTCTTTGGTTTTTCGCTGCCTCGCTGCCGGCACATCTCTAGCATTTTTGTCTGGATGTTGCAGGTGGTGAAGCATCGTCTCTGGTTGGTGCATTGCGATTTCCGTTTTCATGCAGCATTGCACACCGAGGCGGATGCTTTGAGGTTGGTGGTCGCTCGGGTGAAGTTCGTTCTTGGTGTTTTGGCTGGTCGTTGTCGTTCTCCGGGGCAGTTGGAGGTGTTCGAAAAGCAATGGTTGGCCAATAAAACCTTAGGGCGTTTTATTCGAGAGAGCTGGTCTTCTCTTTTTAATTTTTTAACCTAGTTTAGTTATTTAGTTTAGAATTTAGGGTTATCCGGTTTTTAGGATTTAAATATACCAAAAAGCCAGCGTCAGAATAATAAAATCATTAAAGAGGTGGTAGGGATTGTCTCCCTAGTCGTTTGCGTGCCGGTGCACCTTCCTCAAATTCGGAATAAATCCATTGCACTTTCCCCAATGGGATTGGATTTATCTCATTCAAAATAAAACCTACCTGACGCGAGTCAGGTTTTCTGCCCGCTGCGAGGAGGAGCTATGCTGACGAACATGGACGTCTAACTCTTTACTCTGGGATTTACGAGCTGCAGTCCTTGTTGCAGACATTCCACATCTGTCTCCTTGCTACGTTTACGTAGTTACATTCTCGGTCTTCTTCAACAGCTGCGGACTGTGTTTTTCTTCTCTTGCTGTTCTCTTCGGAGGCAGTTTGGCTGCTAGCCCGTCCTTTAGGTCGTGGTTAGTAGTTGTTGTCTTCCAACATGTTGTGGCCAGGTTAGCAGGCATCACGTCCAACTAAGGCGCTATTTTTTTACCAACTAAGGCACTGAGGGAGTTATATTGTTTTTTGGATAATTAGTGTGTTTTGCTGGTTGTTTCCTGTCAAGGGACCCGAAAAAAGGGTAGCTCAAAGGAAGGTGGTATTTTTCCTTTCTCATTGTTTCAGACCTGTGCGGACTGATGTATTTGACCGATGTTTGCCTCCCTTAAGGTGGCTCCCTACAGTTAGTACAGTTTGAAACATGATCTATATAGATCAGAAGTCATCCTCGCATCTCACGCGTGGAATCTTCGTGACGCGGTAAAATTTTGAAACAAGCTGCGGGAAGTTATTTTCGAGATTTTTCTGCAAAGAAACCACAACCTTTTCATTATAATCGTAAATCTTTGAAATTCAAGCAGTACGTATGTTGTTAACCAGTTTCTAAGTATGTTTTCTTTTAGTATGTTTTTTACGTATTTACGTTCAGTATTATCTTTTATAATGTTCAAAATCTTCGACTTGTTGCAGACTAAAAATGCTAAAATGATATTTTATACTCTGCTCAAGGCAGTCTAGAACTGTCCGAGTAATATAATTCTTTAAAACAATCAAAAGTTTAAAAACTGCTGCATACAACTACAGTACAGACAGTTACGACTTACGAGTTGTCTTACGAAAATTTGGAATTGTTTGAATATTTTGAAAAGTTTTCATACCGATTTAAACAATAAAAACAATATGGTGAACTACCCTACCTTAATTTTTTTATATAATGTTCCGCTTAGTACTCCAAATTTACTTGAAAATTAAAAAAAATTCACCGAAGGAAATTCAAGTAATTTTATTTTTTTTCCAATTTATAGGATATGACTACTATAGTTCATACACTGTTGTTACCATAGCAATGCAACTGTGGTATATTTAGACCCATAGGTTGGACACATAACAGTTACCCAAAAATCAACTATATATTTCACAAACATGAAGATATGTGTTGCAATAGGGAGGGCACATTTCCACCCCTTGTTTTTATAATAACTGTAGGGAGCCACATTAAGCTTTGTTTGTTTGTTGCCTTTTTGTGGAAAACCTTGGTGTTTGACATGGTAGTTCCTGCGAGTGTTCTACCTACGTCTGGTCAATCGCCAAATAATTATTATATTAGTCTATATTATTAGACTTTGTTTATTATATTAGTCTATATTCTTAGACTTTGTTTGTTATATTTGTCTATATTATTAGACTTTGTTTGTTATAGCTCAAGTTGCCTATAGCGGTGGGTGATTTTGAAGCCTTATCTGAGTCAAGCAGTTTTTTAATATCTAAGCCATTATTAATTATCCGCAGTTGCTGATTTAAACGCTTCTATTTTCTATACTATTTTACAATTCTAGCTGTGTTGTTATTACAGTTATAATTGTCTGTGTGTGTCTCTTTGCTAAGAGTCAATTGTACGTGTTTATTTGCACGTCTTTCATTACTTTGTTTATGTTAACTTTGGCGTACATGTTTCTTGCACGTCAAGTTAACTTATTTAAATTAACAACTTCTTGCTTCATTAACCCTTTGTTAGTGTTGTGCATAAACAACTATGTCTAGCCCTGCATTTACACAAGCCGACTTTGCCAAGTGGAATAAAACTACATCTGTATTTCACTTGCAGAGAAAGCTAATCGGCACTTGTAGTGTCCGCCAAATCAGCGTAGAGCCATTGGGGAAGCCAAAGTCAAGACAGTCCAACTTCTGTCTCAGGACAAATTGAGGGTCGAATTTCAATCATCCTCTCGCCGCCATCAATGCGATGTCAATAGCATTACATACAAAGGAGTTACTTTAACTCCGTTCCCGGCTTATGACGAGGTCAAGTCAGTCTTCATCAAACAGAGCCCATTCTCTCGCGAGTCTTTTGACCTACGCATGGAACTGGAGCCCCCTACACCGGCTCCTTCCTCCTCTTGGTCTGTGGCTTTCACTCGCCAGGTGTCTTCCAAACCTGGTGCAGATCTTGAGGTCACTGTCGAAAACTCGCCCATGCCTAGTACGCCAACGGCAACTAAGCCAATGGTTACTACGCTAAAGGGCAAGACAGCCAACACAAATAAGGCCAATAAGGTCAAGGCCAATGAGGCCAAGGTCAATGCGACCAAGGCAAATTAACCAATGATCAGCCAGGCCAAGGCCACTAAGCCCAAAACCAACAAGCCCTCAACACCTAGGGAAATTGGTAAATCCTGTCGTCCTTCTTCGGAAAGTGATGACAGCGACGCGAGTTCTATTCTCGCACACCCAGTTTCACGTCAGCCTCGCTCTAAACGTTTCAAACACGTTCGAACATCCAGCGAGTCTGACAGTGAAGCTGCAGAAAAACCAGCCAAGGAAGTTGTTAAGTCGCCCTTTGTCCATCTTAATCGGTTCGCGGCTTTGGATAAATATTTTGCAAAGGAAATCGTACTCAAAGTGTTCTTGCAACAACATAATTAAAATGCGACCGACCAGAAAGAGTTAATATAAAGCCGTGTGGTCCTTCTTTTGGTCTGGTAAAAAGGATCTTGTTGCCAGGACCACAGTGTGTCTTCCAAAGTTGCAAGGCGGCTGGATGGGGGTAAGGCTGCAGGCGAGTTTTCTTTGTTGGCATCTTCTGCCACCCCTTTAATTGTGCACAACATGAGCTCGAGATCAGTCTCTAATCTGATTCGAACTAAAACGTATAACGAACCGCACTGTATTGGTAAATTTGAGCCGGAGTACGGTCCTCTGCACTCCACTCCTCTGCACTCCACAGTTGCACGCCACTTCTTTAGACCATGTTGTCATTGATTTAAATTGGCAGCTCACACACGGAGTACTCTATACCGCCTCCCTGTTGGTAAGGCAATTTCATATGGCCAATGTGGACGTTAAATGCTTCTGTGGTGAAGCAGAGGAAACATTGGAACATCTTTTTTATCACTGTGATTTTGCTCGCTTGATGTACGGTTGGGTGTATGTCAATCTTCTTTTGGTTGATCCAGCTGCTGGTCCCTTTGTCGTCAACGAGTTGCTCTTTGGGTTTTCGGTGGAACGGCGTCGCAACATCCCTCTCTTCATCATCTGGATGTTACATGTTGTGAAACATGTAATATGGGTTGCTCCTTTCGATTTCCGTTTTTGTGCTAAGGTGTTGGTGGAATCGGAGTGTCTCAAGAAGGTCATTGCTAAAATCAAATTTGTACTTTGCCTTACTGCCCGTAAGTGTAAATCGCCTGCTCAGTTTCGATCTTTTGAGCGCGATTGGCTTGCCCGGGCATCTTGGGACACTTCGAGGGTGAGGAGCTGGTCTTCTCTTTTTAACTTAGGTTTTTAACTTTTGCTTTTTCACATTACTTTTTTTTTCCTTGCTTCTGTCTCTTGTAGGTAGTTGCTTTCTTTTAATTGAATACATTTTTTATATACCGGGTGGGGCAAAAAAAAGTACGACTGTTTGATTTAGTATAACTTAAAAACTAAAAGAGCTTTTACACTTAAACAAGTTGTTTTGCATTCAGCGATGTCTAACTTAAATGTTGATATATGCCATGTGCATTTTCATGCAATATTGACCGAGATAGCTGCGTTTAAACTTGAGTAAACATTTTTGGAAGTGTCAAGAATTAGCTAAAAATGGTGTATTAAATAATTTGATAACCATTTAGCATTTTACGCAAGTATTCGTTTCAATGACGTGAAGTTGAAGGTAGAAGGCCAAATGTTAGAATAAAAGAGCGTATCTATTCAAGAAACATTTCTAACTTCAACTTCACTTCATTTAACTAATACTTACGATAAAATGGTAACGGTTATCAAATTAGTTTAATAGGGCGTTTTTAGCTAATTCTCGACACTTCCAAAAATGTTTACTCAAGTTTAAACGCAGCTATCTCAGTCAATATTGCATGAAAATGCACATGGCATATATCAAAATTTAAGTTAGACATCGCTGAATGCAAAGAATCTTGTTTAAGTGTAATAGCTCTTTTAGTTTTTAAGTTATACTAAATCAAACAGTCGTACTTTTTTTTTTCCCCACCCGGTACAAACAACACACATAAATATACAATTAATAATTAAGATTAAATATACCATATGCCAGTGTCAGAATAGAAAATAATTGGCGGTATATTTAATAGAGGTAGGGATCGTCTCCCTAGTTGTTTACGTGGCGGTGCACCCTTCTTGATTCAGGCAAACCATTGCACTTCCCCCAGTGGGAAGGGATTTGATCAGAGCATCTACACACTACAGCGGTGGACAGCTTGCAAACCGGCCTACCTCTCATCATCATCAGCATACAAACAAACAAACAAACAAACAAGGTGAGTGTTTTATATCTTTCTCCGAGAATAGTCAATTCACCGAATGTATATAGTGTGCTGATTTGCCTGTAAACGATAACTTCCAACACATGTCATGCCGTCTACTCTGAAACCTGGTGTCTCGCCGTTGTGCAGCTCCTTCCAACAAAGTCTGGCAGCAAATAGTTGTCGGGCGCGGTAACTTTTTTCCTTGTTTACTGTATATATATTTACTTTCCTTCGCCTGCAAACCTATTTGTATATATTTATATTAGCGTGTGTCGGTTTGTTGCGGTCGAGGGGCCTATTAAGGGGTACTTCAAAGGAGGGGTCTTCTCTTTTCTTTTCGCATAAATTTGATTGCGGGACCGTGCTTGACGGACCCTCAATATCCCGTTTCGTTGGTTTTGGGGTTTTTCCGTGTGACGGCACGCTAGGCTGCGGCTACCCTCTTAGCCGTATATTACTATATTATTATAAAATTTGAGCAATTATTTGCTTTTAATAATCGCAGGTATATTCCTGTTTTCCTTTTTTTGCGGGATTATTATATAATGATTCC
Source organism: Trachythela sp. YZ-2020 (assembly GCA_016169945.1). Taxonomy (NCBI): domain Eukaryota; kingdom Metazoa; phylum Cnidaria; class Anthozoa; order Malacalcyonacea; family Clavulariidae; genus Trachythela; species Trachythela sp. YZ-2020. The sequence goes on along the minus strand of JADLSH010000166.1, from coordinate 1,531,903 downwards.
CTTTATTAATCGTACGGCAGACATTATTTTGTCTGACCGTCTTGATGTACGTGATGTGAACATACATGAAGTTATTGACGAGTTCCATGCTCAATCTGATCATTTCACGGATCTCTTTGAGGCGTTTGTATTTATGGCACCTGGTCGTTTCCGCGTTACCTGTAAGAGCGCACGCAAATTAGAAGCGGCCGAAAATTTTGGTTACACAGTTCGAGGTTTACCAGTTACTTTTCGATCTGTTTCTTTGTATAAATGGGTAAATGTTACCCGTTTATCCTATGGTATTCCTGATATTGAAGTGGAAGCAGTTTTATCACCGTATGGTACCATAAAAATAATGAAGTCTGCACAGTATTCCAATGTTTACACTGGTGTACGCAACGTTTTAATGGAAGTTTCGAAGGATATTCCAACCCGCGTGCGCATTGCTGGACATTGGTGCAGCATCTACTATAAGGGACAAAAGCGGCTCTGTTTTTCTTGTGGTAAAGAGGGCCATTTTAGTAGCAAGTGTCCCGCAATGAACCTGTGGATCCCCCTGCCGATTTGGTTCTTCCAGCCGGTACCGTTGTGGTTCCACCTGCCAGTGAAGTTTTGCCTTCCCCTGCAGTTCCGCCACCCCGTACATATTCTGGTGACGAAAGGTTCATCTCAGCTACGCCCCTCACATGATGGTTCGCGAAGTTCTCGCACTCGCTCAAAATCTCGTTCACCGCTTCGTGGTATTCGTGAATTGTCCCCATCATCGGACTCCTCCACTGGGCCTCATGAAAGCAAAGATTATTCCTTCGACTCCGAAGCAGTTTCTCTGGCTCCTTCTTCTCCTCCCGCCGGAGGAGGTGATGCCTCTCCTGACAATTATTTTGCTTCAGATTTAACGGACGATCCCTTAACACAGTTTACTAGGAATCTTCCCTGTGCTACACCAGACAGGGTCGAGTTTATTAATGCACCAGCGGCTTCTCAAGCCTCTGAAGAATCATGTGTTGTCGCACAATTTTTCGGCGCTTCTGATCATCCTCCTGCTGAGGATGCGTCAGATTAATAAGTAAAGATTAATTTAATCTTAATATTTTTTGTGAACAATTTCAATTAGTTTATTTTATCCATTACTTAATGGCGAATTTCAATAATATATCCTTGGTCACACTCAACTGTCAAGGATTACGCGACCCATCGCATCGTACTATACTTTTTTCCTGGTTAAACTGTTGCAAGCCGGACATTGTTTGCTTGCAAGAAACATGTGTCCTCGGAAATCGTTGTGTGGTAATAATATTCAAAAGTATATTCTCCGTCCTTTCTTCTCCTGGTACAGCGCGAAGTTGTGGCGTCGCAGTATTATATAAACCATTCTTAAAAGCGGACCGTGAAGAGTTCGATGATTCTGGTCGCCTTCAAATTGTCACTTTTTCTATGATCACAAGTGATACCTCTCCATTCCAAGTTGTTACCTTGTATGGTCCCAACCAAAAGAAAGCTGGTGAAGAGTTTTTTGAAGAAATCCTTCCGAAAATTGATACTTCCCTCCCTACTTTTGTTTGTGGTGATTTTAACACTGTCGTCAACGCAACTCTTGATCCGTCAGTTGACCGAACATCTCGACTTACAAGACGCTTGGCGTGTGAAACATCCAACCGCCCATGATTATACTTGGCATCGAGCAAATGGCTCTCAAGCGTCTCGTCTGGATATGTTTTGGATATCTTCCCATCTTCTGGCTAATGTCATTGATGTCGAAATCCTCCCTTTCTTCCGTTCCGACCATTCCTATGTTTTTCTTCGCCTAACCCTACCCAGTATGCCTGACCGTGGTCCTGGTGTCTGGAAATTGAATACGTCTCTCTTAAATGATGTGGACTTTACCGCTCATGTTTGTGAGTTCTGGCTCTCGTGGCAAGATCAGAAAGCAACCTTTCCAACCCTCGATCTTTGGCCCAATGCTGGTAAAGTTCGCGTTAAAAAGATGATGAAGGGCTCCTCTCGTGAGAAAGAGGTATCCGATTGTGCTCGTCTTGCATCATGTTGCTTTGGAACACCTCAAGAAAGCTGACGGTGCGAAGATTCGTGCTCGTGAGCAGTGGACAGAAGAAGGCGAAACCTCCTCCGCATACTTTTTCCGGCTGGAAAAGACTCGTGCTGTGCGCAAGTTCTTTACCGGAATCCGTAATACTCCGCCATCCTTTGTGTATGGTGTCTCTTCTACGTCCAATTGTTTACTGCGTCCGTCCTTTCCCGTTCAGATCAAGATTTCTTCATTGATTCTCTGGATTTATCTCTCACCAATTGTGAATCTACCTTGTGCGACGGTGATATTACTACATCCGAATGCTTGGCGGCTCTGAACAGTTTTAAGAACAAATCTCCTGGTATTGATGGCCTCCCCTATGAATTCTACAAATCCTTCTGGGATGTCCTTGGTGATGATCTTGCTGCTGTTTTTAATGATTGTTTATCATCTGGCACGTTATCTTTTACGCAGCGGACTGGTCTGATTACCCTCCTATATAAGAAGAATGATAAAATGGATACAAGGAATTGGGGTCCCATTTCGTTACTCTGTACCGACTATAAGATTTTGGCCAAAGTTCTAACCAATCGCCTCAAATCTGTAATCTCTTCCGTCGTTTCCCCTGCTCAAACCTGTGGAGTTCCTGGTCGGTTTTCCGGCGAAAGCACTCGTTTGCTGCAGGATATTATACATTATTCGAACAGTAATAATATTGGTGGTGCCGTAATCTCGCTAGACCAAACTATTCGGGCGATTATAGAGGGCGATTAAAAAAGAACACTCTATAGACGGTTTTGATCTTCCTGATGGTCAACACGTTAAAATCTTTCAGTATGCTGATGATACAAGCATCCTGGTACGCTCTGATCAAGCTCTCCTTTCCTTATTCGCCCTCTTTGAGAGATACGAACAAGCCTCGGGAGCAAAACTCAATGTCACCAAGAGTCATGGTTTACTGTTTGGTTATTGGACCGATCGTCTTAATATGCCCGTTCCGTTAAACTGGAGCAACAAAGCTATTACTGTCCTTGGCTGCCGTCTGAGCAATGATAATCAAGTGGATTGGAGCTCTTTGGTAGATCGGTTTGAGGGTCAGTTATCCTTGTGGAAACAAAGCCAGTTAACCTTTCGTGGTCGTGCTATGATTGCGAATATGCTTGGTTTGTCAATCTTCTGGTATCAAACCACCATCTTCGATATCCCGAAAACTGTTATCTTTAAGATCAATAAAGTTCCCTTCGTTTGGAGCAAAAAAAGAGAATGTATGGCCCGTACATTGGTCACGCAGCCGCTTGCCTCGGGGGGTCTCGGTGTCGTGGATGTCGCCCGTAAACTTACTTCCCTTCGCGCTGTTTGGCTCCGTCGCTGGTTGTCATTCCATGGCATTATTCCAACGGCAGATCGTCTTGTTTGTTTTGGCATGCGATCCCGCCTGTTTCTGTGGCCAGCCCGAAGATTTGGTCCATCTCTTCACGTCTTGTCGTTTTGCGTCGGCCGTGTTGGATTGGTTCCTGTCCAAGTTACGCAAGTCTCAGCCGTCGGTGTCTTCACTTACCACCAGTCAAATCCTTTTTGGCTTTCCTTCCAGTTCCGCGATCATTCCTGTATATTCGGCGTTGTTGGGCGTTTTACGTCATCACATCTGGCTTGCCCGGAATAGTTATCGGTTCGAGCACATTGCCCCCGATGTCCAAGTCACTCTACGGAAAGCGTGTTCGACGTTCCGTTTCCTCGTCCGTATGCACAAGCGTCATTGCCTTTGAGATCGTTTCATCCATGACTGGCTTGCTGACGGTCTTGTTGGCTCCATCACAGCGGAAGACTGGATCTGGTTCGACCGGGACTTCATAACCTAGTGTCCTGTTTGTTTTTTTGTATGTTTTGCCAGTGTCATTTCCGTTTTGTTTGTGTTGATTTTTCGAGTACGGGGTTCGCCTTAATTGGAAGTTACTGCAGTGGCCCGTCAATCTTGTTTTGTTTGATTTTAGAGTGTGGGGGTTGCCTTAATTGGAAGCTACTGCCGTGACTCTTTAATCTTGTTTGTTAAGTATTTTGTTTTGATTTTAGGGTACGGGGGTCACCTTAATTGGACGTTACTGCCGTGGCTCTAAAATTTGTTAGTCAATTGTTTGTCAGGTACATTTTGTTTGTTCGGTATTATCTTGTGAAGGTAAGCCTGTTTATCCTTTATGTCCCGATAAAAAGCCTTTCGGTTCAGACCAGTTGTCGTACGGGTCTGATGTCTTTTTCGGCCTTACGGTTAACATTTTATGATTGTATTGTGATGTATACTCGGTGTCTATCTGGTGTCATTTGTTTGTCATTTATTTTGGTTTGTCTTGTACTCTGTTTGTTGGGGCAGTGGTCTCCTTCATTGGTGCACTGCTGTTCTCTCTTTAATGTTGGCCTGTGGTTTGTCTGGACTTTTGTTTGGATGGGTTGCACAGGTATCTGGTGTACTCAGAGGGTTGCTCATGATTGTATCACAACCAGTTAACATCATTCCTGTCCATCCACGACCGTAGGACTAAGGAACCCCAAGTGTGAAGATGGTTAGCATTTGATCATTCGGGCCATTCATGGTTGAATCATGGCACGGGGGAGAGGGTCGCGCACCCTCTGTTGGTCCGCTTGCTGTGAAGCAACTCCCTGGGTGCGGCGATATTCACGGGTTCAGGTTCCATTGCCCCGTCGGGACCAGATCAGCAATGATCAAGCCCATCGTCGTTCAACTCAAAATAAGATAAGTGTACACTCCGAGTTAATCAATTAATAACTGTGCAAAATTTAAATTTTATTCCACAAATTATATACCAAAAGAAAGATAAAGACGTGGTAATTGTACTTATCTAATTTGTTATATTGTATCCTGAACGTGGAAAGAGTTATTTGTATTATATTGTTGGTTCTACTGTCATTATTGTGTTGCCCGCTACGTACTCGGAACTTTGGCTTTCTTATTATATCCTTGGAACTACTGGTCACATTTATTTTGAATAGTGATATATATTCATTCCATTGTGTCAACGTTTGGAGTTAGCAAGTGTTATGGTTGTGCTGTTATTGTTGAATTTGTACTTTTGACCGTTGGTATATTTTGAATTTAAATTAAGTCTGGAACACTTGTGTTGTTATCGTCTTTGCTCGTCAATTTAACGTCATGTGTAACTTATCAGTGGATTTAAATGTGATGACTGTATTTGTCCCATCGCTGCGAACATTTTGATATATATTTTGTACTGTTTTGTGGTTTATTTCGTGATATATTAGTACTTTGGAGTTTGTTGCGTACAGTCTGTAGTACTTTGCGGGTTCTTCTTTCTCATCTTGTTGGTTAAATTCTTCAGCAATCTGTCAATTATATTGGAAGATGGTCAAATTCACAGATAGGATTTTTTTTCTCTATCCCTTACCGAATGTTCAGGTAAGGGATAGATGTGTAATATTAGATGAATGTTTTCGATCGAAGCGCTCACTGCTCGGCGGTGCTCGCTGTTGACAGACTTGTTTCCGTCGCAATCCTTCTTCAATGTTGTGTTTTTATTCGACACAGCGACTAGTCCGTTGTTGCCGCTTGTCTCTGTAGTATTCGCTTTCGAAAAAAATGTCTCAGGAGATGCAACTGGAGATGTCTCAGGAGATGTGGCGAGATTCTAAAACAAGTCGGAAACATTTTGGCAACATTTAAAACATAAAATTATGTTGAAATGAGCAAGACATTTTTCAAAAACGAATGTTTCTCAATGCACCTTTTCAGCAGTTATGTCAGTTTTGCTGAAAAAAAAACCCTTTAAATCTTAATGGTATAAAATCCACTCCATGATCTAGGTCGCCTTATTATATCACAGAATACACAATCTCGGACAACAATATAAACAATTGTCAACACCGAGCTGGCAGTTACCAGTCAACAATAATAAGTCTAGCAAGTCGGAGTCATACAGCTGAATTTTTTATTGAGGATTGTTATGATTACATATCAAACTTTTTTTCTGTTTTTTGTATGTGTGCCTTTATTGTCAATCCTCAATGTATGTGTGCCTTTATTTCATTGAAGCCGAATTGGTAAGAGCATAGAAAGCGATGTAACATGCAAAAATATTGTACAATGTGCAGACACCACAATGTATCTAAATGCTCGAAACGATTGTGTCTCTTGGTTCAGTTGATTAAAACGAGCCAATTTCCCAAACAGAGACATTTTGCAATTTCATCAGGACCAGCACTGGAATGTCCATCCATCGTGAGACCACTAAGTCAGAGTCATACGGCGGAATTGACTCACAATTAAACATGAGTTTCTAAACCGTTCTGTCAGTTCGGAACTTCTACTTTCTTGACATTTGTCAAGTTATGATGAGATGTTGACTCTTTTGAAATTAGCTTAAATAATTTATGGTTGGTATGGTTGGTATGGTTTACTGGATCATGAAATGTCTGAACATACCACTGATTGATTAACTGGATGGTCCTCCTCGTCAGCTGCTTTGGCTTGTCTGTTAACAATGAAGAAAAAAGTGACCAAATGCCCAAACTGCAGATTTAAAGAAAAGGGACTCTCTTCCATCAGAGTTAAGACAAATGGAAGAACCAGTGTTTTCAAAAACATTCTTTTACAATTTGCAAGAAACAAACAATTATCGGATGGACGATTGGATGGTACAACTTAAACTGATGTAAATTTTATTTGTGTGTCAACACATAAGTTGTTCTGAACAAAAACATTGTGCATTAAAACATTTCTGTATTTCTCAAAACTATTTTGTGAGCATATGGAAAGGTATATGTTTGTCCCAGCAGTCGTGAAATTTAACAAATGGATAACATTTTTAGGCTGGGGTTTTAACACTTGAGAAATGTTAAAATCCCCACAGTCCCGGAGGTCGGGGTTTCAATTGACTGGTGCTTTAAGGTTTCAATCAATAAATAAAATCCACAATTGGCACACACCTTGCAAGTTGAAAAGCATTTCGCCATCTTGTCTTTGACCTTCAAGGTAGCTTTTTCGGGAAAAGCGCAATGTCCTCTGAGCCAACCAATCTTTCCTCTGTGGAGCCCAGGCTTTTGTCAAAGAATCTGACTTTGAAAAATTTGTCCTGAACTTTAATTATCTTGAAGAAAAAGAAAGGACCATTTAAAAGATTTTAGGCCCCTGGGAATTTAAAATAGCTTGTAATCGTATTCCAGGGGCATAACGGTCTAATTACTACAAACTCGAGTACGTAAAGCAGAATTGAATCGAAATTTATGCATTTATTTAAATAAAGTTATTTATTTTACAAGTATCAACAACAGTTAAACTCCCAGGGGCCTAAAATCGACTCATTATTCTCACTCGTTCACTTTAATGGCGGGGCTTCAAATATAACCGATTATATTATATTTAAAACGCGGTCACAATTGTTACCTGGACAACAAACGCAACTGCACAAACTTTATAACTAGACCGCGTTTTAAATATAATTTAATTATCTGTGCAATTTTTACGTTAGTCACGTGATCGGTTTGACTACCCCCTAGATCCGCCACAACCCTTTCTTTATCGAACTTCGAAATGAAACTTTGCACAATAACTACCACAATAACTTTATGATTAATATGGCAGAGTTTACCTTCGTAAATTATGCTATGGATAAATTGCCTGGTCTTAAGGTTGATTTAACCAATGTTAATTAAAATTCACATTTGGAATGGAAACTTGAAAGGATATTTGTGAAATGCCAAAATAAGTCATTTGTCCTTCCTTTTGATGATGTCTCTTGATATGTTTAACTGTTGCTTGCGCAGTCTTCATCGACATTCCCTCACGGCAGGTGCAACTTATTGTGACGTTTTCCTTGAGAAAAAGCCGTTTTAAAACCCCCCTCCAGGATAGTTCACTTAAAAGTTTCATCCTAAATCTTCCAGTGGCGGCTTGTTCATGTTCCCTTTGTGGTCGACGTAATGCCTTTAAAAAGTACTTGTGAAAGTCCCCTATTTCTTCCCCCCACAGGTGACAAGCGACCAGCTGCACCAGTATGCTCCTCTTTAAGATTAACTGGCGTAATTTCTTGCCTTAAAAACAACATCAGGAAGACATGAGAACCGTCTAGAGAAGTAGCTGGATATTCCACTATAAATTCAGGTGGTTTCGCAATACTGTGTTCCCATGCCACTGTAAGGTAATTCCCAACCAGTTACTATAGGGACAGCGCTTGGCCAGGGGACTGGGTTTAGAACGAGCGCTAAAAGGGAGCAAAATACTGTGTAGAAAATACTGTGTAGATTTCTCAGGCATCTTGTTGCATAACTTTTCTGCTATTTCCTGCATTCTGGGGGAATATTTTGCAGTGTCTTCATGGTTAAAAAGATCATTTTTTGTACCAAAATGTTCAATATGTTTAGAAATGAATAGGGTTTTGCAATAATTTGGTCCTTCCTCGTCACATGAGTACAGTATTTGTGTCGTGACTTGAAAAATTAATTATTTCAGACATTACTATTGGATGCTTTGGGAAAAATACGTGGAGGTGAAATACACACATAAACAGACAGACAAGCCAATTAAGCAATAGCGAGAGAGAAGCGATCAGTATTCAATGTAAAATTTTGAACTAAAAGGAAAAGCAAACAATTCTCTCTTTAACTTAAATTTTCACAACCATGCAATAAACAACTAAGTTTTTCTCTATCACCACTCTCTATCCATGCTTGACCACATATTTGTGCAGCAGAGGTAAATAGGACACTCCGTTGAGCAGTAAAAAGGGAACATTTTAAAATATAATGTTGAACGGTTTCTCTTTCAAGCCCACATTCACACATTGGTGAATCGCAACAATTAATTCTATACAAATAATCTTTCAAAGCACTCGGGTATATTAGAGAAAATCACTAATCACTCAATTATTGTCGTTCGAGTATTAAAAGATTTGTCACAACAGTTCCTCGAAGTTGACCAACACTTTGTTGTCATGGCGACGATCATGTGATAGATATTACGGGAAACAACACGCAAAATACTTTTTATTCAGGGGCTCTGCAGCAGCATAATTTGTGCCGGACATGACACAGAATTGCTACAATCAGTTTCATCTGATACCAATGTTTATGAATTGAATTCGGAAAGTTGACATTCAGACCTTGTTTGATAATTTTGTGTTCGGCATAATGCGACTTTTAATCGCCTCATTAAATGCCATTCTTTACATAAATGTACCATTTCCAAATACACTCAAGAAACTTTGTTCCCTTGTTAATGGTTTCAGTAGATAAAACAACAAAAAACCTTACATTTACCCTGCTGCAAGCGTGTTTTTTGCGTGACATAAATAATAAGCGTCGCCATCATGAAAACGCGCCAGTGTGTTCTTGTCATGGGTGCAGCAGCTGAACACCATAATATGGCTATTTCCATGGTGATTGTCGCGTTTAACAATATGGTGGACATGAACAAGGGAAAAACAGTAGAATGTGTTCATTTTTCGTGGCAAATTTGTGTATTTTAAAAACGATATAGCGCATTATAGACAACATATTTATAATAATTATAGACAATAGTACATAAAATCAGCATGTATATATACTATTTGCTTTTTGTAATAGCATTAAAAGTACTTCTACCGATTGTATATTTGTCGAATATACATGCTGACTTTTTGTATGTTTTACCATATTATTTGGCGACAAAACGCACGAAAATTCATATGCATCTAAGTGGCGTATATCAAATTATCGAATTATCACAAAATCAGTGATGCAAATCCGCAAGTTTCAAATTTAGGCGCAAATTCCAAAACTTTCTACAGCAGGGAAGAACACAATCGTTGGCTCTGTATAATCTATACACGTTCGGTATATTATAGAGTGCGTAGGTCATTAAATTTGAGGCAATACGTTTCTCATTGTGTGGGACGTTCCTACATCCTTTGACGTGCGGCTTTGCGCGAGGATTTGCTTGGCAAATCGCGGCACAAGTTGACGCAGACGAGAATAAAGTGCGAAGAGAATGAGACGCAAAAGGACTATCAAGTGCGATTGATGCGCGAGAGATATGACCACTTCTCGAATATATTTCAAGGCTGTAAGGAGAACTTTCCTGTAGATCTGAAACGTTTTCAATCAATTTTCCCACTTCTTTGCAAGAAATTTAGTCTGTGGAATCACAGGAAGATCGCAGAGTGCAATCAATACACAGCAGCGTTCAATATCAAAGCTTGGAATGAACTATCCTCAGAGATGCGAATTGAACATACATTCAAAGATTGTAAGACATGCCAGCTCAAATACAGCAATATTCAAGCGTTATTCCCTGTAAAATCCAATAAATTCACCAGCTTAATGAAGGAAAACAACCTCAATGCTGCAAACCAAGCTATTGAGGTCCGACTGCCAAACCAACCACGTAACAGTAACACTACTCTCTGTGAAGCATGCAAGACTGCAAAATCATTGTACGACCAGGTGAACCCCGTGTTTGAAAAGATAACTGACCATTCTCTTGTTAAAGCACTGACGAAGGTAAAATATCTAAATATTGAAGAGAAAAAATCAAAAGCTGAAAAAAAGAGAACAAGGAGAAATAATTACAGGAAATTCAAGGAATCAGTAGAGAAGGAATGGGAAAATACATCTTTAATAAGGTATAATCTGGGGCTGGGGATTTTAGTCAGGCGCTAGGGATGGAGCGGAAATCATATCCACCTGGGGCGGATATAGTAATACATATATCCAGCAGAATACATTTATATATAATATATTGGATGCGCATGTGTCTGAGTATTGTACCACATGCGCTTGGTGAGGGCAAGAGTATGGAGTATAAATACGAAGTCACTCGCATCTAGACTGCGTTACAAGCTGCACTGACGAGCCGTTGAACGGCGAAACATGCATGTCTGCAGATTTGACCATATGCTCCTTCACTTGTGTTGTTGAGCACTCTGTGAGGTTAATTGGTGGCTAATAAGCTATAATGCAAAAGCTCACTTCCCTTGTGGTCGTTTGAGCACTCTGGCCCCAAGACACTTAACGCATGTCTGGATGCGCATGTGTCTGAGTATTGTACCACATGCGCTTGGTGAGGGCAAGAGTATGGAGTATAAATACGAAGTCACTCGCATCTAGACTGCGTTACAAGCTGCACTGACGAGCCGTTGAACGGCGAAAAACATGCATGTCTGCAGATTTGACCATATGCTCCTTCACTTGTGTTGTTGAGCACTGTGAGGTTAATTGGTGGCTAATAAGCTATAATGCAAAAGCTCACTTCCCTTGTGGTCGTTTGAGCACTCTGGCCCCAAGACACTTAACGCATGTCTGGATGCGCATGTGTCTGAGTATTGTACCACATGCGCTTGGTGAGGGCAAGAGTATGGAGTATAAATACGAAGTCACTCGCATCTAGACTGCGCATGTTGCACTGACGAGCCGTTGAACGGCGAAACATGCATGTCTGCAGATTTGACCATATGCTCCTTCACTTGTGTTGTTGAGCACTCTGTGAGGTTAATTGGTGGCTAATAAGCTATAATGCAAAAGCTCACTTCCCTTGTGGTCGTTTGAGCACTCTGGCCCCAAGACACTTCACGCATGTCTGGATGCGCATGTGTCTGAGTATTGTACCACATGCGCTTGGTGAGGGCAAGAGTATGGAGTATAAATACGAAGTCACTCGCATCTAGACTGCGCTACAAGCTGCACTGACGAGCCGTTGAACGGCGAAACATGCCTGTCTGCAGATTTGACCATATGCTCCTTCACTTGTGTTGTTGAGCACTCTGTGAGGTTAATTGGTGGCTAATAAGCTATAATGCAAAAGCTCACTTCCCTTGTGGTTGTTTGAGCACTCTGGCCCCAAGACACTTCACGCATGTCTGGATGCGCATGTGTCTGAGTATTGTACCACATGCGCTTGGTGAGGGCAAGAGTATGGAGTATAAATACGAAGTCACTCGCATCTAGACTGCGTTACAAGCTGCACTGACGAGCCGTTGAACGGCGAAACATGCATGTCTGCAGATTTGACCATATGCTCCTTCACTTGTGTTGTTGAGCACTCTGTGAGGTTAATTGGTGGCTAATAAGCTATAATGCAAAAGCTCACTTCCCTTGTGGTCGTTTGAGCACTCTGGCCCCAAGACACTTCACGCATGTCTGGATGCGCATGTGTCTGAGTATTGTACCACATGCGCTTGGTGAGGGCAAGAGTATGGAGTATAAATACGAAGTCACTCGCATCTAGACTGCGTTACAAGCTGCACTGACGAGCCATTGAACGGCGAAACATGCATGTCTGCAGATTTGATTTAATATATTGCTTATATATGATGCATATTATAAATTGCATAAAGTTGTTCAAAAAGTGTGGGGCTTCACCACATGGACAGGGTCCAACATGGGTTGATATATGAAAGCCTGGGATCTTATATATGTAAAGTATATATCCAGTGCTCAACCAGATAATTTGACTAGATATTTTTCAGCTGTCTGCAGACAACCTGGACTGCCAGGGGGCATATTGAGCCAGTGCTTCAACTCACAACCCACACACAACCCACCCCTCTTTAAAGTTATATGTTTTCAAAAATTTATAAATAAATAATTTAAAATAATGTAGTTACCAAAATGCATTATTTTACAAATGTTTTGGAGAATCGACAATCGTTAGCTGGAAGGGAGAGGTTGGCGATGGGTTTTGAAAGCAAAGACGAGGCGGTAATCTACAGAGACAACAGACAACATACCGGTAATCTACAGAGACAACAAGGAAAGCAAAAAAGTCCTGTCTGCAAGTTTGAAAACATGCAGTGGGTCAAGGAAGGGATGAAGGCTGAAGTGAACAGCTATGGTGATGGCACTTTGGCTAACTGGTCTGATTTATTAGCAAGGCGGTATGGAATTAAGAACAGTTAGCTCAAAATGGTGGCCAAATAGCTATGGAGTGGTTGAAGTCAGAAGGAGTTGATGTGGAGAGATTCAAGAAAAGAAGGAGAGAGTGACGTTGGCAATATAAGGAAAAGATTGAAAAAAGGTGCAGGTGGTGAAATCACTGTTCCATGCCCTGAAACCAATAAGAAATTGAAGGATAAATTGAAAGAAAAGATTTTGTCAGGCGAAATGAATGTTGGGGAATTAATAGTGCCAAGAAAGGTAATTGGAAGTAAATCAATTTAATCTCAATGTATATTTATTTTGTTATTAAGTATTATAAACTATACTGGTTCAATGTAAGTCCAAAAATCCAAAATTATCATGATATCATGATATACTGGACAAGTGCAGTTTACAGTATTAAATATTGCCTCTGAAATTCCAGAGACTCAAATTTGTATGGAATTATGTACATAGAGGAAATAGTTCAGAACAAATTTCAGTATTACAATGAACAGTATCATATAAGAGTTTTAAATTATTCTTTAAAACATTGAACCAGTTATTAGTTTGATTATGTCAGTGCTATTAAATAATAAACTCATTGGTGGAATAATTGACTTGGCAAATTGTAGATTAACACTGCATGTCCATTTGTAGCTAGACGTCTTTAATGAAAATCCTCTTTTATGTTTGTGTACCAACCTAGAAAAATACATGTATACATACACATTAAAATCCCAATTATAATATAATTTGACTCAGACATCTTGTATATTTTTGTTTAGTAGGAGAAGCTATTGTTGAAAGAAGATGGTTCTATTGAAAAATCACACTTTTTTTGTGGAAGGACGCAAGTGCCCACTGGTCGAAATAAGGAAAAGAAAGCTGAATGAGTTGGAAAAATTTATGCTAATCAATTCCGAGAAAGATGTGGATAGCATGAGCAAAGAAGTTGTGAACAGGCTGGAAATGCTCAGTGAGAAAAAGGACTGGGAGGATGAAACAGTGATGAGAGAAAGGTTAAAAGTCATGGGAAAAACACGACATTTAAGTCCTAACAAAACCTTAGAATCAATTAACTGTGCTAGTTATGAAGTTCTAGGTTTTGAACCTCCATGACATTGGGAAGCACATTGAAAATCTATTTGGTGAGCTACCAGACCATCTACCAACCGATGAGGCTTCTAAACTGAAGGCTGTTCTTGAATTGTGCATTGGGGGGAAAGACACAAAGCGAACTGTTGATTATCGCTGTGCTTTGATTGTGGTTTCAAATCAGCTTTGAGGCTCAGTTAATCCAATGGTTCAATTGTCACTTGACACCCTTGTTGAAATTCAAGAACTAGCCTACAGTTCAGAAGCTAAGAGAACACCGCGATTGTGTCCTGAGATTCCACAATCTTACCTGGCATCATGCCAGAGGAGAAATGAGGGTCTTCCCGAAATGCAACGCGCGCCGGGGCGGTTTGTCATATATACTCAATTTCTCGGCCTGCTCCGTCATTGTTCGATTGTTGCTCGCTACGTTAAATATTAAA